>KL647290.1:883050-994738 GCA_000727475.1 Sarcocystis neurona | reverse complement strand
GTCTCCGTCTTTCCATCTCCGTCTCCCTCTGTCTCCGTCTCCGTCTCCATCTGTCTCCCTCTGTCTCCGTCTTTACATCTCCGTCTCCCTCTGTCCCGTCTCCTTCTCCCTGTCTCCGTCTCCCTGTCTCCGTCTGTCTCTCTGTCTCTCTGTTTCTCTCTTTCGGTATCACAGGGAAGTTGTCGTGTCGCTTGCTGTCTCTGCTGATGTCCCTTCCTACCACCTCTACGTAGGCACGCGCATTTCCTTTCTACCCATATATATATATACATACAGACATACTTACGAGTACACAAGTATATATATGTATATACATAGAGATACGTATACACAAGTATATATATCCATGTGTTCGTCTTTAGATGTACGTATATACAGGTGTACATGTACACACATACGCGTGTAGAGATACATATATACATAAGTATATCCACACATATCTCTACATCTGTACGTAGAAATACATACAGACATCTATTTCTCTCTATATATATGTCTATTATGTATATGAAGAATATGCCTCGTAGTATTGATCTCCTGTGCGCTTGTGGATGTCAGTTCGTATCTATATATTACCGCACATATATATATGTAGAGAGAGAGAGACCTACATTTACATGTATAGAGAGAGATTTTTTCTTTGTCTTTCTGCATGTATATGTATATTGTTCTCCTTTGCTGGTGCTGCTGCTTTGCAGTTTACCGGCACGTGCCATGTCGAAAGGCCTCACTTGCTGCTGCTGAGTTGCATTTCTCCCGACACTTCCGCCTCGACAGATCTCTTCTTCAACCCACGCTGCGCGCTCCAGCGTGTATCCATGTGTGTGTACTGGTGAGGGGAAAAGAGAAAAGGCGAGAAAGGAAGGAAAGGAAGAAAAGGCAAGAAGGAGGACCTGCTGTTCGCATGCAGACATAAATGTTTTTGAGAAGGAGAGAGGGAGGACAGACAGACAGCGGGAGAAAAGGGAAAGTGGGCGTCTGAGTATTTCCCCTCTTACACAACCACCACTGACGGAAGAGAAAATTTGCTGCTGTGTTGGTGCTGCTGCAGAGCAGAAAGCCCCGTGGTGGCTCTGCGTCTAGTCTCCCCACGTCTCCAGGCCCTGAGGCGCTACTTAGAGACGAAGGGACTCTCTGCGGCTGCTGCTGCGAGCTGGCCCCCACACACCAGCAGCCACAGCAGCAGCAGCCACAGCAGCAGCAGGGGAGAGGAGGAGAAGAGAGACGACAACGCGCTGCTGGGGAAGACCGCGGTGGGGGGGCTGCCGTGCAGTCTTGCAGCACTTCAACTACATCTGCGCGGAGATTTGCTGCGGAGCGGGTGGCTGCGTGCTGCAGACGCCGAGGAAGAAAGCGACTTGGAAACGGGAAGAGACGTGCAGCAGCAACTGCAGCAGCAGAGGCCAAGTGCGGACGGGACGGTCGTGGGCCCTGAGGACGGCAGCAGCAGAGCAGGGGGAGAGACCAGCCGTCGTCTAACGTCTACTGAAGCGGCTGAAATTCAACAACTGCTTTCCCCAGATTTGCTTTCTCGTCAGTTTCCTTTGCTTCTCTTCTAATCCACCTTGCCTCTCACCGTCTCTCTCCTGCCAAACATATACGCGCATAAATATTTCTCTTTCTCCTACGAAACATACATGAATGAATGCCCGTATGTACGTCATTCTTCTCCAGCCAGACATACACATATATATATGTGCGTATCTTTCTTGATAAACATACACATATGCCTACCATCTTTCTCCTCCTGCTTGACATACATATACGTATATATACGTATATGTGTACGTGTTTCCCCTGCCAGACATGTACACATATATGTGTACATATATATATATATATATATATATATACACGTGGTTCTCCTGCCAGATACATATGTATGTATATATATATATATGTTTCCCCTGCCAGACATATGCACATATGCGTGCGTATATATATATATAAATATATATGTGTATGTATATACTTATTTCTCGTGCAAGGTATATATATATACGTATTTCTCGTGCCAGACATATATACACGTATTTTACCTGCCACACATATATGTATATATGTATGTGCATGTATACGTATTTGTGTCGGGGAGGGCATGCCTGCGTGGACAGATATATACATACACCTATGTAGAAGGGCATTTACATTTTTGAAGTCCACTTCTTGCCCGTGTAACGAAGGCCGAGCTGGCGTTCACTTCTCCTCTATTTCCCTCTCTCTACACACACACAGATATACATAAATTTGGGTAAGTATAGATTTCTCTGTCTTCTCTGCTTAAATGCGCGTCTCTCCCTTTCTTGCTGCTGCGTGGACAGTCCGCGGTTTCGCGGGCAGAAGTTGACGCACGTGCAGCGACAGGAGTGAGCAGTCTGTAGTCTCCCTGCCCAGGAGAAGGGGATCTTCCTATCTATTTATATACGTGTGTATGTGTAGAAGAGAAAGACGTAAGAATGTACATATGTATATAAAGACACAGAGGGAGCGAAGGTAGAAAGTTTTGCATGTGTATCTATATGTATACCGTGTATCTGTATATATATGCGCGCACAGATATACATACAAAGAGACAGAGAGAGAGAGGGAAGAAAATATATATGTATATACATATATATGTATGTATGTGTATGATATATGTATACGTAGAGGGCAGAGAAGAAAAAGATACGCGCGTGCGTACGCGTATTTGTGCGGGTGTGGAAATACACAAATGACCCCTTTACTGCTTCATGTGGACATCTCTATACGTATATGCCTGTATAGACATATAAATGTATAATCACTCTATGTATAAGTGTTTCTATTTACGCGTACAAATGTGTATATATATAGATATGTATATATTAAGGATGTACGTATATACCTTCACACATTTGTATGTAAATATACATATATACATATATATATATATATGTGATTACTAGGTACCTGTATATATATATAAGTGTATGGGTAATCAATGTGTACGTATAAATGTTTTTATCCACAGATGTCTATATGTGTAGATGTGTAGTCATTTTGCTGTGTGTGTGGATATTATATACGAGTTCGAATTTCGTCTGTACAGAAGTAGAGAGACATACATAAATACGTAGAGCTGTATATATGCATACAGATATACGAAGTGAGGCCTACCAGTATATATGTATGTGTGGGTAATTCCGATTGTCTCTCCTCCTCTCCCATACATGTATTTATATCCCTCGAAGAAAAAAGTGACTTCTTTGCATTGCGTCGCTTTACGCGCTTTCCGTTAAGGAGACGTAGGCACTCACAGCGTATTTACACGCGTACACACGTCTGTGTGTGTACAAATATGTGTTAGATATGTAGATATATGTACGCCTTGACGTCATCCATACGTGTGGAGACGGAGGTTTTGAAAGATGGGATGACTCTCTTTGAACTTCTTCCCTGTCTCTCTGGCCGTCTCTTTCTTCTGGCTGTCTCCGTGCTTTTACGTCTTCCGCTTTGCATGTCTTCCTCTTTTTTCTCTCTTGGCGAATACCTGTGGAGAGGCCTGCTTCGAGAAGAAGGAAGAGAAGAAGGAGGACGGGGTCGTGTTCTGCAGTCGCGGTGTACGTACACCGCACACATTTTCCAGCGACGGTGCCTCGTGGGGCGTCGTATTCACGCCGTATTGTGTGACATCTGCGGTGTACGTACACCCGATCAACACCCACGCGGTGACAAAGACTGTCGCGCTGGCAATTTTCACGTCGTTTGTGAGTTGAGTCTACCGATGCCGCTCTGTGACGTCTTCTGCGGTGTACGTACACCCGGTGACTTGTACGCGGCGTCGTTCTTCTGTGCGTGACGTTTTCCACAGCGCGGTATCGGCCACTGCTGCTGCGGCTGCTGAAGGACAGCGTCGCATTTCACCCCTTGCTGCACAGCATATGGACGGCATGTCTCCAGCTTCTTACGAATGCGCGGTAAATTTGCGGGACCTGCCTTCTTCATGTTCACTTTCTTTCCCTATCTGCGTCAGCCGCATGCATGCAAGCAAGAGAGAGCAACACAGACACACGTGCATACACACATACATACATACGTACATACATACATACATATATACATACATACGCATATATACATGCATATATACATACGTATATACAAACGTATATACAGAGAGACACACAAACGCGTATACATATATATATGTATGTATGTGGAGAGAAAAAGAGAGATAAACAAACACTCTCGTGTGTATGTGTGCGTCCCTGTGTAGCCGTATGAAGGAGAAACACTCGTAACGAGAGAGAGAAAACTGCTTTTCCACTCTGGACAACTTCAGTAAATTCGATTTTTCCTCTTTTTCAGTGTCATTTCTCGTTTCTTCCCGCCACTTCTTCGATTGCTGGCCCTTCTTTCTCTCTCTCAGTATATGTATATATCTTCTCTGTCTGTCTTTCTCTGCGTCGACGTTCTCTCTTGCTCGGAGATACACACGGGGGCGCGGTCCTGCAGTGCAAAGACAGGCGAGAAGGGAGGGGGTAGACAGACGTGGCCGTTGCTTCTGACACGAGTGAGCCGTCTCCTGTCTAGGCAGGTCAACGCCACGCGTACCGGCGAAGGGCCTTTTACAGCAAAACGATGAAAAAAGTAGACACACACAGGCACACAGGCACAGAGGCATACGTCGGGCGCAGCAGGTCCATCACCGTCCCGCGCGCGCCGTGCACGTCCTACGGGAGCGTGTGCTTGAAGAGGAGGGGAATCTGACGGATACTATTTTTCTCGGCATTCTCTGGCGAGGACTGCGGGCAGTCGTGGTCGTCCACGTGCTCCTTCTGCAGCAGCAATAATACGTGCTTTTTTCTGTCGTCGGAGAAGTTGTAGGCGTCGTACGTTCTCCCGTCTGCCGTTTGTCTACGACCAAGTGCAGTAGTAGTCGTAGGAGTCGTGCACGTGTATTTCTTCTTTTTGGGACAAATTATAGGCCTCGCGGGTTCTCCGCGCGTGCTTGCGGACAGGGCCCGACAGGCGTTGGAAGGGTGTTTGCTGCTGTGTGCCCGCGTTGCCGCGGTGCCGCGCGCGGCACATGTCTTCGTTGCTGTCAGACTGCATGCGCGCCCCACTCGAGCTTTTCTCGCCTGGTGGGAGGCAGTGGACGAGCAGTTATTTGCTGGCAGCGGAGGACGGCTGCCAGGGGCGGCGGGTGTTGCTGCGGACGACGCAGACGACGAGCCAGAGCCTGGGCGAGAGAGAGAGGGCGAGAAAACACGTGCAGCAGCTGCGACAAGTGTGGGGCAGCCAGCAGCGGCCGGGAGGAGAGGAGAGCAGCAATCGCTGCTGCTGTGTGGAGAGGACGACTTGCAGACGAATAAAAAAGGGACGAAGAACAAGAGAGGAACGTGTACGTTGCAGCAGGAGTTCCTGGGCCTGCGCGTTGCGCTGGAAGTGCTGCTTCACCTAAAACTGCACGCGCTGCAGCAAGAGCCGCAGCAGCAGGCCACTTCCGCAGCCGAGCACACGGCAAAGAGAAGAAAGAAGAAGAAAAAGAACCTGCCGCTGCTGCAAGGGGACGACGAAGACGCCGTGACAGGCGTTGCTGCTGCTTCTGCGGAAAAGAAGCGGAAGAAATCCACCACCGCGCTGCGCTGCTGCTTCGAAGAACGTGCAGGTGCAGCAGCAGCAGCAACCGCAGCAGCGACGGAGAAAACGAAACGGCAAGAAACAGAGGAAGCAGAAGGTGATTCACCTGCCGGACGGGAGGGCAACAAGAAGAAAGGGAAGAGTGTTCTTCTTGCGAAAGTCAGGGCGATATCAAAAGATGAGGCGCTTGAACTTTTCGGAGCTCTTTGGACGCATGGCAGAGGCTTCACACGCTGTCTATGGAGACACCTACAAGGTACACAAAAACACGCCTACAGCTGCATTTCTTCCACCTACACTTGCATGTGCTGATGTCTTTCCATTTATACTTCTGTGTATTTACGCGCTTTTAATTCATATGTATGTATATGAGGTATGGATATATGGGTATGGTGTGTGTGTGTATGTATACACATACGGCAAAGGCTTCACACACGTAGTCTATGGAGACACGTACAAGGTAAAGGAAAACATGAATGCAGCTGCATTTCTTCCACTTATCTACACGTATATGAGTGTATTTTCATTGATATGTATTTGTGTATTTCTCTATTTCCATGCATATTTATCGAGCCATTTGTGGATTGCCTGGCGTATCTATGTATATACGAATGTGGCAGAGGATCCGCATGTCTCCTACGGAAACGTTCACACACTGCAGAAACAAACGCATGCAGCTGAATTTTCATATCTGTACACATATGTACAAATTTGTTCTAGCTTATATATATATATATGTGTATGCCTTTACGCATGCATGTTAATGTATATGTATCTATACGTGCATGCGCATATTGTTTTATATATATGTATGTATATGTATGTACGTATTTATATATATATATATATATCTATGGAGGTATGTACGTATGTATGTATATGCATGCAGATAAAATTCTTTGCTATGTCGGGTAGAATCGATCAGGAATGACTTTACGTTACGACTTTTCTCTCTACATATATAACGGATCTATGTATATATGTATATGTGTATCTGTAAGTATGTATGTATGTATATGTGTATATGTATATATGTATATGCAGATATGTATATGTATATATGTGTGTGTTTGTGTGTTTGTGTGTGTGTGTGTGTGTGTGCTTAACGGATGTAGTTATACGTATATGTATATGTATATCTATATATAGATGCGTATGTGCGGATCCCTCCCATATACCTTTTCCGGGTGGTTCAAATACGTACTATTCACAGAGAAAGAGAAAGAGAAACACATGCCCCTTATTAGCGGGGCGTTCTCCTCATGTATTTCTTATGGCAAACGTACTCGCAGTTCTTCTCCTACATATATATATATATATATGGGTGGTTCTATCCAAGTGAAGGCTCCATAATCTTATATATATATATATGTATGTGCTGCATAGATGTATTTGCATGTGCTGCAGAAATGTACATATTTACGTATATTTATGTGTGTTGTCCAGATTTACCCATCCAACATTGACGAGTATGTGTATATACATATATGGATATATATATATATATACACGTACTCGTCAATATACGTATATATATATATATATATATTTGTACATGTGTATTCGTATGTTGTATATTTACGTATATACGAATACATATATATATATATATATATATTGCAGTTGTACGCGTGTATATATATATATATATATGTTGTAAATGTGAGGGTGGACATTTTTGTAGATGAAGGGAAATTTGATGGGCGTCGATACGAAAGGAAAGCGGCCAGAAGAGGCCCGTAGGGAAACGCATTCTTCGCTTCCTCTCTCTCTGTGTATATATGTGTTTGCATGTGCGTTTGATTTATATTTATTCTCCCGCGGCGCGACTTGTTGGGAAATGCGTCTCATTTAAAATTGCGATCGTATTTGTTGCCGCCACACGCCCCGGCTTCTCTCTCTCTCTCTCCGTTCTCGACGATATCCTCGCCACACACACATATATACAAGCATACGTACATGTGCTTATATATATCTATATATATATATATGTACGCATTGCTGACATGTGTGTGTATGTACATATGTATATATATACATATGTTTATACAGGTGTATGTGCGAGGATATTGTTAACGCATAAACACACCTATATATATATGTGCGCGGCTATATTGCTGCCGAATAGACACATGTCTTTGTGTATGTATGTATATATGTATGCATAGATGCGACGATGTAGGTGCCACATGGATCCACATATATATGTGTATACATATATGTACGAGGGTATTGCTGCCGAATAGACACACGTGTCTCTTTCTATCTATATATATATATCTGTGTGTACACCTCATAAAACTTTTTCTTCATGTACACACCTATGTAAATATATATATATGTATGTACACGTCATGCGATTTTTGTTTCATAGACAAACCGACATATATATAAATGTGTACAGTTGTATGTATAAGTACATGTATGTAGACCTGATAGTATTGGTGCTTTTCACTACATTTACACACCTGCATGTATGTATGTATGTACAGGTGTCTGTATGCCGAGACAATGAAAGTGAAGAGACGGGGAAGAGAAGAGCATCCGTTTTTTGCGAAGGTGAATTAGGCGTGGTGTTCGTGTGGAGCAGAAAAAGGTGGAAAAGTAGAGAAGTTCCTATTTCTTGAAAAATTGCACGCGCCCCGTTTCTGTCTGTTTCTGTCTGTGTCTCTCTTCGGTCGGTGTGTCTCTGTCTCTGTGTGTATATATATCGTCGCTGATTTTCTCCCCACGTCATTTCTGCATGCATGCGGATTACTCTCTGTGTGTATAAATATCGTCGCTGATTTTCTCCCCACGTCATTTCTGCATGCATGCGGATTACTGTTCGCGCCTTGTTTCTCTCGCGCACCGACAGCAGAATAGGAGGTACTTCTATGTGCCAGAAGATACGGAAACACGTATACGTGGATCTTCGCCTCAAAGGGAGGTCCTTCTTCATCGCAAGAAAGTAGACACTTCCATGCGAACAAGAGAAGTGACCGCATGCGTGACATATTGTTCATGTCTTTTAAGTCAACTTTTTCGTCGAAAGAAAGTGTCTCTTTTTCGTGAATACGTTCCCTTGTTGGAAGCTCCTTTCTTCAGTTCAAGCGGATTTGTCCGTTTTACATAGAAGTTTCGTCACTGTAAGGTGACTGTTCTCTGTCTGGGAGGTCCACTTATTTAGCTTCGATTGATTTTCTCTCTATAATTAAATACGTCACTTTCAACGGAAAAGTGTCTGCACCAAATATTATTTCCCGAACGACAGTCATCTTCTTCACCCCGAAAGAATTTCCTCACTTCAGAGGAGGAACTTCTTCGCCGCCGGAAGGCCATTTTTCTGTTAGAAGAGAATGTCTCTGCTGTCAAAAGCAGCTCTCTCTGTTAAAAGCAAATGTCTCCGTCCTAAATTAATTCTGCCATCCTAAATACACTTTTCTATTTGAAAGATATTCCTGCACTTTAGTGATGTATTTCTGCGGTTGAAGAGTGATTTGCTCTATCTACAGTCAATTTCTCTTCCCCAAAAATGATTCTCTATTCACAGTCAAGTAGTCGATCTATGTTAATGTATCCTTGTGTGTGAATATATATATATATATATATGTATGCACGTATGTATATGTATATATATATATATGTATGTATCTGTGTATCTACGTACAGGTGTGTATGCGTGTATAGCCGTTTCTACGTATGTAGGTGTGTATGTATCTATGTATCTATCTATGTGTGACTATGTATATGTACGTATGTACGTACGTATGTATGTATGTATGTGTGTACAGCTGTGTATGTATATGTATGTATGTATGTATGTGTGTGTGTATGTGTGTATGTATGTGTGTGTAGGTATGTATGTATGTATGCATGTATGTATGTGCGTATCTCTCTATCTATGCAGAGGTGTGTATGTGTGTATGGCTACGTCTACGTATGTATCTATGTCTATGTGTGTATCTATGTTTGTATATATGTACGGCTATGTCTATGTATGTAGAGATGTTTGCGTATGTATGCGTGTATCTATCTATCTGTGTACAGGTATGTATGTAGGTATAGCTATGTCTGTGCACGTATACGTGTCTATGTGTGTATCTATGCATGTGTGTGTAGGTATGTCAATGTATGTATGCATCTGTCTGTGTGTGTACAGATGTGTATGTATGTATATATGTATAGCTATGTGTATGTATATATATATATATATATGTACGTATGAGTATGTGTATGTATGTATATATGTACGTATGTGTATGTGTATGTATACATGTAGTGTGTTTATATGGAACGTGTGGAGTGTATGCGCAGGTGTGCATAAGTAGAAGGCACCAACTTTCCTAAAAAAACAGAAAACTGCCGGCGCGTCACTGCTGTCGCCAGCGAAGACGGGGGATGGGGGGGACGTGTGGACTGCGCTGCGCAGGTTTGCGCAAGCCCACCAACATAAAAACGAACACGCAGAGAAAGCGAGACGCATGCATAAGAAATACACGCGCGTATTTTCGTGCGTCCGAGAGAAACAGCAAAAAAACGTTTTCTTCTCTGCGACGACCCAGGATCTCTCTCTCTACATATATATATATCTATATATACATGTGTGTAAAGGTCTCTCTCTCTATCCATACACACACACGTATGTGTACACTTCTATCTCTACCTACGTATGTATATATATATATATATGTAAACCTCCCTCTCTCTACGTACATACACATATACACATATACATACACACATATATGTAGGCGTCTGTCTACCTATCCACATGTGTGTATATATATATGTAAATCTCTCTATATATAAATATAAACGTAAATGTAAACATTTCTCTCTCTACCTATGTATCTATATATATATGTCTGTATGCATAGGTGTAAA
This sequence comes from Sarcocystis neurona, assembly GCA_000727475.1. Taxonomy (NCBI): domain Eukaryota; phylum Apicomplexa; class Conoidasida; order Eucoccidiorida; family Sarcocystidae; genus Sarcocystis; species Sarcocystis neurona. The sequence goes on along the minus strand of KL647290.1, from coordinate 984,268 downwards.
CCTCTCTCTCTCTAGACATATATATACATATACACACATATATGTAAACATCTCTCTATCGAACTATCCATATATGTATATATATATATATACACGTGTGTGTAAATCTCTCTCTCCCTACACATATATATATATAAGCGTCTCTCTATCTGTCTGTGTATCTATACATATGTATGTGTACACTTCTCTCTATCTATCTGCGTATATATATATATGTACACACATATATGTAAATCTCTCCCTATATATATATATGTATATATGTATATATATGTATATATATATGTGTAGACACCTCTCTCTCTCTGTCTATCTATCCAGAGAAGTGCATACATATATATATATATATGCACTTCTCTCTTTCTACTATCTGTCTATGTATGTATATATATATATGTATAAAGGTCTCTGTTCATACATATACATACACGTGTATATACACATACAGGTGTATGTATGTGTACACTTATGGACGAACCGCGTGTGCGGATCTCTGTTGGTGCTGTTTTTTAAGGAGGAAGAAGAATTTTAATGTTGCTGCATTTGTTACTGTTGCTGCGGAAGAGAAGCACAGCAGCAAAAACGAGAAAAGGGCTGCTTTTGCTGCTGCTTCTGCGCGGTAATTCTGCTGTTTGCAGCGGGGAAGGGAAGTCCTCTGCAGCCGGTGGTGCACGCGTTTGTGCGGCAGGTTGGGCGCGTGTTGGGACCTGTTGGCGCTGCTTGCGGGGATGAAAGGGCGCGATTTTCTTGCGGCTCTTCCCACGTCTCGCCAAGTGTCTCCCATCCTGCGTCTTCTTCTTCGTTTTCTTCCTCTTCTTCTTCTCCTCTTTTTGCCTCTGCTTCGATGCCTTCTTCGAAAAGGGAGGGCTGCCACGCTGCGCGACGTGAAGCGGCTCCAGCAGGGGCGGGTGGGCTGCCGCTGCCGTGTGGGGCCCGCCTCCTTCCTGCGATGGAGGACAGCAGGGAGAAAAAAGAGGCGGAACTCTTCGACAGTCTTCTGCAGCCTTTTGCCAGGGACGACGAGGTTCTCAACTGCTGCTCATTTTCTTCATGTGCGTCCAAGTTGCTGCTGCTGCCTCTCTGCGGCACTTTTCTTTGACGAGAGAAGACGTGCGAAGCAGATCTTTTCCCCTCCGCCGCTGCTCGCCCTCTTCCTCAACCTGCTGACATACCTGGGGCACCAACTTCTTCTCTTCCGGACACACATACACACACATACGTACAAAAGGCAAATGTCGATAAATCTACGACAACAGGGTGTACTTGCATGCGCCACTTCCTGTGACTATCCCTGCTGCACCTCTTCACCAGCTCGCAGGAGTGTCATCTATACAAACACAGAGATTTATATATATATATATATATGTGAACGCGAGCAGGTCACACAGGTGCATAAATTTACATACTAAGATGTATGTATCACGTATGCGAGTATGTAATAGACACACGTATAATCACGTACATATGGAAGTATATATATATACGCATATAGATAACAGACACGTGCCCATATATATATATATATATGCGTCCGCGTATAGGTAAGGTGAAGCAATGCAATGTCGTAGATATTGATGTACATACACGAGACGCGTATATATCCACGTGTATTCACATATTTGTCTACAAGCCTATAGGTAAGATGGATGCGCGTAATTACGTAGATGTTTATATATATATATGTATGCGTGTGTATATGTATATGTATATGTGTGTACATCCCTCTCTATGATCTATCGGCGTATATATTTACGTGTATATATATATATGTCCGTATATGTGTATACACGCCGACAGATAATATATAGATATATTTACATAGGCCTGTGTCTTGAACAGCAGGCAGGCGTACGTGACATACAAAATACATGGGGGAGAGAGCTGGACGAGAGAGAGAGATGTGTGTTGCAGCTCCGCGCGTTCGTCGAGTTATTTTACTCACCGCACAACACACGTCTCCATTTACTTCTGTCTCTGTCTGCTTATGTAGATGTCTCGTCTCCCCTGTTGAGTTGAACACGGGCACGTTTTCTATTATGCATGAACGTTGGTGCCTCTATTTTCACTATATGCCTGCACACACATATGTTAGCCTCTGTCCATTTACAAACACACGCGTACAGAGGTGCGTTTCTATAAATATGTAAAAACTTCTGCATGTCCGTCGAAACACTTCCTGACGTCTGTGCGGAAGTCAAGGCGTAAAATGAAATAAATATATTTGTATATATATTTTATAAATATGTGTATATGAATGTATATATATATGTGTAAATAGAGAGGAGCAGAGAGAGAGAGAGAGAGGAAGCCGTGCGGTCGCGCCGCAGCCCCCGGGTGGGCCCTGCCGCTATTTGTCTGTCCCTCCGTCCATTTCTTTGATGAACTGCTGCCGTTTCTTTCTTCCCTTTCCTGTCTGGGTCTGCTCTCGCGGAGTTCTTATTTTTCTGTCTCTCTGTCTCTGTCCCTCTTTGCCCCGGCACGCGTGGGAAAAGAGTCGCAAGCGAAGCTCAGCATGTACCCGTTCTGTGCTATTGCGCGCGCACTTTTTTCTTCTCCGCAGCGAGGGGAAACAAAAGGGGGTCGGCGGAGCTACTGCGTGAAGCGCCGCTTTTTCTTCCGTTTTTCTGCCGTCGGGAGATTCTCCTGGCCTTCGCCCGCGCTGCCAACTTCACGCCGTTGAAAAGGAGCTTCTCAACGATGTAAGGCGCTACCTCCTGTCTCCGTCTCCGTCTGTGTGCCTCCGTGTATGTTTCCCTCTGTCAATCCGCCGCCTTTCGCTTTCACGTGTGTATGTGTGTGTGCAAAGGAACTTTTTCTCTCCGTATAGACCTACGTACGCGCGGGTATCTGCACGTGTATACCTACACATATATGGAAATGTGTGCCCAAAGAGAGAGAGCCAGAAGGACAGGGAAGAAAGGAGGATGGAGAGAGCGGGGGACGGAAGAGAGCAGAGAGAGCTAGCAGCGGGAGCAGGAAGCCAAAAGAAACCGACGGCTCAAGATTAAAGGGAGACGCACATTCGTCTCAGAAGCGCCATTTGTAGAGGACCTCCTTCTTCGAAAGACGTATCCTTTTTTGACAAGAAAAACGACACGCGCATGGGAAGCAGCGGCTGCGGCTTCGACCTGCCGTCCTGCCGTGGCGCACGATGAGATAGAAATTGCGTCGCAAGGCAGTCCGTTTTACATCTCTACAGAAAGACGAGAAGGAGAAAATGAAGAAGAAGAAGAAGAAGAAGAAGGAGAATTTTTTTATCCTGGCGTCGCCGAGGCAAAAGGCGCACGTAGCTGCTTGGCCCGAGCTCCACACAGACGCGTGAAGATGTACAGAGAGACGCGCATGTGCTGCGCTGGGGAAGATTTGCAGAGCGCGTCAGAAGGAGCAACTTCGGCTCTTGACTTCATTATTCGTACTCTTTCCGCTGGTGAAGAGGTTTCCTCGGCTTGGCCTTTGCAAATATGTCAACCGGTCTCATCCACGGATGTCTGTCATAACGTAAAATTTTCAATGCATCTGTGTCTGCTTGTTTCTCACATGGGTTCCTCATATACAAGTGTGTCTCTGCGTAGCTCTATATCTCTCCAGATACGTACGTACATATATATACGTATATATATATATGCATACATATATATACATATATGTGTATATATGTATACGTAGAAATATATATATATATACACGTATATATACGTTTATATATATATATATATGTATATATATATATATGTGAATGGATACACACATGCCTATTTGTATACGTGTTGCTATACGGTTGGTATACACACACGTACACACAAAGACATATGAATTTATAAGTGTGTGCACATCTATATATCTATATAGAGGGAGTGTTGGCGTACACATATATCTGTGTACGCGTATATACCTGTCTCTACAACCGAGTGTGAGTTGTTTGTCGGTAACATATTTGCTTATAGACGCATACGTACGTATCTGTAGATAGATGAGGAACATGCGCAAGATGCGTTGTACACCGACGGGGCTCGTCGAAGTTACCAGGAAAGTCTCTTGACGCAGAAAATGTCAACAATTTCTTTGCACGTCTTCGTGGAGGCCTACATGCCACAGGCTCCTCGTGGCCGGTGGGACGGCGTCGGCAAGTGCCCTTTTTTCTTTTACGCCGGCGCCTGGGGGGAAGAGACGTGGCACACGCTTTGCAGCGGAGAGACACCTGCGGCAGAGACAGGGCCGTCTCTGTGTCTCTTCGTATAGCGATGAAGGAGGTTTTTTGCTTTTCGCCAAACGCGTATCCGTCTCTTGACCCACTCGTTTTTTTGCCGTCTTCCTCTCTCTTTTTGCAATGCTTCGAAGCAGCACAGCAGCTGTTGCTGTGTGGGGAGAAGCGAAGAGCCGTGTGGAAAGTTTGCTGAAATTGCCTTTTCCTGGGTTGCGGCTTCAGGCTCGTACGCCTATGGTTTTCTGACGTCCTCGCGGGGGGAGACATTGCTGCGCCTGCTGCCCTGCTGTTGACGTTCCTTCCTCCTGCTGCGGCCTCTTCCTCTTCTTCTTCAGCTTCCTTGGCGAAGCCCACGGTAGGCCAGACACATAGGCCCAGAGACAAGGATGTCTGTTGACTTCAGGCGGCCCCCCCCCACACACGTACACACACGTTCATGGGGCTGCTGTTGTGGCGTTTGTGTGACTGACTTCTTTTTCTCTCCTGCGCCTGCTTTTCTTCTTCGTCTTCCTTCTCTGCGAAGATAACGAACTAGGCCAGCCCGCTTGCTGATGCGAATGGGCGGGAAGCTCCGGTCCAATGCTGGCTGCTTCTGCGCGTAGAAGGTGCTTCTATGAAATGTCACAGGTTCGTCTCCCATGTAGCTCTTCTGTGGACGACAGCTCTCGAAAATTAAGTGGGAGGTTCTCACGCAAAGAAGTGCTGTGCAGTGGGTTCTTCTCCCCTCCCGCGTCAGGACAGCAGTAGTGTCTCTGCAGAAGTATTCGTAGGTGGGTACTAAGCCGTGGTGCGCATGTGTGGGTATCTTGTATATAGACATGCATACAAACATATTTATATATATAGATGTATGTATGGTGCTTGTGTTAGGAGGAGGACGTGGGTGTGGACGTTGGCCAGGGCAAGGCGGAGAGCTTGTTTTGAAAGTACATTCCACGTCGGTAGCTACTCTGGACTTTGTGAACGTCGCACTTTAAAAAAGTCGCGGTGTGTTTACATTGATTACTGGTGTACGTACACTCCCGGGGTCTCTTCACAGAGGGACTGTCGTTTTGAGGCAGCACTCGTTGGTGTACGTACACCGCGGGGGTCTCTTCTCTTCGTAGAGAGTTCGTCGTTTTGAGCCCGCTCTCGCTGGTGTACGTACACCGCCAGAGGGGCCTCGTCTTTCTGTAGAGAGACTGTCGTCCTGAGACCGCTGTGGCTGGTGTACGTACAGTGTCGGGGTGCGTCTTGTTTTTGTAGAGAGGCAGTCGTATTGAGACCGCTGTTGCTGGTGTGCGTACACCGCGGCGATCTCTGTTGTTCATAGAGAGACCTGCACATTGACAGTGCCGCCGCTGGTGTACGTACACCGCCCCGTATTGAGACGGCTGTCGCTGGTGTACGTGTACACCTCAGGGATCTCTTTTCTTCGTCGAAATCGACATTTGAAGCGACTGTCGCAGGTGCTTGTACACCGAGGGAGACTCTTTTTCTTCAGCACTTTTTCCCCAGCAGAAGGACGGCCGATTTCTCGAGGTGCATACACCAGCCGTATCTCACGCTGCAAGTATGGCTACGTGAATCTGGTACATCTGACCCTGCCGAAGGTCGCACGGGTGACTGCCTGTCTGCGTTCCGGCATCCGCAGGCCTCGCTTTCTCTGTTTCTCTTCTGTCTTTTATGAAAACACGTATTCTTCTTTGTGAGTTGCCTTGTCCTGTGCACACGTTGCCCTCTGGTGCACGTACACCCACCAGTTGCTGTTTTTCTTCACACAACAGCACTGCTGACGCGCCTCTTGAGTGTCCGCAGGCGTTTGCTGTTCCACCTGCTTCAAAGCGGAGCGCAGCACGAGAGGGGAAGTTGGCGACGCCATGGCTGTTAGAGTTTCTCTTCAACGTCCTACAGCAGGCAGCCACCGCACCCGTCCCGTCGCGTCCTCTCTGCTATCCAGCCTTTGAGGCTTGCGGAGAATTTCCTTCGTCGTCGTCGTCTTCTGCCGTAGCGCTGCCGGGGCGTCTGCCAAGAGTGTGTCCCTCTACACAGCAGCGCCTCGCAAGCAGCTCTCCTTCCTTTTCTCTGTTCACTTCGGTTCTGCTGTCTGTCGTTCTCTCTGCCAACTTGAATTTTCGCCTCGAGGAAGGGCAGGAGGAGGAAGAGGAGGAGCAACAGCAGCAGCGTGGCGTGTCCTTGCCACCAGTCCAGCAGCCGCGTCGTCCACGTGCAGCGACTCTGCTGCCGGCGACCTTCTTAACTTCTCCCGTAACGCTGGCAAGTTCTGCCGTCGCCGCGCTCGGCGAGAAGGCCGGCGACGACGGGAGTGCTAAGGAGGGCATGGGGCACCGCTGGCGACAGCTGCGAGATCCGCAGGCGCAGGGTCAGGAGCAGCAGCTACTCGTGGGGGATCCATTCGTGCGTCTTCCTCAACGGAAGTCGCTTCTGCGTTGCGAGTGGGCAAAGCAGAAGCGAGAGGACGTAGAAGCGACGGCGCAGACGCTGCCGCCGACACCGTTGTTTTTGCTGACGGAGAAACAGCAGCTGGGAGGCCAGTGTGCTGCAAAAATGTGTGAGACACTTCTTTTGCACTTTTCTCGAGAAACGGCAGAAATTATGAAGCGATGGAGTCGTGTGTGTCTGAGCAGCGGAGTAGCACCAGCAGCAGCGGATCCTGCGCAGGACGGCGCGGAGCGGGGAGGTCCCTTCGCTGAGAAACAGGAGACCCAGGGGGACAACTCGCCGGTCTCGGTCAGGGAAAAAACGCAGAAAATGCGGAAGCGGAAGGCAGTTGGAGAAGCTAGCGATACAGCAGATGAAAACGACGGAGGAGAGGCAGCCGCGACTGCGAACAGCGCAGGGAGGACCGTTTCGTCAGCAGCGTCGGTGGAGGAGACGGCAAGAGCAGCGGAGACGTGTCGGGCAGGAAAAGGGACAGGCAACGTCGTAGCACACGTGGTGGGAGCAGCAGCTTGCAGAAGAAGCAAAGGAGGCGATTTTGAAGAGTTGTGTCAAATAGCAACGGAGAATTTCTTCGTTCGTTCCCTGGTTGCTGCCCACTTTCTCTTCTTTCGTACACTTCAAGCAGCCACTGCTGCTACTGCGTGTGCTGCAGCTGGCCACCGTGAGGCCCCATGCCGAAACGGCGGGGTGAGAGCCGAATCACTCCAGCAGCAGAGAAAAAGAAAGGCCGTACTGCGGAACCGAGGCCTTGATGACGGCCGTGATGCAAGACGGTACAGGAGCTTCTGTTTTTCCGCCGTCATACCGTCGGCAGAGGAGGAGAGGCGTTGCGTTTCTGCTGCAGGAGGTCTGTCAGTCTACAACACACTGCAGCAACAGCAGCAGAAGTCGTGCTGCGGTCGGTCGGCGGAGACGGGCCTGGTCTCTTTGCAGGCGGAAGTAACGAAGAGAACGCAGCTGCTGGAGCGGCTGACTGCAACACAGCTGCGCTGCCTACGAGTCGAACCCGGGAAGAAGCTGAATTGTCGCAGCAGCAAAGAAGAAGACGATGGCGAGGACGAAGCAGAGAAGAGACACGAGAGAAGTGACAGCAGCACTCACAGGCAGCAAGCACGTGCAAAAAGAGAATTCATTTCCAACAGCGGCGACGCGGGAGACGGGCAGCGTGATGAGGCGGATGACAGTCCTAGAGAGGAGGAAGAAGAGGAGGACAAAGTTGGGGGGATTCTATGCCTGTCGTTTGAAGCTGCCGCTGTTGCTCAGGAGCTTCTTTGCAACGTTGATGAGGTCACTCGGCCGCAGTGGCGTGACGCGGGCAAAGAGCAGATGAAGCGAAGAAGAAACGAGAACTGCGTGCCTGCGTTTTCCGTAGCGGCTACTGCAGGTGTAGTACCGCAGGTGCAGGAGAAGCAACAGCTGTTGAACGCTCCTCCCAGGGGAGACGAGACGCAGTCGAGCGGGGGCTACGAGAGCAAGAAGTCAAGACGTGCAAAAAGTGCGCACGCGGAGAGTCGACAGAAAGAGCCCAAGGAGGTCGAGATGGAAGACGGAGAGACGGCAGCTGGAGCAGCAGAAAAAACAGAGGCAGAGGAGAGAGCAGCAGGAGACAGACGTGGCCGCGCGGGACAGGGGACACAGAGGCGCGCAGGCCGAGAAGGATCGTCGGGCATTACTCTGGTGGAGTTGGCAGGCGCAGCAGCAGCAGCACAGATTTTGGCAGCAGCTTTGGCGACTCTCGGACTCTATTCATACCTTGTAGCTACTGACATGAACGTCCTGGCAGAGGGGAAGAGAGACGAGGCCAGAGAGCGCGCAGCTTCGGCAGAGGAGGTGGAACTCGACGCCGTAGACGAAGAGGAATCGAGTGAAGAAAAGACGGAAGAAGAAGACGAAGAAGAAGGGAAGGAGAAAAGATGTTGGTCGCACGGCAGTGCAAGACAGAAACGACAGAAAGGCAAGGGAAGCGACAGATGCATGCGACTTCCACGAGAAGGCAGGGTGGGCTTTGCGGGTACAGATGCCGCAGAAGAAGAAGACTCCCACGCGAATGTGCGTAGGGCAGCAGGAGACGTTGACGCGGCACATACGGCGCCGGCGGTGGAACGAGCGGCAACTGCAGGAAGAAGAGGAGGAAGTGCGGTAGGTGCAGTGGGTCGTCAGGAAGCAGAGTCGTCGGACGGTGAAGACTTGGAAGTGAACGCTGATGAAGAAGAACTGACAACTTTCTGTGTGGTGCTGGCACAGCTCGTGGATCAGGGTAAAGGAGCTGCAGAGCTGTTGCGACGTTGCCGGTACGTTGACTACATGCAGACGAAGATGTGGAGAGAAGGTGACACAGCAGGAGCAGTGGTGGAGCAGAAGCAGCCAGATCTGAGCGTGACGGCTGATGATGGCTGTGCGAGGAAGGGCGCTGCTTCGTGGAGGGAAGGCGTGAGCCGGGATCGAAAAAAAAGGGCAGGAAAGAACCAGCGGAGTGTTGGGGAGATTGACGAAGACGTGACGAGACTTGCGAGCGAACGAGAGGCGGGGCGGAGAACAGGACAGAAGGAAGTCGCAGGGACAGACACAGGGAGCCTAGCAAGGGAGGCAGATTTGTTCAAAGACATCTTCTCGGAGACAGCCGCAAGTGCAGTGCGGCTGCTTTTTGTTGAAGGAGACGGGTTCGGCGGGGGACTTCTACGCGGGGTGGGGCGGTCCCTATGGAAAGTTTTCTGCTGCTTTGCCAAATGCGACACTCTCGGCGTGCTGCTTGACTTAGCAGCAGCGAGGCCAACGCCGGCGGCAAGCAGACTAGCGGCACTCCGGCTGCTGCAGCCCTGGAGGGCCGAGGGCAGCTGCAGCAGCAGTAGCGGGAGCACGTGCAGCAGCAGCAGCAGCGACGAGGATGAGGAGGAGGCGGATGAAAGGGAGGAGGAAGAGCAGGAGGAAGGCAGCGACAGCGACAGCAGCAGCAGCGGCCGTTGCAGCGATAGCGTGGGTGAAGGGGAGACGAGTTTAGGAAGAAAAGGAGATGAGACAACAGAGACAGCAGCCGCTGAAGGAGTGTCCAAGAAAGAGCGACAGAGGAGGGAAGTCCGAGAGAAGGAAGCAAACACATGGCTGGCGGTTTGTGACGGGTTGAATGGGAAAGGTGCAACGAGAGAAGAACTGAGAAATCTCAAGAAAAAGAGGATAAATCTTCGCAATGGCCAGGAAGCGGAGTTGCAGGTCGTCAAGACCCAGCACGAACACCGGGTGGATGCGACAGGAGCAACGGCCGGCGATGCCCGGCAGCCGAAAAAGCAGCAGCAACAGCAGCGCCACCAGGATGGTGAGGATACTTTACGCAGGGGCCGGAATAAAGAAAAACAAAAAGAGGAACAGGCCCAGGAAGTCGACGACCGTTTGTCCGTCGAACTCGATCTCGAGTGTACGTACAGAGCACTGCTGGATGAGGACGGAGATGTCCTGCCAGGTAATGCGCGCTTCTACGCTATGGGTATATGTGTGTGAACATATATATATATATATATATATATATGTAGGTGTATATATGTGTGTGTATACGTGTGTGTGTACACGTGCCTGTGTATACGTGTATATATATGTACGTATATGTGTATATATGTGTTTGGGGGGGTGTATACGTGTGTATATATGTGTGTGTGTATACACGTGTATGTATGTATATATATATATGTGTACATATATCTGTCTGTGTACGTGTGTACCTATATATTTATATGTGTGTGTTTATATGTGTATATATATATGTGGGTATACGTGTGTGTGTATACATGTGTGTGTATGTATGTATATATATGTATAAATATATGTGTGGGAAGGGCGTTTGGTTGGAAGGCGTAGTGGAAGGGGTCCGTTCCGTTCACACGAGATGCACGAGCTTCTCTGTTTATTCGCAGGAAGAGACACGCGCGTAAATTATCTGTGCGGCAGGCAGGCGACTTCCTTATTTCTTTGCAGGGTGTAGGGGTTCGCAACGACGCACGTAGGCCTGCCCGTGTGGCCAAGGCGACACGTGTGCGCTGACCGCTCGGTCCAGGCTTGGGACGAGACAAGCAAAGGACCCAGAGATACTCATATCACTTTCAGTTTCATGTTACATATACTTCTTCATTTGAAGAAAGGAATTCCACACACACACACTGTCTCTCTCTCTATATATATATATTTCTCACTCTATACATATATATATGTATATATACGTGTGTAGGTATATATTCGTCCTGATAGCGCGAAGCATACGTTACCTGTGTTGGACATATGCGCACATGCTAACAATCACCTGGACTCTTTCGTAGACGTCTGTGTACACCTGGGGGATGAGTGTAAATACAGGGGTATGCTCGCAAGTATTTTAAACAGATCCAGAACATGTAGGTATGGGCACGTTTGTTCGAGGAGGTGCTTGGGGCGATACTGGCACGCACGCAGATGCGTAGCACACGTGTACATAGGGACACGGAGAAGGGAAATTTTCGTGTAGCAGGTGTGTAGAATCTTTTTGCTTCACAGGCGTGTGTGTCCTCGGTTCTTGGGAAGCCTCCCTGTTCGAGGCACAACGCATATATTTGGGAGAGATGTATACGCCGATTTACCCACCGCTCCACGCACGAGGTGGTGCACGTGAACAGAAAATCGAGCTTTCTTCAGCTCTTTTGAATCGGGTCGCACACGTAGGTAGAGGAGAGGTGGCGGTGGCGTGGTGATGACGGCGTGGTGGTGATGACGACATGGTGGTGATGACGGCGTGGTGGCGACGACTGCCTGTAGGAGGCTCTTTATCTATCCTCGGCGTCTTTTCCGCGTCTGTTCGCACTTGCGGAGAAGACGGGAAGCGAGAGGCGTAGTACAGACATATGTGCCTCTGCGCTCTATTCTGTAGAAGAGCCTCAGCAGCTCGAACGCGCAGCTCCGTCTGCCGCTACTTTTCCTTGCGAAGCAACTGCCTCTTCGAAAAGCGTGCGTGGACACATGTTAAGAAAGAGGTGTGTCGCGCACACAACTTAGGAAGCACCTGTGGAGCGGCGGGTATCCATGACTTCCCCGTGTGCGTCTTTCCTGGTGTTTTTGCGTAAGAGGTCGTCAACAGCCTTGGGCAGTGTGCCGGAGGACACCTCTGGTCACTTTTTCTTCTGCAGAGCAACGTTCTGTTGTATCTGTGTCTCTCCAGACGCGTACAACGTGCCGTTGAAGAAGAACCTGGGACCGCGGGTTTCTCAAAGACAACAACTTCGAAAGGAAAAGCAGCGGCAGATGGAGCTGCGTCTTCGAGCGGCGGCTCTCCTGCAGACATACATCTGTACCAGCCCTCGCTTCTCCTCGTCTTTGCACCTTCTTGCCAGTTTATGTTTCATCTACGTGCGTACTGCTGGACGCGTCAACTTTCAGGCAGATGCGTTGTTGGCTGCACGCTGGAAGCAGTTCGCCGAAAAGATTAACCGAATTATCCTTGACGTCTGCGCCCATGCTGCTGCCGTCCTCAAAAAGAGTAAAGGAGCCCCGACTGTGGCAGCGCTGGCCGCCGCAGCAGCAGCGAGCGCCGCAGCGGCCGCAGGAGACGCACCGTCCGCGAAACGGACTACGACGCGGGACGCAGCTGCAGGAGCAGCGACAGAGACAGGGGCAGCGCGACCGGCGAAGGCCGACCAGCCGCACTGCAATTCGGGTGAAGTGACGCCGGGTGTACAGACAGCAGCAAGGAAACAGCAGGGTGCTCAACAACAGGCTTTAGTTGACCTGTTCGTCAAGACAGGAGACAGTAACGTTGTCGCTTTCTGGTGTGCGCTTCTTGCGTGGAGACGCCAATTTTGCGCACGCGAGAATCAGCAGGACCGGCGTCCGAGCCGCGACGGTGCAGGAGTATCAACGGCGGAAGCAGCGGTAGACACAGACGGGCCGGGCCTTGAGGTAACGACCTGCAAACTCTCTATAAGAAAGCAGCCCTCCACCCTCTGCAACAGAAAAGCGCGTATATCAAGCGGAGCGGCGACGCACACAGCTGCGCCCCTTGCTGCTCTACCGCCGCTTATTGTGAACACTTCTCCGTCTGAGTGCGTGCGGGGACTTGGGCGCATCAGCAGCAAGGTGAGGATTGCTGGATACGGTGTTGAAGAGTCCCTACAGAGCGAGGGGGAGTACAGGAGCGCGAGCACCGGCACCCGTATCGAGAAGAACCTGAGCAAGCGGGGCTCAAACAGGTGCCACGTAGGCAGAAGCAGCCACGTCAGTTCCAGCGGGGATTGCCGGCCTTCGGCCGCGACGAAGACTAACAGAATGAATAGGGAAGAAGCTGTTGAATTAGGTGAAGAGTGCCGCGTTGAAGACAAGTCAGAGAGCAGCCTCCACGGGGAGGACAGAGAAATGGTTTCGTGCCTTCGTGAATGCTGGTGCACTGCTGAACTTTGTCTTGCGCGGCGCGCTGTTGAAGTGATGGAGATTTGCAGGAGGAGCCGGCAATTACAGCAGAAAGCTGCAGCGTCAAGCTGCCAGCAGGCATGCCTTGCGGTGCTGCTACATATGTTTCGTGTTGAGCTGCAGGTCGCTGCGTTCTACCAGCTGCCAGGTGCCGTACTTTCCGCTGGCGCAACAACAGCGTACTCCGGTGGCGTCGCCTGGTCCTGTCAGCGATGTCAGAAACCGCATTTTGAGCAGGTAGACGTGAACAGGCAGAAACCAGAGCCGAGCCAGGAGAAGGATAGGCGCACAGAGTTGATGCAGTTAGAAGCAGGGACAGGTGGAGAGCAGCAAGTCTTGACGTGGCCTGGAAGCGCAGCGACTCAGCTGCTGTCTGCAGGACTTGTAGGCTGGGCGCAGAAAGCTCGCAGTAGCAAGCAGCAGCACCTCGACGGACTGTTCTTTCGCTGTGTTGCTGACAAACGTGCTGAACTGTTGCGATTTGTTGATATCGTAGGTGCTGCTGTGCTCACAAACCGACTCTTTGTGAAACGCGAGTGCTTGGCACTGGCTGCGACAGTGGTAAAAAAACACGGGCTGTGTGGGATATCACCTGGAAGTTTAGAGGCTTCCTGTAACTGCTGCTCAGCATTGCAAGAAGGTGGTAAGATAGACGAAAAGCTGCCAGATTCGTGGCTTGACGCGGGGGGAGACGGAAACACGAATGCTGCAGTGAGGGGTCTGATTTTGGGGGGGACACGTAGGAAGAAAGACTGTCAAGACGGTCCTGCAGCGGTAACTAGAAGGAAAAGTGCTTTTTATCCTAACGTGGTGCTGGACGTCCCTTTCTTGCCGTGGGGACGCAGTGGCGAGGAGTCCTGGAAAACAGACGAGAGGCAAAGAGAGCAGCAGTCGCAACAGAAGGAGGACGACGCGAGAGATGTACGGGCTGCAGCGTGCGTGACGCCTTTGAATGAAAGACTAAGCGGAAATGGAGAAAATACACCTAAGTGGAGAGAAGTGAATGTGGAAGAGAAGCTCACAAAGAAGAGTCCCAATGACGGTAGCGCATGCAACGAAAGAAGAGTGGAAGCAGCCTTTTACGCGGAGCGAGGAAATTTGGTGGATATCGGTGAAGACGTGTCGCAGCGCTGGCTAGCCACGAAGCAAGAGACAGCTAAAGAAGGACGTTCTGGGCGAGAGGGACACAATAATTGCGGGGTTGGATTTTGCGTTGAAAATAGAGAGGTCGTTTTGCAGAGGACATTGCAGCGTCTCACACAGATGTTGATGCTGACACTAGAGGCGGACAGCACAGCACACGACGAGCACGCACATCGCGCTGCGATTTCTGCTGGACAGCGGAAGGCGCTACAGAAGGAGCTACTTAACACGTTCTCCGTTGTCGTGCAAGCAGTTATTTCTCGTCCTCTATATCCTAGGAAGTTCCAGCAGCAGCAGCAGCAGGGTAGTGGACAAAGTCGAAACCGAGATGGAGAGACCGGCCAGGGGGAGGGCCAGAGAAACGAAGTAACTACTCAAAAGCATCAGGCGAGCAGTGCAGCCACTGCAGCAGTGTCTACCGCCTTAGTGCCAACAGTCCAAGCAGCATACGCTGCTGTTGCACTGTTGCAGAGATCCTCCGCGGCACGCCAAATCAAGGATGCTGCTGGACGCGTTCTTCAACTTTTTGAGGAGCTGGCGGTTGGTAGATTCGGTAGATAATTGCCTGTAAACCGGTTGCAATGGATTGCTTAGTATGTATTGCGGGTATGTTCGTCAGTGAACCATGGATACTGCATGTGCGCATATCCATCCACGTGAAGGCGTACAAACAAATCTCATTACGTCCCAAGCACGTAACGGTAAAGGCGCTCGTTGTCTACTCTCACGTGACTTTTTTTGTACAAATCCGGCTGCTACCGGCGGAGGGCAGCTCGTCTTGTTGGATGCAGAACGACATGCCAGGACGATGAAGAGGGCTCATGTCTGAGCGAGACACTGATGAAACTGAATATAATCAACAAGACGAATTGCCTTTTGTCCTTCCACAGAAGAACCGATGACGTCTAGAAGCTGACCCACGATGGTGGTTCACGACCATTTAATATTTTTCACTCTGTTGATCGTGCAGGTGCCTAATACGCGCTTTTAGAAGATCCACTGGGTGTCTACGTCTTGTAAACCAGCGTTCGGAAGCACTCTGCAAAGTACGAAAAAAACGTTGTTGCACCGGTCGCGACAACGTACCGCTGAGGTACTGCGGCGCGGACGAATCCAAGACGGTTACGCATGTGCTAGTGCGATATGTACGCCTATACCAGAAACGATAACATACTTTGGATGCGAGCGCAGTGACCACTTGTAGCGTCCTTACGTACAGCGATCTGGCCACAAATAGAGGGGAACTATATATATACATATATGCGCATGTCTGTGTACGAGTATTTGCATACGTGAATACAGAGAGAGACATGCACAGAGGCGTACGCGCAGGTCTACGCACGAGTGGTATCGCGATCGCCTCGAGGTTTCCCGTGCGGACACGAACGTCTCTAACGCACACTTGCTACCCAGTTTAAAAAAACGTATAGGTTTAAATCTTTGCACTGGTCTATCAATGCGCAGGCATACGTAAGTTCTTTCACAGCTCAGTAAGAACAACGATGCGCGAATAGTAGTTCCTCATTAGGAGCGTATGGAATATGAAGCGCAGACTTCACACCACGATCAGGATATCACCCTCCTTTAATGGCAGGAATATCGAAAAAGAGCTGTGGAGAGACGAAGTCAGCTTCACACACTACAACGTCAAAAAGCGCACAGATGAATCAGCCTGCGACCTTGAATTTTGTAAAGAGGGATTGTCGGAGGTAGCGTTGATGCGGACTAAGCTAACGACTCTGGAATCTTGTACAGGCACAGGGAACTTGCGACGGCTATTCTTTCCCTCTTCTGTCCACACCGTTGAGTCTCCACGTCCTGCTATGTGTTGGAAATAGTGTATCGCTCTGGCTAGTCGTTTTCTACCTGCAGGGTGAGGAACTTGCCGTACCCATTCCAGAAGAATCACTCATGCCAGTTGTCTGTTGTAGCAACGGATACGCCGGTGTCGTCTACGCTTGCATCAACAGAGAAGGCGTTTTCCAGTCGCTAAGCGTGAGTGTGGCCGTAGGCACAGGTGTGAATGCTATTGAGACGCGCATGGTACAGACACACGTGAGTACAGATCTGCACGAAATGGCCGTAGGTGTGCACACGTGCCGTATAAAGGGACCACCGTGGCGCTACACGTGACGAACTGGCGTCGCATTACAAATCTTCCACATGGCAGCCAACTCAAGCATCATCTTCTTAGGTCCAGATTCTCAGGCCACCTGTCTTTTCGGTACTGTTGTAACTTTCCTCCTACGTACACCAACCCCTCCTTCCCGCCACCTCCTTGCCTCTGCCCTGTAGCCGCCCCTTGAGGGGACAGTGTGGAGTCACGGTATGCTGACCTACGTGTAAGCGCCGCCGGGAACTAGTTCATGGACCAGGGTATTGTGCCGCAGAACTATAGACATACCTCTAGTTAACGGCACCTCTGATACCCTACCACTGTTTTAGTGTGACTGGTTTTGATCGTTTCACACGCTTCTGCGGCGACGATCCGGTCTGTAGGGACTAGGCTACGCTTTCGCAGTTTTTAGAGCGCACGTTTGGGTGACCACGCTAGTTTAAAATTGACTTCGTCGCGTGAAGTTTCTCTTCCTGTATCTCAGCTGTTACGATTGTGGTCACTCACTGCTTCCGCTCTCGCACATCATTAATACAGTCTTCAGGTTTCTAAGTCACCGATATTCACTTCTCTGCACTCATGGCTACGGACCACATTAAGAGACGCTGCCAATGTGGCACCACAATTCTTCTGTGGCATCTGTGCATCTTTTGGTACGCGTGCGTCGTGGAGGCGACCCGTGACAATGAGGGCGCTCCGAACACGTATGAAGTGGAAACACCCCCCATGGGGACGAACGGTTCATACCTACCAGCTCTCCCCACCCGTACTCCTAGTACCCTTACAACATTTACTACTATTCTTAGGCAGCCTCCAGTCTTCACAGAACAGGCCTCAAGGATTTCCGTCAGCGGTACGTACCGAGACCGTGAGCCCCCGACACCGCTTCTTCGTGAGCATACAACGACCAGCACTACTTGTGATGTTGGTCAAGTTAGTCGTCAGCAGAAGGTGCTTGAGAAGGTCCTCTTCGAGTCGGCACTTGCGTACTTCGTTGGTGCGGTAGTGGTAATGGGTCTTACGCTTTGGGGGGTGCTTCTGTACGTTTCGGAACATCACGTTGGCATGGCGATTTGCCTGCTTATGGCTTCGTTGATTACGGTTGCCCTGTTGGTCCTTGCGATGATTCTGAGATCTCGTGCATATCGTCGCAGGATGGCTGTGGACGAGGAGCAGATTGCGGCATTGCAGACAGCGAAAAGAAGGCGCCTTAAACATTATCCACTCCGCGGCTCCTCTCCCCCATCTGCACGAGCCACCTGGCCCCTTCCCAGGCGCTCGGCAAGTTGAAGTCGCGAACAAACAGCAGCAGTTCAGCAGTGCGGACAGATGGCAGGGCCTCGATTATGGTACGGCTTACCATGTCAACTCTGAACAAGCGTGCGGTGCCTCTTCTCCGTGTTCCAGCAGGAGGAGATTTTTCGAAGTGCAACTGGCGTCACCGTGCCCCGGAGGTCCATACGCTCACGCTCTTAGGAACCGTTTTACTTAGTGTGTATGATCCGCGAAGGAGGGTTCACCGCCGTGAACAGAGAGTTACCGCTTGCGGATTCTGCCCTTGCTTCACTTGGCCATAACCTCTTCCTGTCGGAATCCCACAGTGCCAACAAGGCTCACGACTACCTCCCCACCCTGCTCCGATGCCAGCGTCGGCGCTGCTGGCAGTACCTTTGTCTCCGGACAATATGCGTGCGCCCATGGAGCGCGCTTAGCCTGCTGAGCCCGGGTAGACAAACGGGGAAATTGTGCATAATGCGTGCTCCTCTAGTGTTCGCAGAGGCACGCGGTCATATGCGCAGCCAGAGAGGTGTGGTGAAAGATAATACCCACAGACCGCACCTCCGCCGCGTCTGAGACATTGCTTCATTTGCAGCTGGGTGAAAATAGCGCGCTTGTATCCGTGTTCATGTTTTGGCGTAGAATGAACGTCCAATCGCAAGGTAGTTTTATGCCTGGAACAATTCCTAAGAGCCATTCGAAATGCCCGGCGCCTCTAAGTTTACGGGATGCAACCAGCCAGCGGTAGAGCACAGCGCCCCGCAGTGACGAAGCCAATCGTAACTGTTTTTTTTTCCCCCCCCCCACGTGTGTACAAAGAAGCGAGTGTAAGAGTATTCATGCATGTACACGACGCCAACTAGCGCCTGTGCATTCGTTGATCCGTCAAGGCATAAGGTGTGCTACTGACGGTGACATATATATCATAGTGCTGAACGTACATCTGGATGCTGCAGTGGACAGGCATAGCTAATTCATGTGGTAACTCAAAGGGGGCTTCTTCTTTGCAACAGGCGCATCCCACGCAACTTATCGGCCACAGCAGACCTCCCAACTCTCCTCCTTTGCCAAGAGGTTGTTCCTTCTTTGCAATTAGCGCATCCCAGGCAACTTAGACCAAGGCCGAGCGTGTTTCCTCACTTTCGTATCGAGAAGCAGCCGCCTGAAGAGGAGCTGCTTCCTAAATAAGACCAACGGCTCGACTGGAGTGGTCACGTCGTTACGTTGTGTATTCACCGGTGACGTCGTTACGTTGTGTCGAGGCTGACGCTGCGTTTTCGGACAGAGCCCGCCTGTCTAGCGGCACCAAAGATTTTGAACACACAAGCTTAGGTGTTGCTTGCATATGAGTTCCAATTAGAGGGTCCCTGTAAAAATGCTGAGGCTACGTGGGAACGGCGCAAGAAATTGTCGTCCGCGAGTTCAGAGGCACTTTTTAGTGTTCAGCTAAGTCACACATTTTTCGTACAGCTAAGTAGTAGTTAGATGTTTAGTCACTGTAACGCCAGGCGCTTTTCGTCACACTAAGAAAACATGGATGTAGCGATTTCTGAATCCACACGCGTCAAAAATTGACAGTGCAAAGCTGTGCCAGCAGCAACGACACCTCGAGGACCTTACCGGTACACACTTTTGCTAGTAAGCATGTGGAAGGAATATCCTCTCTGGCGGAAACATCGAAGGCGTTGAGCCAGATCACGCGGATACGTACGAAACACTTCTTAGCGTAAACACATCGCCATCGTGCATCTTATTTGAATAGGCAGTGAACCAGGCCCTGCCAGCCATTGATGCACCTAATCAGGGGCTGCTACGCGTGCGTCTGAGTTTGCCGCGGCCTAATCTGGGTCTTTTCTTTGGCGGGGGGTGTGACAAGTATGGAGGCCGGAGGGATTGTGGACAAGAAGCATCGGCATGCCCCCGATTCTGCCAAAGCTCTTACGAATGCCGTACTCTGACAAAACAATATTGCAGTCCGAAGGCTGTGAAATGTGGAACATTAGCCTCCGCCACTAACTGGCTTACAGCCTCCGCACTACCTTTCTTGCCTTTCCCGTCCCAGTCCCTCTGAAATTTCCTGTTGAGTTGTCGTGATGTCTGGTGACGCACTAGACGGCTCTTGCGCTACCCAGCTTGTGACCCGCTGCCCACAACACTGGAAGAGCATGGTGCATTATGCCGCAGGCAAAGTGAAGCCCCTGTCTCTGTCCCCCACCGGTAACGTGATGTCCGCGGCCCGAGAGCGCACACATTATATGTTGGAAACGAAAACGCGGTCCTCGCACTGTACACTGTCGAAGGACGTCAGCACGTCGTCTGTAGTCCCTCATTCATTTACTGCTTGCTCGCAGTGCCCATGGCCACACTTTACTGGCTACAAGGAACCGGTTTCGACTTTAGCTTTTGCGATGTCTACAGCTACAATATGTATCTCTATGTACTGCGTAGTTGTTGGTGGCATACCAAATAATAATTTCTCTGCACACGGGGAGGAAATAGTTACGGCGTAGAGCAATTAACGCGACCCACGTCAGCAACGAAGCAGGTAGCTGCAGCCAGCCAGCACTGGCCTTTCACGCTGTCTTCAGCCGACTGCTCGGTTTGGTCTCCGCGCAGAAAAGAGACCTCAAATAAAGCACCGCCCTCCCCTCATGCCACAGCGCGGAGCGACAGACCCCAGGTGGTCCGCGAACCTGACGCCGACGGTGTCGTATCCAGGCGGATGGTGGGTCGCACAGATTTCACGGGAGCAACACTCTCCTCACAGGCTGTGAATCCACGAGAAGATTTGCGTGTTCTCAAAGATCTTGTAAGATCCTGTTTTACGAAACTTCACAGCGGGGGTTGTGCGCGTCACAGCCTTGGTTGAACAAGTGGTCCATGTAGCAGAAAATACACTTTGTCCGGAAGTAACAGCCTCCACATGCTCCTCTGCAGCCTTAGCAAAAACTTGCGTGCGACTCCCTGATTCGAACCCAGGAGTGAGTTGAGGCCCCGAGGGTCCTTAGATGCCATCCAACCCCACGTGGCGCATTAGCTGCCCGGGAAGCGCTGCTGTTCTAGGAACAAAGCACGTTTATTTAGTTGCAAATGGCCTCGTCTAGCGACTTGGGTTCCGCGACCTGGACACAAACGTGCGAAAATGCTGGAGTGCTCGAATTACTTGTGTGGGCAGCAGCGGACTTATTTTGCAGCCTGGGCGACGAAATTTAAAGCAAAGACACCTGATATCTGGATTCCGCGTTCCCTGTGGTGCAATGAGTTCGTGGACACCAGCGAGGGGAGCAGATCCAAATCCTTACAAATCTACGTATACACCGATTCAACCCCGCTCACCTACCTCGGCGCACACATACGGATCTACTCAGGTGTGCAGGCGTGCACATTGAGACCTCCTACAGCGTTGTTCTGCACATTGGAGATGTGTGGGCGAGCGAAGGACACGACACGAAATGTGATATGGTGTACACGGTGCGTAGTGTGACTGTCTGCGTGACCACTGCTTTTCTGTTGTGGATCGTTTTCCCTTGTGGTTATCATCTGTCCAAAGATCACAATATTGGCTGATCACAGCGAATACAGTTTGCGACAGGGTACCTGTCGAGGCTTCCGCAGCTGCTCTGGTGCGTACGAAATAGATGAGGAGTGACAAGGCCGCCAGAAGATTCATCTGGCCAACCACTGAGTGTTCAAACTTTCGCCCGTGCCACGTGTGTGGCTGATCATGTGTGGTGACCGAGGCGTTCCGTCGTCTTCTCTGTAGCCCTCCTTCGAAAACGATAGCAGGAGTTTTCTGCTACCGTAGTCTGTACGGTCTGTACGTACGTCGTGTCACGCGTGTCATGTTAGACAAGCTGAGTGTACATCTGACAGCCGGCAGCGCGGAAAGACTGCAGCTACGGGGTTGTCCAAGACAGCCTTCAGGTGTAACATGTCGAGCGCCGGTTCAAGGTGAGACATGAATATACACCTGTGTATATGTATGTACATATGTACGCAGTGGGCCTCGGTACATATGCTGTTCGAGACACAAATATATATATCTGTATGTATACATATATATATATATGTACATACATACGTACGCATTGGGCCTGGTCAGCAAGCAGTTCAAACCATCTACTTGCAGAGGTAGAGCCGTACAGTTAGCTGCGCTCTTTCATATACGCAGATATATCTACGCGTGTATGCGTATGTGTACGTCGGTATACATATACAGATATATGGGCATATGTACGTATTCAAGTCCATCTACTACAGGTAGGTACTCGGGCGTGTGAACAGGAGTGGGACGTTCCAGTAGCATGCTGGTGTGCGGAACAAACTGATGCTTTTATGAACCCCTCCTTTCTGCATCAAAGCGGAGCAAGTCACATACTGCCGCCGCTGTTGCGAACAGGTTTGACCACCGCTCCAGGTGGCACCTCGAGGGGATGGTCTTTAATGAGAAGATATGATTTACTTTATGCGCTGCACGATATTCACGAAGTGCAGCTGATTGTATCAGCACTAGCAGCAACAGAGAACTTTGGTCCAAATCCCAGCGTTGCACTACAAGCTCTCGTTGGACACACACGTTCAGGCGGACAATGTGTGTTTTCTGGTGCTAATACAACAGCATTTCGTGTTGACTTTCCTACAGTATCGTGTGCGTCTATTCTTCTGGTGGTTCCTCTTGTCGTATCTACTGCTGCGCAATGTTCTGTGGGCCAAGGGCAGCAGCGCGACTGACGAGTAAGAGCAGTCAATATGACAGCGGGGACACAGCCTTAATGCGCAGCCTAAATGCACAGCCTTAAAAATAAATAAACTGTATGCTGAAACATGTCACCACAACCCCGTGCGACAATGTCCGTTCGCTAACACCCACAGCTGGTGCAGCTCACGCATACACGTGCAAGCAGTTGTGTTGTTCTTCCTCTATCTCGCATCCAAAGACACACATACATGTGACGTGTAACTTACGACACCGTCTTCTTTGGAACACGGCCTGCAGCCTGCAACGTGCAGATAAACTCGTCCACAGCATTAGTTAGTAAAGGGAGACAGTATCAGTTTGTGTATTTGGTCGGCCAAGAATACTCGTACACGTCAGGTCCGTAAAAAGCTGCTAGACATACAGACAAATAGCAGGCATGTACCAAAAGAGACAAAATAAAAGCACGGTGTTTGCTGATCTGCACGCGTGCATGAAATGGTTCTCTTACGTTGAACAGGCTTTCCCCGGTGCAGCCCCTTCCCTGTGTAAACGTGCAAGGGTGAGGGCCGGCAGAGCAATCGCCGGGAGAGCGCCGTTCAGCGGCTATGAGTACTGAAAGCGATCACTCCAGCGGAATAAGATCGCTTAGTTCCACGTAACAGACAAACCAGAATCCTCCCATTCATACAAACGCCGCATCCAAAGAGTGACGCGTTTTTGTAAGCCAGCAAACACTTCGAGATGATGTACAATTCGTTGCCAGTGCTACTATGGCTGGTGTGCTTAGAAAAGCAGGCCATCAGAGGTATCTTTACGTCGGTGGCTTCAGAATGGTCCTTCTACTTACCACTTCGGTCGTGCCAAAGATGTTTCTCACCTAACCAGCTGTCGGGCGGTGGCGTTCGCCAGCAGAAAACAGGAAACCGTGGGCGCCGGCGCTCGTACGTACACACCCCAGCTCTAGCCGTGCGATGCTTTACACGGGGAAGCACATTTATACTGCGCGCGCATTAGCATGCTTCTAATGATACACTAGAAGTACCCACTCTAGCTGAAGTCTTACCCGAATATGTTGGGTTGCAGTTTCGGGAGGTAATGCAGTCTCCTTGGGCAAGTCGAATGCACAAACATCAATAGCTGACTGATCTAATGGACTCAAATGTAGCATATCGGAGACAGCAAAGTTACACAAACATGGGTGCTTACACGTCTCTACACAGCTCCTTTCTAGTAAATAACAAATATGGGAGAATGTACTAACGTTGTATACACGGTGGGGCGTGCGGGGAAGCAAAGAAACAGTTCAAGTTGCTCAGCGGGCGGAAGCGCCTACTGCTCATGCATATTAGTCGTTCGTTCGCATTCCCTGCCGCACGCAAGAGAGGATAAAGCACTTATCGTTGTCTAAAAGGCTAATCCCATCCTTCGTAATCGTGAAATTTTATTTGACGCTGCGGACCCTCGTTCTTCTTCTTCCCCTCTTGCTGTGCTACGCGCACAAAGTTGCATTCCAGCAAATCGTTCACGGCTTATAGGATGCGTCTGTTCATTTGCTGAACTGCATGCGGTGGCGCACACCACCACACATGTGTCGCTGCGTTTCGTCAGAGCTGCAGAAGTATAATACGGTCCTGAAGCGACGTTTTTCACTTCTCCCATGCCAACGCAGGCAACAAAGGAAAGGGTGCCTACAGCAGTACACCCCCAGGGAACCGCATTGAAGGCGCCACTGCACTTCCAACGCAGGGACCATGTTTAAACTAAGCGAAAAGCTGGGATGGCATTGATGTAAGGCAATGATGCGGACTTCTTCTAGAAAAGACTCCTGCGCCGTCTTCAAATGTAGGGATACCCCAAAGCGATGCATATTATGTGAAGCCTGAGACAAGGGAAACGCTTGTTCGTCTAGCTGTGTACAGGCGCACGATCACAACAGACTGGTCGTTTTTTCGTATATCCCAGGAGGCATCACTGGCAGATGAACACATGTGCTCACGGCTGCTCAAAACAGGGGTAACACCGCGAAACAAAGAGCCTGAACGGTGCTTTTATCGCAGAGTGACGCAAGCACGTAAACCCTGCATACGCAGAGGTGCGGAGACTTTTGAAGTTGTACTACCATTGCGCTGGTATGCCGGTATACGCGTATCGCGGTACGCCTCCATGTAAATAACGAAGAACAAATGCGTCTCGTGATATTTCAGTGCAGTGTGGCCACCAACTGCAAAAATTTATTCAGCAAACAGTACCCTCGTATAACAACCAATGTCTGTTTTCAGAGTTATACAACTTCAAATGAAACTAAACGCCTGCCTCTACATATTTGCACATTTCAGTCATACTGCGGGTGTCCCAAGTTTCCTACAGGTTCCAGCACTTTCTACGTACACGCGCGAAACAACACACGGGTGAAAACCCCGCAAAAGCGAGCGTACATACGCTTAGTGTTGCGTGTGAAGATCAGACACACCAGGACGGGTGGTACAAATGCTGTCTATATCACTTTTCTACACGCAGTGCCTTCTGTGCGGAATACTAACAAGACACGCCGTGGTGGGCGTGTGACTATATCAGCAAGGTCATCCCGCATCACTTTTGTGTGTTCCAGAATACTGGGTACGTTGCCCCGGCATACCCGCGTGGCGATCGTCACTGTGACTTTTTCTAGCCGGTTCACTGCGACGTTTGCGTGCCTCTGTGTGGGATGTGTGTGTGTGCGCGCGCTTGTGGTGCCATCTACAAAATGTTCGGGCTGCCCGCACGTGCAGAGGTGACCCACAGTGAGGAGGTCCACGTGCATTGTATGCACCGCTGATCGCGCGCCTCATGCGTGCGGCAAAGCTCCTCATATGCTGACGTACCACTACGTACCCGTACATCACTGCCACCGTACTTCTACACAAACAGAAATCGTGTACCTTTGGGCCTTCGCGCCGCTACACGCGATTTTGCATACGTTGTTGAACTGTGCACATGCGACACAGACACAACTGTGGATCCGGCAGCAACAGTACTGCATTTGAGTCATCCGGTAACGCTACGCCTCTTGTACGGGAAAGAAAGTAGAGGCCTTCTGTGCACAAGTTTCGCGGACCCCGAACATGATGAATACACGCGGCATGCCGGAATGGCACGCACCGAACGCATCACCTAAAATCTGTGAAGCGTACAGGCTAGGTTCTGCTACTAGCCAGCCCTGCATGCACAGCTTTTTTCCGTCAGCAGGCTTTGTGAGCACCTCGTTCATTTGGTGCACAGAAATTGAAGAGTGCGTGCCCCAACTACCACCCGCCAACACAAAAAACCTCCAACCGTGACCACGCCCATTCACTATGCTTCGCTCTTTTCTCGCACTGTCCCCTGTTTGTCTCCTCCTTGAAAACAGCCGACCGTACAGAGGTCCATCCACTTTGCCTACGGCGCACACCAACAGTTATCGCAATGTGCACGTCACTGCAGCGGTTCACGCACACGGGTCTCCGTACCAAGTGTTAAATGCGTACCTCCACGGGAGAAAAAACATGGTTTCAATATCTTCCGTCTTCAACTGGAGAAACCCTCTATACATGCACCATTACACCGCGTGCTGAAGAACACGCAGAACATGTTATCGTCCGCCTAAACCTCATCTGGTTTTCTCGCCGGAACAGCAGAGTTGCAAATGACACGGCACTCCCGCGGAACTCTGAAGTTACTAGCTACCACTTCCACAAAAATTGACGAGTAACCATAAAACAGCCACACACAACTGTACTAAGTGCGTACAATTTTCACGTCAAACAGTTGATGCTACCTCATATTCACACAGGATATGAAACAAAAGAAACCGAAGTTGTGTAACACGCTCACCCTTCCCCGCATACGTGGACTCAAGGATTCTGTTGTCTGGCCAGTCCGCGCTTCTTCTCTATTCCGTCCTCCCAAACCTCTCCTTCGCCTACGGAACGGCCGCCCGAAACATCTTCCCGCCGTCAATGCAGGAGTCTTGTAAAATGTACAGAAGTATGTATGTATACACTGAGTGAAAGTATGTAAATCTATTCCCCAGCCCCTCCATCTACAACACCCAACCTCGCTGAGCCCTTCCACTGCTGCTACGTTCCCCGGAATTCCACCTAGAGAAGGCTGCGTTCTTCTTTCCGCTGCTTACTCATCCACGAGCTGCCGCGTGTTCCGCCCGGACTGAGATCCCACCTCAGGCTCCCGCGTATTTTCACGCAGATCGTCCTTCGTTTTTTGAATTGGCTTTCATTTCCCCACTACCATTCTGGGTCTCTTCAGCATTTCCTTCATCTTCGCCAGTGCCGTCCCCAGCGGGCGGTGCCGGGTAGGCCACGGCCCGTGCCAGCTGCTGTATCCACAAGACACAAGCAGACTCACGCTGGCACGTGGGCATGTACGTCGACGTACTCATACGCGCGCTGTCTGCGCACACGTCAGGATGAAGTACCCGCTACACATAATACCAAGAATGAGTTACCATCACACCAGAAACACCCATTTTACTTTGTCTGTGTCCATGATTTCATATGCTACCGTGCTTGAACAATAATTCTTTCTACAAAAGCACCGCCGCACCGGCGCTCCTGCCGAACTTGCCAGGTCACCATACGCGCGTGCAAGTAAGGCTTCTGTATCGTCTCGAGTCTATGGCTGTCCATTCACTCCGTAGCGGTGCGTCACTCAGCGTCGTTCACTTAACCAACCACGCCCGGCCATTACGAACCTTAGCACGGGCACGCGCAACAGCCACAGCGCTACAAATAAATCGGCAAGCCAGGTAGGCTCCTTCTACTTTCAGTTTAAAGGCAGCGACGTGAATGCCGCTTTTTGTATCCGACGTCCACCAATCTTGACTGCAATTAGATGACAAGATCGCACCGTTCGAAGCATGTGGTTTGTTTTGTACCCGTGAACGTACGCGATTGCTCTTCCTACCTGTTCTCCCTTCCACTTCCAACATAAGACACACAAATATATTTGACCACGGTGTTGCTCCCCCTTATTTCTTTTGCACAAACACAACACACGAGCCGCTCCAGGGGTCTACAAGTATAGTCGCCTGCACAGTCGTTTGCACCACCCCTCGTCTGAGCAGAATATCAGTAATCGGGAGTGAAACGTCTTGACTACACCTGCGTAGGTCGGGCACGCAGTTCACATAAAACGCTGCCGCGGCCACCGAGCAAACATTTCCATCACCACCTCGACCTGCAACAGTTCGTTCGCTGTTTTCGCAGAAGCTACACAACGCGTCGGCTTCCACTAGGTGGCGCGTCTGCAGATTTAGACTGTAGTGCAGAAGCTCCACGAGGCGGTCTCAGCCGGCGTGCCCGTGCATACGCACGTATACGCAGAAAAGAACTCTAGAGGGTGCCCCACCATGTCAGAACGTCCTACTCTTCCTTGCGCGGCCACTCGTGAACACGCGGTTCAACATGCAGAGGACCCATATGTACAGCCGAAGGCTTCTGCTCCGCCGAAAACGTAGTCACATGTCCTAAGTCTCTCACTACCAGGTTCTGACACAGACGAATCCACACATTTATGCGGGGGGCACTTACACACCTGTTCACACACACTCACACCGTTCCCGCTTCCTGAGTCAACTTTCGTCGCTTTCCACGCTGTACACGCATGCACAACTCTATACGAACTCCCAAAACAAACGAACGCAATCACACACACACAGCGACGTGTCCCGACCACAGCGTTCCCCTCGTACGTCAGTATGAAAGTCCTTTTTCCCGCCCTCTCGCTCGCCACAGAGGTACACGAATACACACCCACACCTCTTTATATATGTGTGGACCACGCGGCGAGCGAGTCAGCTCGCAACCTCCATACCAGTGTAATCACTCACATTGAGAAAGCGGTAACGTAGTCGCTTGATGTTCTCGTTCTCCACGACCGCAAAATACGCCAGCCGAGAGTAGTGTCCTACGTGAGACGCAAGTGTGTCCCGCTGGATGCTCGTGGCCCACTCTCTGCAGCACCAGCAGCGCATCACAGCAGCTCGCAGGCCGGTTTCGACGACTTGTGTGGTTCTGAATTTTGACTTCTTTTTGCCGCGTGCGCCTCGAAAACACGCCGCGCTGGGCAGGCATACGCATCGTAAGAAAGAAAACAGCTACGCGAAGAAAAAACAAAGACTCGCACGATGATGCACGTACCATCCGCGCACGGCGAAACCTCGGGAACTGGGGGACGAGGTGCGGCTAAGAGGCACACCCAGCCGGACTCGGGTACTAGAGACGCACGCCCTGTAAGACTCACAATAGCGGCAGCGGTGCCGCGTGTCTCTGGCGTTCAGACACTGCCGATACTACCGCAGACGCCGATAAGCACGTAGAGCTACAGCTGTGCAGCCTCCGTGTGAACGACCGTGTGGATCGTGTAGTCAGAAGCGGCTCCTGAAGGCACTAGATACGAAAGCCGCACAAATACAAGTGCGTCCGCGCACTGTGTCTATGGCAGTTGAAAGCCAGATGTAGAAATGAAACCCAAATTTTCTTCGAAAGGCGACGACACACATTTGATAAAAGAGCCACGCAAGCAGCACATCCCCTGCAAAGGTGTTAGTAACAAATGATGTTCACACACGAAAACCGCCCACCAGGCGAAAGAAAATCTAGCGTATTCCTGCACCACAGCGTGCATCACGTACTAAAAACGCTGTGTGCAACCACCGCACCGAAAGCCAGCGTTCACGCGGAGGTCGTCTGTATCTCACAAACCACGCCGGTGTACATACGTTCTATCTCACGTCCGTCTTTCGAATCTAAATAACGCGGATAACCTCGGACGACGATTCACTCGAATGATATAGCACAGTCACCTACAAAGAACAAAACACAGAAACAGCTCCCTCACGACAAAACCCTCTTCCCTGCTTCTTCAGAAGCATGTTGTGTAAAGTGCTGCTACCTACGCTGCTGCCGCAAGCAAACACGTCGGCCCCCCCCAAGCGATGACAGCTGCCTCAGCTAATACGCCGACGAGGCTGGTTCTCTCCCAGCCAGCTTCTTTCCCTTCTTCGAACACACGCACACACACACACAGATGTATGGATGCACACACTTCAAAAAGTGGGGAGCTTTCGCAGCTTACAGCTTTGTCGTGGACGCGTTCCCTGTGCCCTGGTATTTACTTTGAAGATGCTGCAGCTGCGCCTGGATGCTGAAGCGGTCGTAATTCGACATGTTGCTCCTTGCGAAAGAGATACACAAACCAGCGGTGGAGAACAGAAAGTTTCAGGAGATCCTGCAGCAAATAAAAACGTAACAAAATGCGCTTCCACTCACAACGTGCTAACATCTCCTGCGTATAATTTAGAAGCAACAACAGCGCCCAAAATACGGAACGTACCACCGAGAAACAGCAACGGCGACATCCAACAACAATCCACCACACCACACTTCACGTGCGGCTGCGAACGTGAAAACTGTCGGCACACGAGGACTGGCACAGGAGGATTGTGAGATACGTAGTCCACCTGCAGACGTATACACTAGCCGGGCAAAACATACATTCCATCTCTTGCCGGAGTGAACCGTGACGACCATCAAATTCAGAGTCCTAAAACTTTGAATAAATGAACCAGCGGAAGAACGGCCGCGT
The DNA here is from genome assembly GCA_000727475.1 of Sarcocystis neurona. NCBI lineage: Eukaryota > Apicomplexa > Conoidasida > Eucoccidiorida > Sarcocystidae > Sarcocystis > Sarcocystis neurona. The sequence continues at coordinate 954,349 of KL647290.1, read as the reverse complement.
CGCACCGTCGTCGAGATTGAGTTACCACACACACCACTCTGATGCGCTTTCGCTAGATTACTATGGCAAACGTACCCACGCAACAGTATCAGTTCTCATCTGCCTCCTTGACTATTTCTCTCCTTTTGCGAACACGTATGCGTGAATACACCGCGGCGTTTGTGTCCGCACATTCACAAAGTACGCAGCGCAGCACACGCTGCACAAAACCACCATCTGGTGACGGCCAGCAGAGGGGGGCGCGGATAGCGAAGACGAAGGGGAAAACAACTCCCGTTTGCTGCATTTCTCTTTCTTTCACGACGCACCTGTGCATGAATGCGCAAAAGCAACCACAGTTCTCTGGACACTTTTAAGACGTAGCACAATCTTACAGCCGAGCAACATACTAAAACGAGCTTCAAACGTCAGGACGCGTGTAGACGGCTGGGCAAATAATGCATCCCGAGTACTTTATCGGTACGTTCAAACATAAAGGTGCAAGCACTAGTACAGTCAAAACACCAGTAGCCTCTCTTATTAAAACTACGAGTGAGATATAATTCTTCTCATTTCTTGAAGGCCACGTCGGTAAACACGCACGGTGTCACGCATCGTTGCGCAAATAGCAGTTGCTGCGTATACTTCCGCCGTTAAGCACGTACATGTGAGGCTGTTAGATGAATATTTCCCAGACTTTCCGCGTAGAATTCGCGAAAGGGGTCCGGGCGCCGGCTGCTTGGAACCGCCGTTGTTCTCCTGCGTTTGCTGAGGGAAGTGCAGAAAAATTCCTTTGCTGCACGGGAGCAGCTGTTCTACAGAGACGGGAGCAAGAAGAACTAGAAAAGGATGGAATGCCGCTGTGGTACTCCTGAAGAACTGCACTACGAAAAGGCAGGAGAGACAGTGCACGATGCCTCTTTTTTAAAAAGAGCAACGATACTTTCGCTCCGAGACCGTCGGGAGTGCAATAGGCGGAGTCCGCAGTGCGGGAGTAGCTGGTTTCCCGGGGCCAGCAACAGCTGCACAGTGGCTGAAACGTTGCAGATGTTTGAGCAGTTGAGGTCTTACGTGACAGAGTCGCAGGGAGAGAAATGTGGTGAGCTTCAGTGGCTCCATTCAAATTTGAGCACCATGCACTGCAAAAAACATGTAATATCTCCCTCTGAAAGCCAGCACGAATGGGTATAAACAAAGAGTATTCGGTGGAAGCAAACGTCACGAATATGAATTGCCTTTAAAGTTATGCAGTTAGGAGCCGCACGATTGAAGAAGAGTTTATTCACAATGGTAGTATGTCGCACGCTTAAGGGGACTTCTTCTTTTTCCACGTAGACTTCTGCATTCACGTCTACGTAACGGCATGGCGAAACATACAAAAGAGAATATACGGACGGACAGAAAATGCGGAGATTATACCCGGGAGCTTCGGAGGAAAGACACTCAAAACGTACCCAGTAACGAGAAACGAGAAGGTGAGAAATGGCTATGTTCGACTGGAACATGTACTCGATGCTGCCCCGTTGTGCTGATTATCCCTGGAACCGCCTCTTGCCAGGAAAAAGTGGAGAAAGTAGTATCACATATATATGATGACCTCATCAGAATATTTTGGGAGTTACCCAGTATCAAGTGTGATCTTCCGCAGGGGAGGATCGTTCCGTACGCGGGCGGTGCCAACTGCCTGCCGGCTTCGTTGGCGCAGGGGGTTCCTCACGTGCATGCGGGACCTGTCTCTATCCAGAGAAACGATTCCTATTGGGGAAAAGCCAGCAATTTTTACCCAGTACGGAGGCACGACAACAAATATCATTTCCACCTTGCGCAACTGAGGAATCTGTCGTTTATGCGTGGTACGCTGTATGCACTTTAGGCGTGTTCGACCATTTTGATGCACTCCGTGCCCGTCGTCGGCATCCATGGAACAAATGCTCGTCAGTGTACAGCCTACGAAAGCAGCAGCAGATCTGCAGCCAGGTTATCTTCCTGCGTACACAGCTGCCGTTGGCGTACACGCTGCGGCTGGATTGATCGGTGAAGCTGGATTTTCAGTTAGACATACAAGTGGATTCACATCGACGTGTATTTACGCACATGTGTAGGTGAACACACCTACACCCGTCTTCATTTCTCACGCGTTCCGTCGTTATACAAAGTTGCATTATCGGCGTCGCCGTATACGTAGTTTTTTGTGTCAGTGTGTCCCTACACAGTCGTAGACGTAGCCGCGAAGACATTTTCTAAGCCAGTCCTTTCCGTCTGGCGGGTGTTGCTGCCGTTTGTAGCAACAAGCTCTTCTCTGTATCTGACCCCGAAATTGGACCTGTTCATCGGTAGTAGTTGACTCGCCCAAACTGAGTCGTGCGGACGTCACGTCTTCTGGCTAGCGTCTTAGTGGACTCTTCTTCTCCGCCTTCAAGAATGTGGAGAGGTTGTAACATTTCGTACACCCGATACGCGGCGGAAATGGCAGCACTGCTTCGCCAGTAAGTTTCAACGACCACGTCGACAGTCATACTTCTAGGCGGAAGGAGAAGATAACGGTCGCAAGCACACCGAGGCATACTTTCGCAGAGAGTGACCAGTCAAGGAGCAACGAATCACGGTCCTCCTACGTGACATTCAAGGAGCCCACGGAAAAAAAGGCCTTTGACAACTGTCGTGGATTCTGTATAGCGGGGAGACGGACACATAAAGGGCGGATAAACCTACACTTTCACTCACAAGATTCGAAATGCAGCGAAGGCAAACGATAGGGAATTGTGCATGCAGAATGCCTACGGTGCTTTAATTCTATTGACTGGCAGACGGTACACGTACATATATATACATATATATATATGTGGAGATCTGTCTGGATGGGTATTGCTATCTGGAATTTGTTGCGTCAATCGAGGCCCACGCAGATATGTTGATAGTTGTAAAATGCGTAAATCGCCTACCAATATTGTTTGACAGAGGGGCATCAGCACCACGTGCCTACGTGGAAACTGCGGACCCACAAAGTGCAGTGCAACGAAGAGAATTGGAATCTTCCTGTGTTGTGGAACTGCTTGCAGTCTCTTTGGCTCGCTTTTGCTGCGTCACACAGTAACAACTAGGTTTCCGCGTCCCCGATGTGAAAAACAGCTTGTTCTTAAAGCGCTGTGGCGCATTGCTAGCGCGTGCGATAAGCGGCTGCGGGCTAATGTCGAACGCTACCCCTTTTTATTTGAAGTATGAATTCTTTAGCCACAAGCAAGCCTCAGAGACTGTCCGGACAAGCAGCGGAGTGTCTCGCAAGTTTTGAGTATTCCAGGACAGCTGTACGGAGAGGCCTGCTGAGTGTTGAATTTCCCTAGACGTGATTGCATCTTAGCTCAAAAATGCATACATGATTTTGTACCTGCAAAAGTGGCACACGCACGTGCGTCTCCTCGGACACAGATGCATCGCTGCGCAAGTCCACATATATGTGCGGGTTCCCACATTCGCGCAAACCGGTGGGTAGCAGGCTGTGATTATCAGTCACTTGGCTTTGCTTCCGGCTAGCTGCGCTGTCACTGAAAATGCTTCTGCATTTCCGTTTTATCGTCTCCAGGTGTTTGAAGGAGCCTTACCGAACGCAGGCTATGCAGAAAAATCAGGTTCACTTGAAGGAAACTACCTACCAGCAGGGACAAGTCGTAAGCCGCGGTACGTCGCGCGTCACGAGAGTTGCTTTTACTGCGAGCAGTAGGTTCTTTGATTTTTCTGTGGAAGAATCCCTCGCGTGGAGCAGCTCTGAACCGCCGAGCATGGGTGTATCAACATGCAGTAGAGTAACAACGCGCGCAACGGATACTACTTTTGAGAGATCTGCTGTCTGCGGGTAGACTCTCTGGCACCTTATTCAACACACATACGAACTAACAACAACACCCACATACGTGTGTGAATATTATCCACATACGTGTTTGTGAAGAAAAATACTTTGCCGAGTGGGTACGTTTTTTTGCGGAAGGATGTTTTTGAAGTTCCATCCGCGGTCAGTCACCTGCCTGCATTTACGGAGCTTTCCGTTCTTGCTGCCTGTGTGAACGTGTATGAGGTGAGTGAGTGGATAAGTGGATATGTATGTATTTCTGTATATATGTGTTAGTTCACGCATCTCCGAAACAAGCGTAACCAGTAGAGTGCGGTTTGTGAATAGTACCGACTGGTGTTTACTACGCCGTGGACGTAGATACGCAAGGGAACAAATAATTTCGTGATGCTCGCCGTGCTGCGCTTGTATGCACGTGTATAAAAACATACATATCCAGCCTCTAGAGTGCTTGCGTGCAAACACATAACCACCAGAGACTGCTTATACGTGAAATACACATATTCTGTATTCAGTTGATGAGTTCATCCAGTTGTACCCCCATATCTGCATTACGTATAGGCGTGCCTACCAATTTGTGCAGCTACAGGTTTGCCATTGGTGGGTAGTGGCCAAAACTTAAGGCGACTGCATTTGATTCATGGAAACTACTGCAAAAAGAACTTTACTCCTCTTTTGTATTCGAGCGGTTCTGATGAAGTTTTCAAAGTAATAAGCGTGTCTTAAATATGAGCTGTGTCTTGACATATGCAGAAACGTTTGAGGACGTGAAGAAAGCCTTCGAAGCTGTTGCTAAAAAGGCCGGCAAGTAAAGAGAGGTAGAGGCACCTCATAAAATTCTGAGCAAAACGATGTGGAATCGGAGGGAGGCCACCACGGCAACGTTTTCAACACGACCCACCCCACTGGAATATCTAGAGTGTGCACTGGATACACTTTTCCGATTCGGTGGGAAGCAGTGAAGAAGAAATGCTGAACTTTCCATCAAAAACGTGTGACTGCAGACCGCTTTCAAAGGATAGTGGGGCACCCGTTTACTGTGGAGCTGGGTACCTGTGCAGACGGGCGATACAAATTTTTTCTTCATAGAATAGAGTGGAAGGTCCCGCACTCTGACGTGAGGATACGTCCATCTTCGTGCGTCCGGCAGCAGGCCATACATATTACAGCGCCGTGGTGTAAGTAGTCCGGCACAGCTGACGTGGGGATGAAGGTGCAGACGATTTGGCGTTTCTCGCGTTGCGGAGAATTCTCGGTTTTTGAATGAAATGTATATATTGTTGATTTTCAGTCGTATGCAAAAATGGCAAATTTGCACGTAACTGCCAAAGACGGGGCACAGCTTGTCGAAGACCGACCGCATCACCAGGAGCCTGTTACTATGAAGTGTCAAAGGAGATCAGCCTGATTACTGCAGGTGCAGTCTACGGATCTGCAGCAGTTCAGCAAATGCGGCACGACGGTTCAGCAAGTGTACTTTCATTAAGAGAGCCCTCCACGTTGCCGCAGGAGTACGGCTTATCTCACGCCTCTGCTTACGCCTACTCAGCGACATTAAACAAGTGCTACTCCCGTAGCAGTAAAGGTTACACGATCTGGTCTAGCTCCAGTTCTTGGTCGACGTAGCGACGCTACACGAGTGCTTCGCCCACAGCGGTAGAAACTACACTCACGTATTGGGGCAGCTTAAAACAACACGCGCTGGGTAGTCAGTGCGCGAAACAATACGCCCTACTTTTCAGCACCTGGCCTTCCTATGTCGTCCTGGCCTACGGACGAACGTACACGGAAGCATACACTGACTGCCGCTACGACCTACTTTAATGCCTGATGGGATGCTGGAGGCTATTTTGTTGGTTTTCACGCTGAGGTTTCTAACTGCGCATTCCACCTCGTCAGTCAACTTCGTTACACATGCGAATCTACGTGACGCACGTCAAGTGCTCTTCAAGGATCACGAACTCGGGCGAGTTCATCCTTCGCCGGTTGCCAGTCTGCTGTTGGGTGGTAGTGTTGATTCCTCGCATACTCCAAAAGTGGTGTGCAAATCACAAAAATGAGAGTTGTACGTTGACGCAGGCCACTCTACAACGAAGCACGACGCGGTCGGAGGCACCTGTAAAAACTGAGCTCACTGCGTGCTCCCTACGTGGCAACCTCTACCAGCCTGCGTTGGCAGGTGCCAGCTACGACCGCGGTGACATCTACGTACAAGTACACGCGTACACATCAATAACAGATCTGCCCTCCTCAAGCACGACACAACTGACGCACTCTCCGCCCGTGTCCACTCACATACAACAGTGATGTGTCAGGTGGTCCGTATTCTTGCAATTTTCCCCCCTTCCCCCTCTTGACCGCTGCCTCACTCTGGCGAGGTTGGCGAGTATACGTCACCAGATACAATTGAAAAGAACAATCACACGAGTGTGAGAACGCCTGGGATGTCGGAACGCAGGTGCGTGCGGATATGTACGTATGTCTGGTCAGGCGCTTCAACCGACGGGAGAAAAGACGAACTTCTGCGAGGCAGTGTCCACAGAATGCAATTTGCGCAAAAACGCCAGAAGTAAAGAAAACGGGTAACCACGTTTCTTCATGCCAGTATAAATACCATGACAACTTATCTTGCAGGCTTGTACGCAGCGCGCCCCGCTCGACAATAGACGTCGCACAATCGGCGGGGTACCCGGCAAGCCCGGTCACTTCGGTTCTGCTGTTACCCATCCAAATTCATCCTCCGTTCCCCCTTGAACACATCTGCCGAGAATCTCAGCTCACTATCCTTACGCACGTGGAAACCCACCGCTGAACCGAAGCGCACAAAAACACCCTCAGAGCTATGAACTCCGTTCTCCATTTGAAAACGCTTCTAGCTGCAGTGACTCCCGTTATACCGTTCTTCAACCCTTGCGCTGCGACTTCTTCAAAACTCAAATCATCCGCTGTACTAGTTCATTGATCATTTCCTCTCTGTTGCCCCAGTCTCCGCCGCGGGGCTCGTGGTAACCATGTCTCTTGCTCTTGAAACCTTTCCTTGGGGAGCTCAATTTGAACGGCCACAAGAAGTTGTTAGCTTGCTTGAAATGCGGGCCGCACGTGTAAATTTCATGGACAAGGTCTTCAATGCCGTGAATGCCGTATTGACCAAGCTGCTCGGATATCGTGCTGTTGTCCTGAAGACGTACGCGTGAGTGAGCCCCGGGCTTCCCAACTTTCGCTGAAACAGGAAACAAAACCAAGGGTACCGTAAACAGCACCGAAGGTACTGGGACGAGGTTCCCATTCTGACACACGCACCGGAAAATCCCCCTTAGCTGCGACGTAGTATATCCGCAGCAGTAAGCCTCCCTTACAGATTTCCTGGTACCCACACCGTGTAATATATACTCAACAACACGTACAGTTTTGCACTGCGTACACATACCCGCCAGATATACTCCGTCTGCGCGCACAGACGCTGGAAGATACGCGCAAATCCACTTTTACTTTCAGCTTACCCTCCCTCTACACGTGCAAAATGTTGTCACGCATTACCCATGCCATTCATCTGCATGCCATGTAGCAGCTTAGACGGTGGTGGTGAGGCAGTCAATCTTGAAAAATGTAACGGTGTGCGGAACCCTTAGGCGTAGCAGGCCATGTAGACTGGCTCCTGAGATACGCCGTTTGTCGTCTAAAATTGCAACCAACATCGTGCATTGTTCACGAAACAGCATCTTCACGACAACCGCCGCCGCTTCGCGCAATCGTCTACCCTTCGACGAGGGGTCGCAATTTATCATTAACGGTTCCTCGTTACTGCACCTTGACCGCACAACACGGCGAAATTCATACTTCGCAGCACGTCACTGACACACGTTAATTCTTAGACGTCCACCTAGGGTGTCCACTATTTTCAAATGCCAACTTACCGTAGCCTCTTTTGTAGACGAGTTGGCGGACCGTCTTGAGCGTCGGGTATCCGTACGTAATGAACGGCTGTACGGCTTTTAGCATCTCAATAGTGGCCTTGTTCACTTTGATGAAAACCGCGTTGTGCAACTGTCTCAAGCGAAACAGACGCAGGATCATCTTTGGCTTCGGTGCCAGCTTGTTGATACCCTTGATTCTGGTCGCGAGGATTACTTTTGCCTCGGGTTCCCTATAGAAACCTCCTGAATAAGACATAACACAGGGCACAGCACAAGAACATAAAAATGTCATTACTGCACAATGTTTCCACTCAGAGAGGTCTGCGACGACCGGAGCCTACAAACACTGCGAGGTGTGAAGATTCAAGATTGCACACTTGCACAACACTGCGTGGCCGAGTCAGCTGACCTTATTCTTGTTTCCCCACGCCCCGCCTTCCCGGTGTGTGCAAGGGAAAAGAAGACCGCGTATGAACCCTCCACCCGTGGGTTTGTGGGAGCAAGGTTCTCTCGCGCGCACGGCACTAGGTTTTTGTGTGCATTCGTAGAGTACGAGATCAAAGCACGACATCAGTACAAAATGCTACCAACACACAACAGTTTTAACCTGCTGGATACCCTTCCGATGCACGAGTATCTGCGTACGAATCACGAACAGTTCGTACAGGCGAAAACTTCACGTGCACCTCGGTTCAACACTTACGACCACCTAATGCCTGTACGGACACGGTGAAATAAACCCTTTTCCCAGGTGAATATGTTGCATTTTAGATGCACGTCAGCAAGCGATTGGAAAAAGTTTTCTTCAGGGCAGAAGATGCCGTCTGAAAACGTTAGTCTCTCATCAGCGTGCGTTAAAGTCAAACACGCGTGGTGTCATGCAAAACGCTTGCTTACCCCAAGCCACGTTTACGCACACATACACGCACATATACGCTTCCACGTATAACTTCGCAATGAGTACCGCGTCCCTCGAAAAAAGCAGTCAGAGATGAAGCGCAATTTGCTGGTGACACTAGTTCAACGACCTTGTGAATTAAAAACTAATCCCTACCAAGGTCGACCGGCCACCACAAAAACAAGTTTGCCTGCGCTTGTCATTACGAGGACGCACATAGGGCCGTTTAACGTATCCTCAGCAGATAAATTAAACTGTCTGCAAAATGTTCCGTATGATCTACTTCTTGCTTAAGCGAACCAAGGCTACGCAAAGATGGCCGCTTCGGTCCACCTGCTGGGCGTCGTCCGCTGGCGGCACACACATGTCGAACGCACCCGTACGGAACACACAAAAGCATTTGAACAAGCACGCCTGCGAAGAGGCCACGGTAAAATAAAGGCTGAATTTCTTTCCGCAGTAGTCTTCCAGTAACCCACCATTCTTCTTTGCTTCGCGTTTTAAGGCAATGAGCTGCTCACGCTCCTTCTTGTACTCGCTCACATACTTATACGTGCGGAGCTTGAGGTCATGTCGTTCTTTCCCGATTCTCTGCAAAGAAGCGTCACAAAAACAGACCGAGGCACCGTGCTGACCATCAGAGCTTCGCGAGGAAGCTGGATACGACGTACACAGCGTGAGGAGCTACGCGCGCGAAAAAGCCTAACGAGCGCATTCGCGCTTGGGTACAAAAGACATGCAGCATTGCTGCGGTAAACAACATGTAAAAATATTCAAGAAGCGGTTTTCTGCAGCACCTCCCCACTACAACTATGCCCACAACCGCTGTGCATCCTGTGACCGCAGAGCTCGTAAGTCGCAATGCGGAAATATGTCTGCAGGGCCCCTTAACAACGTACTAGTGAACGCCTTCTTCGCAGCGCAGTGCATGTCACGGCAAATTTTCCCAGATAAACTACCAAATATTCCATGCAAGCACTGCGGGCCTACACTTCCACCCAAGCACCCGACGTCAAGGAAGAATCACACTCTGCGAAAAAAAAAAAATTCACTTGGCCCGCAAGCTGTGTACGTCACGCAGACAGTGCCGACGGAAACTACACCAAACGCGTTTTCGCCAATGACCCACACACACACACACACACACACACACATACTATAGGGTACACTCACCACCCTATCCCACTGGAAACGTACCTTAGCGCGGGTCAGCCGCTGCTTCTTCATAAGCTGCAGGAGCTTCCTGTCGCGATCAATTTTCTTCTGCGTGCGCTCCGGCACCGGTACGCCGGCGAGCGGCCTCAGAAGTCGGACGTCGTACCGGTCCTGAGAAGGTGAGTTTGCCGCAAACATGCAAAGCACGACGTACAAAAATGTGGTCATGCTGCGGGTTTCGTGCGCCCTCAAGTCCCATCTGAACACGTTACCACGCCAGCAGAGATAGCCACAGAGGAAAGAACCCGGCACTGCCATTCCCACGCATTCGCAGAACAATGACACCTTGAAGCTGGACCGCAAGCGACCGTGCCGCGCGTGTTTTCGCGCGTTAGCGCGGCATCTGGCAAAAAACAGATACGTTGACAAATGCTGGCACATGCGTCATCTGTGCAGCTTTTCCAGAGGAAAAGAAATATGCAGAACGATTACCACTGCGTATAATCCATTTCATTACTCTACGTGGAGTGTAGACTGGATCATGTGGATCCACGCTACGACCTGTTACGGCACGACACGCAAACATACGCATATATGCAAGGACGGCTGACAAGTCCATGTCCAGCATCCGCCTCTTCGCGCCCGATCCTGCCGCGACAAGCTCCATCGCGTGGAAGTACGCTGGTGTAGTCAAAATGAATTCATGCTGAGAGGAGAGAGGCACCGCCGGCTTACGTGCTGGTGTCACATGCTGTGAAAACGCATCCCCCACACATGCCTTCGACACAAAAAAGACCTCGTTTTCCCCGTGGGTGAAAGCGATCGGCCACAAAAGCGAAAATAAGTCAGAGATTGTGATTATCCCCCTGTCCCTTCACTGTTTTCACGTAGTTTCAAGATCCCACAGAGTCCGTAGTGCCCCTGTGCTTACCGCCATCGTGGAATAACCGTGTCCAGGATTTATGTATGCCGACGAAAAAAGTATTCTCCTACCCAGAGCGAGACAGAGCCGCTGGAATTGCACGGAGGCGAAACAGCAGAAGAAATCGCAGCCTAATCACAGCGACACCAGACGGGAAGACGCCAGCCCGTGGCCCTCTCGTAGTAACGAACGGTCGTACCGGCAGACATGTTGTTGCATGCGCCTCCGCAATCAATCAGGCTCGGGTACGAGGATTACCCGTTTGGAGCTTCTACCGTACTTTCCCCTCCTCCAGATATGCATGCAACGGCCCAGACCAACGTGGAGTCATACGCAGCCACGAGACTGCCCGCCCTCCGACCCCCTGGACCACCTATGCTTGCGTCTCACTACTGCTACCCGTCTAGTAAGTAGCTTTGCTTGCGTGCAACGGGCACTGTCATGAAGGCATTGATCAGCCCCCATATAAAAAGCGCCCTCACGATCAGACGCACAGCACAGAATCTCAGTATGGCAACGAATTAAAAGACACTGGCTTTTTTCTGAAGTCAGAAAAGGTCGGGATACTGCCGCAGAAGGCGAAATGGGGCTCCCTGCACCGGACAGTGCTGATCACATACATGTGCCGGTTTCAATACACTTTATACAAGTTTATGCATACATACTTTTACGCTTACACGTACACGTGTCATATGTGCTGTACACGCTTGCGCCCAAGAGAGGTGCTGGGGTTAGTTGGAGACTAATGAATGCCGGTGTAACAACTTCGCAGTTGTTCTAAAGACTGACTGTGTGACCAGTCAGTTTTCAAGTGCTCCCTCTAGTTCTTCCGCTCCGTTTTGTACCCTCGCACACTGCAACGAAATTGCACAGACTGTTTTCACGGCATCGCGCCCCCTACAACGTCGAATGGGAAGTATGTTGGACTTACTCCGTTTCCACCGCACGTCACGGTTTTCCTTTCACCGGGCCACCAGAACACCGTTTTCACGGCTTCGTTACTTCACACCTCAAAATCACGGGTACTTAAATCGATCACGGTGTGAAACAGGATGCGCAGTGTCATTGCCCGTAAAGTGCTTCTTGGGTTCTGTCTGAAAACTCCATTACCGGTCGCTGCCCCAAAAATGTTTGTTGGCCTTCTACCTGAAGACTGGTCTATTATGGTGAGGTTTCTCACTATCTCTTTGTAACCAGATACAAGATGATCGCGGTAACAGTGGAATGCGCGACTTCCGCACGTAACGGCTTTAATAGTTCTAAGCCTGGATCCGTGGGGACCACGTGATAGTGATGCAGCACAACTAAGGACTTGAGAGACACTAATGAACTCGCACGTCTAACTCGGGTAAGCAAGACTATGATTGAAATGTTAAGGGTTCACCAAGCGCAGGACCGCACGTACCAAACATATTTGCACTCCAGACTCGACCGACGTGCGTGAAGCGTGTTACGGTATGTGTTGCCTAGACAACCAGCAACTGCGTAACAAGAAAACAAGAAGGGCAGTGTACACACTGTTTAGCACGATGCACACGCAGACCATCTTCGATCACAGCGTCGTAGACCTGGTGCTGCTGGTATTTGTACACCGCGCGATTCAACCAGAAGACGTTACTAACACGCTATAGTTCCCGCGTGGTAGAACAAGCAGGCTGCCCAGAACGCCTCTTTGATGACACCGACCGGGTCATACAAGAGGGGGCATCGTGCAATGAAGCACAATGTCTGACCCTCCTGCACTACCACCGTACATAGGTCGCGTAACACGATACCGTGATGCGAAGCCACGGTACGCTTGCACCTTCCTGTAGCCCTACGCACACGCACATCTACGCATTCGATGTACGTAAGGTACGCTTTCTTGTGCAGTGTCAGTGGTCGTGTTTCAGAATCAGGGGCACCCACCGCGACAATCAAATACATGTGCCGGTACACGGCAAACAAGACAAACTGCTGCATCGAGAGTATGCGCATCTAAAACAGCACCTCAAGAGACAGTGGCGCGTCTTGGCTGTGCTGTTCTGTTGCCGACAGCATGAAGCGATATCGGTCTCAAAACGTGGACCACGGCGTCTTCAGAACATCTCGTATTCGTCCTGTTTTTCCTCTCTTAAGAAGTCTAGTTTACGTGTTTGACACGAGAGACTGGCCACCTGCGCTCTGGGAACCAGCATTATCAGACGGGAGTCATGTGGGTTATGCTGGTACAAAGCGCCGCCACATGCAGCAAACGACATCGAAAATTTGTGACTCACGACGGACTGCACGGCCGCTAACACAGTTCCGCGGCAAATGCCTGATATTTCCGACACGCACGATGAAGTTTCCACACTTTTCGCGGAAAGGCACCACATCAAAACCGCCTGGCAGGCAAAATGAGTTTTACTTCATGTACAGTTTTCGGTGCCGTAAGTGGTTTCCCCCACCACGCGCTAGTGCCCGTACGTAGCCACCGCGGGTTGCACATGAACAACACAACAACCGCGCATCCACGAATTCCTCTAAAAAACTCGCCCTCATCTCTGCAGACGGACTGAGCATCCACCGCCCCCAAACTATTCTCATTCGTTCTACAAACGGCATCAACTTCCTCTGCCACTATTGGTATATTCGGCGAAAGACGGAGACAGAGAAAATGTGACACGCGTCACACTTGTAGCAGGAGCGTGCTTTTCCTTCCTGTAAATGGCGACGCCAACACCCGCACACCACTTCTGCCTGCCACGGTGGGCGACCTCGTTCACGCAAAAAGCACTGCGACCTGCGTTCTACAGGAAGGAAACAAGAAAAAAGTGTCGATTTGCAGCCAAGCCTCATACGACTTCTACTCCATGATCCTGCGGAAGCGGAGCGCAAAGTACCAGTAAGTGTCCTTGCTAGCTCCTGGCTCCAACCACAATCTTGACGTGTCCCGCGTTCACCATCCAGAAGTTGCCTTGCCTTTCCGCCCACGACTCCAGTCCTGCTGTCCCTTCATTTCCCGAGTTGACTTTCCCCCTTCTGACAAATTCGCCTTCTTACTCAGTCGATTGAATGCCGTATACTTTAAATCAACTGCACTTCTAAGATAAATCCGGAAAGCATTCATTTACGCTCTTGTTGTGCTTGTTTGTCGCGTGCTCGCTTAGCTGGGCGACACTTTGAGTTTTCATGAAGGGTTGCAAACATACCTGCAAGAGCAGACAAACAGAGAACAACCTCAAAGACGTGCTGTAGATGGTACCACAAATATCAGAACTCCACGACTGGACACAGCTTTCTCCGAGAACATTCCCTTGAAGTGGTCACAGTCATACAGCTGACTCCCACGAAGGAAACACCGCAAATCCAATTCCTTAACAAAGAGACAAAATGTGGCAGATGCGGATCCCTCGATGCGCTCGCGACACAGGGGAGCGTAACACGCCTTACCGCGTGAGTACAATTTAAACTCGTGTGTCAACAACGGACACATTTGCATGCACACGTATGCATTTGTCGCAGTATATTTGTTTCTGTTAACCACGCGGGGTGGTCCCTCCGCACGCTGAAAAAGAGCGACAATTTTCAAACCTCACTCGACGGAGGCCTAACAAATCAGTCACACCGTCGGAAACAGCCACCTGACGGGATTGGCGGAAAAAACATGGTCAGCACACCGAACATGTCCACGTCTTTCGGGGAACGGGCTTCAGCGACTTTGACATTCCCCCTCGGCATCCAAAAACTTCTCATTTTCAAGCACATACGCGCAAAAAACATACGTATGTCTAAACAGAACTACTTCCACAAACGCTGTGTGTGTGGACATATTCAAGGCGGCTGTATCACCTGCGTATCATTCGCGTATTGTCCACTGGAAATCCGGTCACGCTCACGGACTACAGCTCGCTTCAGAAAAAGAAAAAAACCAACCCGGGTAACCGGACGTACTTTGCATTTGATCGACATTGCAGCCTGGTTGGATTTCAGCTGCGATTTGGGCTCCTTCTGCTTGCTCTCTTCGGCGCGCGACCGCGTGGTGTTTTTTTTCTGAAGACATTTAGACACGGACGCACGCACGCACCAGTTCGAGCTTTATAAAATGGACCCAGATGCATGAACAGAAGCATACTTCAAAGTTCAGTCACGCTGTCCACATCTGTAGATGTTCACCAGTCGGCAATATGCAGAGCGTGTTTTGCAATAGAAACGGGTTCACACTTTTGCCGGATTACACCACGTGAAAGCACCTTGTTGTACAAAGACAGCTAGCTTGATTTCTATACGTCTATTTCTACACCCCTCTTCACGACAGCACGCGCGCCCGTCCAGAAGGCGTGTACATGAGCCCTGTAGAGTAGTCTGTCCCTCGTCTGAAACAAGAAGCTTTTCCCACGTGCACAACTCATTTTTTCCGGACACTCTTTAAGGATGTTCTCGAGGTGCAGCTGGTGTCGTTGCTTTCAACTTACACAAGCGTGGCATTTGCTAATGCATCTAGTGATTTCGATTACGCCTTAGCCAAAGCTACTGTGTCGGGCTGTGCCTGTCGTTGTCGAACGAAGCAAAGCCTGTGCCGCACATATGCGCAACAGAGCAATTCCGATAAAGACAGACTTATAACTGAAAATACACGCTTCGTAGCCTAAGCTCTCATTTTGAACCACCTGGCTGACGTTTCTGCGAGGCAGTAACCGTGGTAACCCGTACTGCAGAGAGCTTATAAAGTGGGTCATGAAGAAAACTCTTGCTCCACCTGGCGAAAGGACTGACAGCTTTCCAGAGCAAAACACAAGAAAAGCTAATTTCGACAGTAGGCATCAACCGTTGAAGTCGCGAGCCCGAAAAACTTGGCCTGCGACACAGCCTTCACCCTTTGTTTATATAACACGCAAAACCAACCGCTGGGTCTTACCTCTGCTGCACACTGCACAGCTGGCCACGCTTTCTCTAGGGTATGCCTTTCAAACGTAAATGCACTTCTTTTAAACAGTAAATACACAGATACACATACGCGACGCGGACTGGTTGCACAACGTAGTTCACATCTGCATTGCACCCACAGGAGCGTGTTCCGACGTAATCCACGTAATCACGTACGTACGGTGACCCCGTGCATCAGCTGCGACCGACGTGGGTGCTAGTGAATCAAGAGTCGAGCCACCCGAAATTCGAAACGCGCACCCGATGCCTTTCGATGATTCGAGAATGCCCATTTACGTGCAAGTGGAAGATGCATTGGACTTACGCAAGCGTTGCTCCCCTTTCCCATTGTGCAAATGGCCGTAAAAATCACACCAGGACGAACACACGGCAGCGAATGAAGGCCTGTCCTTGTAGCGCCGGCCCCTTCCACAACTCCTGGCAACTTTAACCGCCAGACGGCACGACTTTCGTCATTCAACGCTACAAATTCGACAGAAAACTCCGCGGTAGAGGCAGACTGCTGCCAAATTGCTGCAGAAAACCTGTACGCGGGGAAAAGTTTGTGGATCAAGAGATGAGTAGCGAGCTAAGAAAGGCATGCCGAAAACATGGTCGAGGGGGAGCGGACGTCAGAGTCAGGGCAAAACAACGCATTGCAAAATATCACTGCCTATTTAATATCTGAATACTTCTCCTCACTGCATCCTTCTCTCCGTAATTCATTTTCAATCCGCATGCTGCTCAGGGAACATGCGTGGTGGCGTACGCAGCGGAAGAGTCGAACCCTCTCACAGTGCCCCTACACGTGCATGCGTGGTAACAGTTACAATACCTCAACGTTGTCGAGCTTCGCAATTAATCGAACCTGCCCGGCCGCATTGAACACGGAAGCTGCAGAACAGGTGGCTGTATTGGCTCCACATAGTCCCACTCCCAAATGAGGGACGGTCGTCCTCCTCCACTTTGGCTTTGTGTCCCCACGTAATGCGATGAACCACTTAAAAATGCCTGGAAGGTTGCTTGTGGCTATCTCCCCTTCCACCCGAAGCTTTGAAAATGCTGTCCCGACAATTTGAAACCTTCAAAGCTGGCGCAGAAACTCTTCCACTATCGCTCAGGTAGCCTCTACTTGAAGTGCTGTATAGGAGGGTAACTCGGGTAAACTGGCAGGGGTTGCTTGTAGGTTTTTGCGCGTCGAGCGCGATATAGGATGATGTTCCCTGGACTGGTTCCACAGACGGTCACATCCAGAGATGAAGTTTCAAAAGTGCTGCCTTGTGAAAGACGCATTATACATGTGTCTGGGTCTTGCCCTCGTTCTTCTTTCATGCAGGTCCCATTAATATCCACGTGAAGCGTGCCACGCAACGATCTAATAGTGCTAACGCCTCGTGTTCGACTCTAGCGTCCCACAGGAAATACCTGTAAATAAAATGGAACCTGCCGAAATGTACAACTACGTGTATACGTATCTAATTTAGAGTATCGTTTGTCTTCACAGGCGCGTCTCGCATGGAGCTGCTCAGATACAAAGAAGGCTGCTGCAAATCCGGAAAGATTGGAGCTTACGGGCGAAGAAGCCACAGTCTGGGACAGGGCGAGACGGGCACTCCGTCGTTGACCTCAGGCTGACCTGTTTCCTATAGCGTCCCCCTTCATACACCTGAACACGTGGAAAATCTTGGGAGTTGTGCGTGCGTTTGTTCCGCAATTAGAATTTAGGCGTAGGTAATCAGGTCTTCCAATCCTACAGCAGGTGGAGAACGGCGGCGCAAACGCACAATGGAAACGTACCTTTTTTGCTCCGTACCTGTAGCGCGTGCACGCATTCCGGTGCGCTTTTTCACAGATGGTGAGTTGTGCGTTTTCAAAGCTTCCGAAGGAGAACGTTTTGTATGAAGAGCTATGATAAAGTGATGCAGTGCAGTTGTTGGTTTCATTTATAACAGCAGAATTTAAAGAAGTATTGTTCTTCCAAAGATGACGCGGTTGCCGGGTGTGTGCGATCACCTGAGTGGTGGTCAGCTGTTTTGCTCAGAGTGAACACTGAGTCACACAATATATGTACGCATAATTCTTCAGCTCGTTATATGCAAACGCATGAGCTGAATTTGCCTCCAAAGAAAGTGACACCTGTAACGGAGTTCAGTCGCATACCGTTGGAAGAGCAGTCTGCCGTATTGTAGACGCTGAGTCCGTGTAAGTTTGAAGTCAGGACGGCCTCCATTCACATCTAGGAGAACTGGCGCGCAAGGGAAGAAGCAGGGGTCCAGTCCCTTAGGATGGTTTCCGGAGTTTACCTGAATCGTCACAGCGCTGAACTGACATGGCGGTTGGAGGTCTGCGAGTTTTCTGCATCGTTCGGGGTGGCTCAGCGCCGAACTGATAGTTTGTGCTGAGGTTGACCAGTACCGAAGGCAACAGCACTCTGCTGAAGGACGGCGGTTACATCGCCGAAGCGTCGGCTTGGTGGAGTAGTTGGTTCGTGTACGTCGCTGACAAGCTGCTCTTCGACGAAAGCCTTGAGGTGTTGCTACGTCAGATGAGAGACGGCAAGCAATGTGGCTTTTTTCCCGACAGCACCGAAAGTGTTTCACACCCGTGTTCTAGGCAACCTTAGTCATTGCGGCAGTCCAGGCAGCACGGTTTTTTTCCTGAGCAAAAGCGGATATGCAAATTGATTTCTTTATAAAAGCGTGCACAGTCATCTCGCCTTGGGCGCGCGCGGCCGACGACAGCAGATCTACGCACCGAGTGAGCTGCTTCACGCCGTACCGTGCGTAAAGTGATAACACTGTGCTAGCTGTTTTGCGTGAAAAAGGAGTGGTCCACTATCTCACTTCAGCCTCTTTTTTTCTGCCGGATGCGCACTACGACTATACAAAAAAATCTTAGCAGGTGAGCCCATACAGTTCTACGCATGATTATATACCGGAGGGAGAAGGGACGCCACAGCTGGAGCGCGCGAATTTTTCAGAGCATTTTCCGTGTTTGCTGAGGTACGAGTCAGATGCTGAAGTAACGCAGCTGTCGCCCTACCCGCAAAACAGGATGCGGAAAGCAATTCCAAAGAAACAGGAGTGGGGATACAATTCTACGAGCAACACCACACACACCAAGTAGTTGATATCTTGGGGTACCGCATTCGCTCGCATCGAACCGGGCAGACGAACGCCTTCGTCGGCACTCACCATGCAGTGGGGCATGAATAGTAGGACCACTGGTCGCTGCTGCGTGGTGTGTAACGTCGTGCCGGATTTTAGTCCGAGCCCTCGGCCGAAGCCGCAGTGACGAACGCCATTGTTGGCACTCGCTACATCGCCGTAGCTGTAGGATCTGCAGCAGCGGTCGCAGGGTGTGACGCGTTGGGTCCAGTTCTAGTAGAAATTGCAGGTGCGACCACCTTACTCCATGGGATAGCGCACTCATCCTCGGGGGAGGGAGCTGGCCGATTCGCTCGTTGGCAGCAGCTACGTCCGCGACAGCGCATGGGACCAGCACTAGTGGAGATGTCGCCTAAAGCACAGTGTTCAGCTCTATTTGGAAGCGTCCGCGTAAGCACTTCCGTAGCACCCTTGAAGTTGAAAATACCGATTCTACCCACAGGACCCTATCAAAGCACAAGCGTAGGGATGGCCTTATCCCATGTCCCTGATATTAATTACCGTCTCACTATATGCAATTTCTACGCAGACGCAGAAGCCTGAGTATCACTGTGCTTCTGGTATTAAAGGATTCGGAACTGCCTGATTGCACGTGTGCCGCTGTATATGTTCACTGGGTATGAGGTGATTAACTACATCGGGATAGCAAAAAGGGAGCACTGTAAGTCATCCTGTATCCTCGTGCCTGTTCATTGTATGCAGGTGCTAAAAGTGAATACTACGGTTGTATTACCGTGGAAACGAGTGCTCACAACAGGATTGATACGGTTAGTAGTCGCTCAGATCGCATTTTCTTCCAGCGCACGCCACACGCGCAGACAGCGGAGCAGCTCTGCACTCCAGTCTCACGTTGCAAAAATTGCATCCCCAGTAAGGTTTTGACCATCTGCCTCTCACTTGACACAGATCACGTCTGTGACCTCCCCAAAGCTCTGACGTATAGAGATTTATCCTGCCCACTACACCCTGCAACTTCACCTGTTTGAAGACGATCGTGTTGGGAGTATCATTACTCGAATTCCAGTACTTACACTTCAGTACGTAGACATACGATTAATGGTTTCTGCACCGGTGTACACGAAAAAGCCACATCATCTCAAGACTTTCTACGGCCGGATGCTCAGGACTAAAACCCGCTCGACGAGCAACCTGCTAGCTGCCAGCGACTTCGTAGCGAGTGGCGGCATAAACACCCGTTGGACTTGATCGAAACCAGGATACGTACAGTGGCCCTTCTAGTTTTGCAGCACTGCTGGGTGCCAGCCAGTTCGCCAACCTTCCGGTAATTGCCGTATACACAACATAACACCCGGCATGTGTAGAGACGGGAGTGACTTAGAGTAAATACGAGAGGTACGTATGTGGAATGCAGGTGTATTGCTTGTCGACGAGGGGTGTATCTCTTTGCTGAAGACTGACTTATGTGTACTTGTATACTGAGACGTACTGATGTGCTGGCAGATAGCGACTCCTGGACACGTAGATCCGTCGATATCCTGAAGTGCCTTTCATGTGGCCCCCACTCGGGGTAGCAGAGGCCGGTGAACCTGCACTCGTCTGCAGATACGGCAGTCCAGGTGATTCATCCACCATACGAAATCCAGCAGTACGCGTAAAGTCAATTCAGCGTGCTGATGAAGAAGGCGCTTTGTTATGGCATGAATCCATGCGATTTCATTTGATCTACGCTCAAAGAGGAGGGCGAAGTGCTTGTTGCGTTTGCCCCCGTGTACAATGATAGCCTTCCCCCCTACTACGCTGCCGGGCTCTGCTCTGCATGCATCTGCCGTCGTACCTGCATTCTTTACTTTGTCTGTAGAGGAATGAAAATCTGTAACAGAGGAATTCTTTGCTTGTTGCCTTGAAGAAATGGTACGCATCTACACGCGTTGGTTTCATTTTTGAACACTTGTCTGCTATTCTATATCAAAATGCCGTCGGTCATGGGCAAGGCGGGTCCCGCCGCGGACCTGCGCCGTTTCATGGAAAAGCGCCTTGACGGTGAGTACTTTGTGAAAATGTTGTCCCTTCTGGGTAAAGGGTTGGCGTAGATGGAGTCAGAAGTGTGATACGAATTGCTTCAGCGTTTACTGCACTTTTCTTGTAAAGGGACGGCCTGTACCACCAAGAAGTCGGTCAAATCTGGCTTCTTTCAGATATAGTTCTCGAGGCTGGTACGTTGCAGGTAGGATCCTGGTAAGGAATATCAGATGTTATGTTTTGAAATTAGTTGTCTCCCATCTAGCAGTGACTCTTCCAATAGTGGGTGGGCACTTTTCACGACTGCAACGTATGTGCGATATGCACTGGGGCATACATACATACAAGGAGATGTACACATACATGTGCAATTGCTTACGTGTGTTGGTGGACTTGACCACAATACAGTATACATTTGTGGACTTGACAATAGTACAGTCGAAGTCGACGATGTTCATTTTTAGGGTAGGGATTCTGCTGCGCAATAGTGACGCTTCTAATGCTAGGCGAGCTCCAGTGTATGGAAGGGTTGTACGACACAACGTAAGATGACACCATTCGTGCAAACAACCACACGTTCAGCCTAATCGCGCTCTGCAGCTAATCGTTGCTGAACTCGTGACACCGCAGATGCTACTGTCGTGTAAAGGTATATCTCATTAGCGTTCCTCAGAAATGAGGAAATATGTTTCTACCGAGGTCCCCGCTGCCCGAGGTGTTACACGGAGTCTGACTGAAATCTAACAGATTCCGTTCCGCAAAGCAGGATCCCTGAAGAACTCTATGGCTGTAGGAGATTAGGCACGAGTGGAAACGTCTCGCCAGTCTGATTATATTTTCATATGACGAATAATTCACGGACTTGTATTTAAAGTGAGGAGGCTAGTGGGGAGGTCTTTTCTTCTACTTCCGGCGGAAAGCAGTGTTCTCAGCGTAGGGAAGGAGCGTAAGATTCTTTATGCTTTTTATTTACCTCGTAGAAGTCCGAAGATCCCGCCCAAGGGGCGCTTCTGTACAGTTTCAGTACGTCGTCTTACTAGTGGAATGTGTACGGCGTCAGCACACTGGACAGATAATGAAAGACGAAGATGATCACTGGGAAGAGCGAAGCGATAGCAATATCTTGAGAGACGTCGTACACTTTAGCGAGCTTCCGAAATACAGTGAACACTCCGGCATCCTCTTGACATAGTTTATCCCAGAGGAGAATGTATTTACATCTGCACACTTCGTCCGCGCTGTGCTCTTGCATTTTGTGCACACGGCAGTGAATACTGTGTGCGTTTTCCACCCTCCCTGTGGTTTTCGGCCTCGTACACGGGCCCAGTCTACCGTGCGTGGTGACGAAGCCCCACGCTATCTCTTTTTATGGATACCACCGTGTACGTGCGTAGGTACTACGGTCCTCCATGTGCGCGCCTCAACTTGATTTTTTTCCCATCTGATTCATTCTACGAATGAATCATTCACTCCGTTCGTGTGCCTCCGGTCTCTGCAGTCCATCTCAGCGGAGGGCGGCGTATCGTCGGCGTTCTTCGCGGCTACGACACTTTCATGAATATTGTTCTGGAAAATACTGTGGAAGTCAAAGGAAATCCCGCCAGCCCCGCAAGTGGCGGTCAGACGGAGACCACTGAAATAGGATTTGTGGTTGTCAGAGGCAACTCCATTCTTTACTGGGAATGCCTTGACAAAGTTCGGGCTTAGGAGTAAGTTCTCTGAACTCGCCTGGCAGCGTCAGAGCGTGCGTTACCGGTCAGACGCCCAGCAGCGCACAGTTTTCTATTTCGGTTGTTTGCATGAAAGCGCTGTAACCGTTGTGTCAGTACGCCTTTTCGAAGAGACACCCGTATGAGGCTGCACATGCGCGCGAGATTTCTCACGTTGTAGGTGACCGTAGAATGCTGTTTATGGTGAGTGCACCCCGTTGCTTCTGAATGGGTGGGTGTTAGGTGCGTAGCAGTGAGGATTTGTCGCCTTGCATCCAGGTGGAATTTCAGACTCCACCCTGCCTTCCATTGCATTCAGGGAACGTGGCTATATCGTTGAAGGCAACCACAGTGTTTCCCTGATGACGGTCCTGCGTACGTCACACCGTCACAGTGGCGCTTATGCCACATTTTGAGGCGCGCTGTTGTGTAATCAGACAACTGCGTTGTCGTGATGCTACGTGTGTTCGCAGGGACGCTGGACAGTGTTAACTACTTGCAGTGGGGCGGAGGCACACACCGCGTGCTCGGAATGTTCGGTTGGTGAAATGGGGCGTAAACGAAGCCACTCACGTACGTCATTTCAAGCAGCCGATGATACGTCAGCGTTTACCCTGTACAACGCTGAAGACGAGTAACAATAAAGGCCGCCCGTACGAGGACGGCGCGTAATACTTTCCAATCATGTTTACTGTCTCACCCTCACTAGCTACCTTGTACTTCGTATCGTCTCACCTGTTTATCACAAGTGTCGCGCAGTCCTACTGCGCACCGGCTAAAGGGACTGTTGAAAGAATTGTATTAATTTCCTTTTTATTACGTCCTGCTTTATTCATTGCGTTTATTGAGTTAGACGAGTTGGGTTCACTGCTTTCTACAAGTCAAACAAGTTCCACTCAGGTTTAAATACTACTGTGTCAAGAGACCTGGCAGTGCGTACGCTTCCTTTTAAACGTCAGAGCAGTGGAACGAGCCGTACTCCTGTACAGTTATCGTAGATGAACACATCAATTCAACTGACATTGTTGTTTGCGAAGACCGTAATGTACCCATTGCTGTCGTTTTTTCGTTCCTTCCCGGTTTGACGGTGACGTTTTGAAGAAATTTTAAAGAAGCGAGTCTTCATTTGTGGATGTAGATACTATTTCTACATCAAGAACAACTCACGGAATCCTGAAAGATACAACGTTCCCCGTGCACGTGTGCAGCGTTACAGTCCGTGAAGCAGACGTAAACGCGTATGCACCTGTGAAGCTGCTCTTTGCACTCAACGACCAAATTAAACACACTGACCCAGCGCACGTGGAAACAGCCAGAGAATGATGGTGTATATCTGGTCGGGCGCTCGGTACGCGAGTGAAAGCTCTTCTGCTGCTCGCGCCTTTTGAAAAACATCTCGACTGAATCAACACAGATCATCCTTTCGCCTGTAATTACGAAACCAGTCATCACAGCCACGATCTTCGTCTTCATTTGAGATTGAGTGCGTAATAAAAAAGTGTATCTCCCCAGAGCAAGGGAGACATGAATCGTGTGGAGACGTTTTCAGAGCAAAAAATGACTTCATTGAGTACGTGTCAGGTCACAAGGAAACCTGCCGATCCTCCATGCGTATTACGCGAAGTGCGCTGCATACGCACGTTCGCGTACTGTTACACTAGGAGAAAGAGCGGCGATACGTGTAGCGAAAGCCGGCTTTCCGGATACAGAACAGCTCGCTGCAACTGCGTAATGAACGGTCCGTGGAGACGTTTTCAGAGCAGAAAATGACTTCATTGAGTACGTGTCAGGTCACAAGAAAAACTGCCGATCCTCCATGCGTATTACGCGAAGTGCGCTGCATACGCACGTTCGCGTGCTGTTACACTAGGGGAAAGAGCGGCGATATGTGTAGCGAAAGCCGGCTTTCCGGATACCGGACAGCTCGCTGGAACTGCGTAATTAACGGTCCCTTTCGGCTCGTTTACACGTCACCGATCGTGTGACACAACCTTGTTTCCCCCCGTAATCCACACAAAGAGTGCAAGCCTGGTATATCGACGAGCCCCTCGATTGCATTAAGACCACACTCGTGTAGCGGGACGTTGGTGCCTTCCAAAATGTTTAGAGCCAGTTGACTGCAATGCATCCATTGTCGCAGCTGGCACGTTTAGAAAAAACGGACATCATTGTGAGGCCTGTTTCTTCACGTGAGCAGGATGGCGTTGAAGCGGGTAAGCCAGCACTGCCAGACGAATACGCTGTCGCGAAAGCGGAAGAACAGTACGAATTCGTATCCAGAGAAGCAACGATCCACCCCCCCACCGGATGCAGAGACGGGTGGTGAAACTGCAGGAGTCGGATCCCGGGCCACAGGATAGCCCCCTCAAGAGCGTTCACGCTCTTGACGCAACAGCTACAAACCGCTGTGGCCCCCCCAGTATGCAAGCCTGCTGCAGCGTTTCCTTCCAACAAAACAACCAGATGCCGTCGCCTTCAGCACAAGGCTGATCCTGTGGCACCACTCCGGGCAACAAGATAGTCGCTAGCAGCTTCACTGCGAGCAGCAACTGGAACAAAAGGAAGGGCCTGCCGCACAAAAGAAGATGAACAGAAATTCCGAGGATTCCGATTCATGTATCTTGCTTGATATGCCGCTTTTGTGTGCCTGATGTCATCTGTAAAAGCAGCAGCTTCAGCGACAGCAGACGCTTTCAGACTGTGCCTGGTACACGCGTCTTGGGCTTGAACAAGCTTAGATATTCGTCGTAGAAAGGCTGTCACTGCGACATCCACTTGTGCCACGTATGGTGGCCAGTCCAGGTCATTGTGACCGGCGCCTTCTATAAAACACGCGACAGTAATTCCTGCGTGCTTCGACGCAAGAGCCTGTACGAAAGGAGAAGAAGCGGAAGTTGAATATGCGAGCTGGTAAGGGAAACGCCAAGAGAGACAGTACGACAGCACGTCATCAATGCACGTACGTAGACGAGGGCAGCCTGTATTGGTGTGTGCGCCCGCTTCATCCTTTTGCACAAAATGGCTCATGCGGAGTGCCCTTAGAGGTCAATTACTGATTGATTCAAATTTCTAACTTCTTCGGCCTCTTCAATTCGCCTGCACAGCCGCCCTACGACTACACTACATCTTGCTGTCAAGTCTGCGCCGTCTTCCCTGAAAAGCATCCTCTTCCACAATAACGCAGGTGGCTATATGCGTTACGCACCATCAAAGAGATAGCTACTGTGTTGAAGACCATGTCTCCACATCAACTTCAGACCCATAGGTTTCCACGCACATAAAAAATATATCAATACAAACTGGTAAGACCGAAGCTTCTCCAGTTCGTGAAAACAGTCTACACTCCCAGACCCTTTCCCTATAAGTGGGAATACTCCCTGCAACAATGACGTTCACAGCGTTCACGTATGACCATCTAAGTAACCTCTCTGCATGTCTGCAGGGGCTCTGAAGGTAGTCGAACGTGCGTGTCTTGAGCAGGCGTACACCGAAGCACACTTCTGCGAGAAATGTGTGCGTCGATCCATACATCATCCTGAACGGAACATGCCGTCTACCAAACAGGGAACAGCTTACTTTTGCATGCGAAAGAGTACACAACGTGTCGTCGCTGCCGTGTACGATCAAGACAGGGCACTTCACACGGCCAATTTTGTCGATGTTGCAACCCATGTCGCCGGGGTATTTTCCTGGAATATGGGGAAGTTTTATGCGGAAAATCGATGCCAGTCCTGTTCAGCAACTCGAAAAAGAAAACAGATATTTTTCCGGTACACACGTGTTCAGAGCAGGTTGCTTGTTGTCCTTGGTCCCCTGTTCGATAGCGGATGTTGTCACAAACCCGCATAGCTCACAGCACGCGTTCCCATGTCTGTACACTGCAACGCCATCTGCAGACCGTGTTCAGTACACTTGCGCTTTAGAACGTTCATTGTCTTGCAATCGAAAAGCACACAATGTGTGTCCCCGGCTTTCACGCATCTCCACAGTGTGCAGCCAACCCACACCCTGCACGGGCACAGCGTGTTCAACTGCACCGATACGCTTACACGTATGAACCCAAATCTACGATGGCTGGTGCATAAGAAGCCACGCATTCATACGTAAGTACGGATCTTGGCCTTTCTCAATCACCGTCTAAATAGATATGATCGCGTGAGACCGTACGTCGCCTCAAGGTATACAAAAATAATCACCAGTTAGCACATGCATTGGTACATATGAGGCTGTGCACGCTTTTCTTCTTAAACACTTTAAACGTACGTTTGACTGCTAGAAAGGAAAACGTAGAGCACACATGTGAATACTATGGATAGAATCACTGCAAAAAGCTGACTTTGGCTAAATATATACTGCTCACGGCAGACCATTCTGCTGTGCCGTACGTACGACCCTGAGACGCCTTTCTCCTTGACTCGGCAGTGTCCACTGGACTTCAACATCTCCCAGGCTGCACGTCCCTTGTGACTCAAACACCTTTTCTACGTGGCGAGGCTGCGCCCCTACTTCAATAAGATTAGAAACGTTACGCACCACTCTGAAGCACGAGGGCGGCAATGCCACACTTGAGCGATGCCATGTGCGTTGCAGGGATGGAACCGAGACTCTTCCCAAATAGGATTATGTTAGATGGGGAGTACTGCAGCGTTTCAACCACGTAGTGGTACGCTGCCTCCACATCTGAGTAGAGGTGCTCCTCGCTGGCGCATCCTCCAGAGCTCAAGCCGTAGCCTGTGAGGCGCAGCAGAAAGAACTGCAGAAACGTATATTTTTGAGTGACAAATTAAACCCTGCATAAAAGGAACGGCCTGCGGGTGCACACCGTATCCGTGAGATCCCGAAGAATGTCTAAAAGGAGAGTTTTGCCGTCCCAGTCGAAATCAGGTACAAAGGTGCCGTAGATACACTCGCTAATGTCTGGAACAGAAGTCAGCCGCGTTGAAGAACGACGAACACGATCCGGCAGATAGGCCCGCACATGTAACGGGTCAACTGGATGTATACTTTAAGCACGCGGAGTGGCGGTGACAAATGTTGTCGTCAACGGCGGACAAAGGCAAGGACAAGGTAGAGTACGTGACAAGGGTACCTCGGCCCGCGTAGGCGCACTATTTCTTTCTGAGGACACTACACGTAGTGTATGCCAAGCACCTGTGTATTCGTAGCAGAAGAAACTGACTCCCCAGACGTCGGCGCAGCGTCTCGCATAAGGGAGCACGAATCCGAGATCCTCCGCATTTCCGTGGCTGTACAAGACGATGAGAGAGGAATTCCTGCACCAGGAACAGTGCGACAGTGAAGCTCACAAGAGCCTCTCCTCACAGAAAAATCTTGGCGCAAGCTGGCCACGCGTCAAGAACCACTGTGCTGGGTCTGCAAGCCTGGAGGGGAAGACCTGTGCGGCGACAGCCATACTTACGATATACGTCTGTCTATATGCCCGTACACCAGTGACGTCAGCAGCTGGCTGCAAGGCGCTTACCTCTGAAGATATACGGCAGGGATAACTGATCCGCCTCTCGTGGGGAGCCACCGAAAATGGTTGTTGCTTAAGTAGGTCGCTGGGACGGGGGGCCTAAACACAAGGCTGCGGAGTGCCTGACCCATTTTATACATCTGATATTATTTTCAGTACAGCGGGGTAGGGAGTCTTGATAGACAAAGACCGGCGATCAAAGAAGGCGCGCGTGTCAAGTACACCGCTGTACAAAACAACTCCATGCAAGCTTGTTGTCAAAGGCTGGTGCAACCCACCAACGAAGGCGGCGGAAGAGGGTATTCTCCTCGTCCACACAGACCACAGAAAGCTTCCTTTAAAAGCTTCTCAAGACCACGGAACTTATAAAATCGTTTCGCTGCAGTACTCCGGCATTACTGCACCGCGAACCTGTGGATACGCCGTGCAACAAAATGGCCATGAACAAACACACCAGCTGCACACACTAGTAAAACGGTACACAGACAGTTGACAGTTGCGCTGCTGTGAGCCAGCTCGTGCGCGGCCAACGGCATTCACAAGCTCCCGTTGTACCACTTCAGAGCCTTGCTCGAGCTGACATCAAAGGCGGGAACTTCGGGAGATGCGGCGCCCTCTCCACGGCCTTGATAGACGAAGTCTCCTGCTCCCTCTTGTTCATAAGATTCACTGAAGATGCATCCTGTTTGCACTGAGCCATGCAGAGGTGCATTCCAAAAAACGTTAGCTGTGTAGCAGAAAGGGCGTTTCCAACGTGCAACAGCTAGCTGCGTAGATATGCGGTGCCCCAGTACTCTATGAAGATACAATCTTGCACGATAACAGCCACCTAGTCTTCACCTTAATACCCCGCAAAATGGCGAAGTTTGTCATCGTCTTGCAACGTGATGCAAATGAAGACGGGATGCAGCCGCACGCGGCGCGGCGCGGGGGTGCTATCACATTTGAGTGGTAAAGCCGTTACTTATGCGCGACGTACTATTATACCGAAAAACAAACGTGTACCTGCAGAACAACAACAAAAAGGGAGCACTGCTCTACTAGGGCGTTAGCAAGCAGAGCACTAACGCGCCTCTTGCTTCACCGCATTTCCCATGGAGCTGAGACGGAGCGTCCAGCCTCCGTCTACTAAGTGTGGTCCGCAGTCCCTATTCCTGAGTTGACAATCTAGAAGTAAAAGGATCCACTCCCGTGGGGGTCACCCTTCACAGCTTGATTCGGTCGATGAATTCCTGAACCATTTTACTACCTCTTTTGTGGTGGATACACCTGGGTCGAGTAAGTAGATCACAGAACGCTAGTACTTGTGCTAAAGCACGTCCGTGATGCGTTTCCCCTATCCCACGGTTAACGTTAAATGTTAGGGAAACAACATATTGGACGACCAGATTCGAATGCTTGTAGTGAGGTTGCACCAGCAACTGTTGGCGTCTGCGTCAGAAATTCTCGAACTGTCAAAATTTTTGTATTTCTCGCTGGTGTGGCTCAGCGGGAAACGCCAACCACTCAGCGACATTTGTAAACACGCTGGGATGATCATCCCACTCACTGGGAAAAAATTCACTACCCCCCGTTTCACTGCCTCCCTCGCAACCACTGCCGTTGTGATGCCACGCTGAGACTTGTGCCACCGCAATCGAGACATGCCGTCGCCGCTGATGCTGCTGCTGGGATTTCCTGCTGTTGCCTCCGGCAGCGGCTTGCCCTACCGGTGGCCCCTGCACCGCTGAATGAAGCTTGTCGAGCCGACACGAAATACGGGTAGCACGGCTGCTCGAACGAACCACGCTCGAGTGACTTCCAAAGAGAATACTCTTTGGAACAGTGTCTCTGGATCACGGTGCAAATGGGATTTTTGTCGCACATCTAATTGAGTCGCGCTTGAGGTCCGAACACGGACTCACCCGTCTCAAGTGTTATCGTCTATTACTCCAAAAGCAGCAGATCCGCAATTTTACTGCAGCGAACGCGCCTTTCCCTGGATTCGTCTCCTTCGGAGTAAAGGCGATAGAAAGTTTAAACTGTCAGCATGCGCCCTCGGCGCCATTTATAAGTCTGTTTCACTTTGCTTTTCTGTCATGTTCCAGGAATCGAGTGCGCTGGCTCGCACGAGTGTCTTGCGTGCTATGAAGCACGTTGACTTCTGGAAGAATACGCGCGTAATACTTTTGAATAACTCGAGTCAACAAATAAGAACGGGAGATTCTCTTCTTGCTGGTCCAACGTGTGTTACGCGCGAACACGTATTCATACGCTTTTGTGTATACCGCTTCATACATCAGCTGCAACACGAGTGCGTTGATAGGATTTCGACCAAAACCTGATAGATCATGCTGCAGACCCATTATAAAGATGTTGCGGAATTGACCTCTTTTTTGTAGACGGTGCAGCTTGAGTGGTGATGATGTGTCTAAATCCGCGATAGCTGGTGGTCTCAGACTGACTACAGTCTGAAGCAGCGTAACAGCTTACTCTCTCACTTTCGTCCCTAACAAAAGAACTGCGCCGCCGACCGCCATACCTTTATTGCTATCCATGGCTTTTCCGCTACACCGGGGGGCAGGTATAAACTTGAAGCGACGTATAATCCGTCTGAAAAATATCTGTTTAGCTCGCCTTTGTCCCGGTAACCGCCTCCTTCCTCCTGCTTGCACGCACTGGAAGGCGCTGAAATCCTCTCCAACCCTACAAGACAGCAGTTACCATATGCACTGAACCCAAGTCCGTTCGAGGATTGTGACACGTGGACACGCCCGTCACTCACGTGCAAGCAGGACGCAATCCTGTTTCGCATACACGCACTTGTCAGTCGCTTCTTGTTTGTACTGAATTATCTACATCTGTTCTCGCACCGCACATCGTTTGCACCCGTGAGTCAGACTGTTGGTAGTCTTCTTTTGCTGTATTTGGCATGAGGGTGTTGTTCACAGGTTGGTTTGTGGAAGCGCTTATAGACACTCAGTTCCAAAGTGTGGGGTTGACGATTCTTTTTCA
The DNA here is from genome assembly GCA_000727475.1 of Sarcocystis neurona. Classification (NCBI taxonomy): domain Eukaryota; phylum Apicomplexa; class Conoidasida; order Eucoccidiorida; family Sarcocystidae; genus Sarcocystis; species Sarcocystis neurona. The sequence continues at coordinate 923,424 of KL647290.1, read as the reverse complement.
GTGTAATAATCTCGGAGGCGGCCAAAAAGTCAACAGCCTGACGTCTGCATTTGGGGCACAAACGCGCAACTGCCAATGTGGTGCTCGGCGCAGAAGCACATCTTCTACCCTAGCCGAGAGCGCCATGTTTGTACAAATATATATTTTCCCCAGTCTGTCGTAGGTACAACTGAGTGTACTCGACGGTTCCACTTGCAACCTGCCGGCGCCTTAAGTGCAATAGCAGAGCAGTTTCAGCGAACTTGGTGGCACCATGGGTGAATGCGTGGGGATTTTTTAGAATTTTTGTGACGATACGCAACGCGGTCGTCAGTGCGGTTCCGACTGATTTCTGTTCAGATATAGGGTTACCTACGTATTAGCAATTCCAGCAAAAGCCGTAGGTGTTATGACTGAACAACCAGCACATGGAGATTCGATGTTTTTCCGCACGTCCACACCATGAACAGCCTCTTGTTGCAAGCTGAGCCGATTACGTTACGCGAAGAACCTCATAGCAACGTCTGGGAGTAACACACCGTCACACAGCGTGTTCCAAACCTGGGAGTAGTAGTACGGGTGTGAATGAGTTCGCAGCGGAAGGGAATTACCATGGCTTGCGAGCGCTGCTGGATTCCTCACCCTACTGAGGTGTGGGGTGTTGCAGTGCCTGTCGGCAAGGCGTCCACAGGAGTATATCAGTTGGTGGAAATAACTGATGAGACCACGACAGACGCCCTCACCACTGTCACTCTTTCAGAAAAAGACATGCAAAAGGTTTCGCCCATAACTGACGCGCGCGCACTAGCAGGTACTGTGAACCTCTCCTGATTTTGTTAAAATCTAATCTATTCTCGCACAACCCTTCACACATAGCTGAAAAATACTCGGACTTTGTGCAGGGAGAGCGAACGTGTTAGGCTGAGATGCAACTACGGTCCATCGGCTACGACGTCTTCCCCACGCCTTGCGTTGACTGGGTGTAGATGCCGATTCGACTCTCCAATCATGGCAAATCACCTATAGTGTTTTGATCATTTGAGGGCTGCAAATGCTATAAGTTCTAGTTCGTAGTAAAGCCAATGTAAACTACGGCATCTGTTCTGTGTTCACGCCCGGAGTGAACGTTATGGCTTGCTTGATGCTGCTCGTGCAGGTATCGACAACGTATGCGACTTGGCAGATGTTTCCGAAGCCTCAATTCTGCATACGGTGCGAGTGCGCTTTTCGCGGGATCAAATATACACAAACGTGGGCAGGGTCGTGTTGGCGCTCAATCCTTTCATATATTTACCGATGTACAGCCTCGAGCAAGTGCAGGAATACTACAAGGCGCCTCATCCTTACAGTTTACGCCCTCATCTCTTCCAGGTCTCCGCTGCAGCAGTGAAGGGTCTTTTAGAGCGCAGCAAACCTCAAAGCACGCTCATTACGGGCGAGTCCGGTAAAAGTCTAATAGAGGAGCTGCGAGGTTGCATGTTTGGCCGTGCTAAAATAGGTGCACCTGCATTCGAATGTGTACGTGGTCTGCGTATATATATGTTGTCCACACTTTGATCGGCGTGCGTTCTGTGCACTTGCCTGCAGCACGTACGTCTGCATGAATTGATTTTCCTCTTCGTGCACGCTCACGCTTGCGCGTGTATATACCTCCTTAAGTTTCGTGGGTGACAGCTAGCAGGTAATACTACCAGTTACCCCGCCCTTCAGGTGAAGCTAACCATATTGTAGATTGTTAAAGTTTAGCACGAGTTACTAGGACGTCATACAAAGCGTGTGCGTATGTCTGCGGACACATACGGGGCTGCGACTCCACGCATGCAGCTTGACATTTTCTGACGCGGAAATCAAATTGTGCATTCCGGCGGCATTACGCCTCTCTTCACAACCGTACAGTATTGAGGCTGTACAGTGACTTCAGTGATAAGCCTGAGCGGTCGATGGGCGCTCCAGTGCATAACTGTCCCGGGGCACCGCCACGGGGATAGTGTGCGCTTTCAGTACATTTTTAGAGACCAAATTTCACTCGGAAAACTCACACATGATTCTTTCGCAAAAGTTATAAACACAGCGTCGCTGAAGAGGCATGCAATGGTGTGTTCGTCGTGAGGCTGCATGTTTTCAGGACAGCGTGCAGACCTCAGCCACGTCAAAGCGACTGGTGTACATGTGTGCGTTGTGGCCACATGCTTGTCGAGTCTTTAGGCGCCGGAAAAACAGAGTCTACCAAACTGATACTACAGTTTCTTGCAGACGTCAGCGAGGGCTGTCGAAATCGAGATGGAGGGGTTTCAGGGCGCAGGCGCAGAAGCTCCCCCACGTTCAGCGGAAGTCGCACTTTCGGAGGTAAGGGGGGAATGCCTCATGTGCAGGAAAGCGGAGGAGGCGCTGCCGGTTCGCTGACGCAGCGCGTTTTAGAAATTAGTCCCATTTTGGAGAGTTTTGGCAACGCTTCGACAAGCAGAAATCCAAATTCAAGTCGGTTCGGCAAGTGGATCGAGGTCTTTTTCAATGACGCTTCCGCTGAGATACTAGGTACGGTGCATGTGTGCACGTGTCTTTACCCCGTCATGGACAATTAAAAAATTCACGTCGGTCTTCCTTGTTATGCACAAGGTTGTGCTGCCGACGCAAGCTCTACGCACGTGCCACCATGTAGCTGAGTTAAAAAATCCACAGCGTTCGAGCAAGCAGACTCTCACAGAGTCAGCAATGTCAACTGTGTAGACAGCTCGTGCGTCTGTCTTATATGTTTTTCATATGTGTATGTTCTTAGCAGTCCATAGTCCATACGCACACACACAGCTTTGCCTGCTGTTACATGTAAGGTGAAAGCTCCTTTCTACGTATATATGCGTACATATCTTTTTATATGTGACTGTCTGCCGGTAGTCCACTCGTTACACCTTCACATGTGATGCTTCACGCGGTAAAATTGTCCTGTTTGCTACATAGTGTTGAAAAAGACGGCGTCGGCGATTTCTGATGTGAAGCAGTTCAGCGGACGTTACCTTCGCACGCTTACTTTGCATTGTGCAACCTCATTTTTTCACACTCGTGTGTCACGCCCCATTTTGCCGGCGTACATTGATACGGCCTGATTGCACATTCCTTCACAGTAAGTACAATGTGGTTCCATGGCCAGGGTTCGACGGCACTGCATGCATGAGAGCTCACCCGTAAGCCCGTACCTATGACGTGCTCACAGAAAGCGCGCTGAAGGTTCCAGCAGAGGTGACCTTACGTCGCTCTGTGGCGTGTTCAGTTGTGGCACTGGGTTTTTCCTACAGGAGCACGTATAACTTCGTACCTGTTGGAACTACCTCGAGTCACACGGCACGTCCAAGGGGAGCGTAGCTACCACGTATTCTATCAACTGGCGACAGGCTTGACGTCGTCTGATCTTGTAGGCGTTGCTGCGTCGTTTAAGTTGGGGAACGATATCTCTGCGTTTGAGATTCTAAAACCGCAAACTCCAAATGCACCGCCTGGCAAGAAACTACAGCAGGGTGTGCAAGAAAATGCGGTTGCCCGCAAACACGGTAGGTACATTTGAACCTCTCCTGGTGGGCGTCCCCGACGTCCTCGATACCTCCACTTGAATGTTAGAATTCATCCGGAGGCGATAGTACTCTGCCTTGTTTCAGTTTCTCTCCTGCAAAAGCATACTGAGGTGTCCAAGTGTGTGCACTGGTCCAGCGTTGCCACATGTCCTTTTTTCGTGTTCATTTCAGCCGCACCTATTGGCTCTGCAAATCCGCCAGATGTCCACTTGCAGAATAGCGTAACACGAGTACGCTACCGACGTTTAAGCCCAGTTTCTCCTAAATTTGAAGAGTGTGGACTTTGTCTGAGTACCGAATGCCGCCAGTAGCGTCAACGATTATGAGCGCACTCACCCCGTCCGACTACTGGGGACGACGAATACTTTGTACTACTGTAGTTAGAGATTGTGACTTAGTGGTTTACGCATGCCTTTCCCAAAATGCGTGCAAGTACGTGCGTCGCGAGTTCCACTCTTCTGGATGGACGCTACGCGTATTCCTTTCGACCGTTTGCGCGTCATTCTGTACCAGTGTTTCCACGTTGTTCACTGTGATTGTCTGGCCTGCTGGAATGCAGTAGATGACTTGGAAGGCTTTGCGGAGCTGAAACGCGCCCTGTTGGCTTTGAATTTTGAACCCTCTGCTCAGAACGAAATCTTTTCCATTGTCGCCGCCCTGCTTCATATCGGCAACGTGCAGTTCAGTCCTGTAAGTGAACGGTCTGTTTTCGCTTCGCACGAATCCTGGTCTATGAATATTGGTGCTTGTCACTAGTCGATTTGAATGACATTGCGTCGGCATGGTACTTGCAAGCGCGTGTTGGTTTTTTGAGCATGCTGTTATAATAGCCCGGCTGCGTACCATTTCCCCGTGAGTGTACACCTGGTGAGGCGGCGGGGGACACACGCATGTATGGACAGATGGGTGCACCTTTTCCATCTGACTGTTGGCTCTCGTTACAATTATGACGTGCAGGTACATGCTTTTGCACGTTTACGTATATTCATGTATATGTACATGTATATACGTTCAAAGCGGGTTTAGGAATGTCCGCAGCTCCGTTGTAGAGATCTACGTATATGTCTGCCATATGTGGCCGGTAGGTAGCTACTTAATACATACGGATGTGTGTAAGTTTTCCGTGTACTGTACTTTGTATGCACACACACGCGTAAGTGTGTGCTAACTTGGCCGAATGTGTACGCCGCTAAGTGTTCGTCAGGTACTCGCAAATATACCATTAAACCTGACGTGAGTTTTGGCACGGAAAAGTGGACTGTCCTTTCCGTGCTTTGGTTTTTGTTAGGCAAGTGGGCCTGACAACAGTGAAGGTTGCAAGCTTGCAGACGAGACCAGTGCGGAGCATTTGCGGACCGCAAGCTCTTTGTTGGGCCTCGACAGCTCCGTAAGGCATTTGTTACCTTCTTCTGCTGACCTGTGTCTACGAGCCTTTCTCCACTTCTACTCTTAGACCTTTTGACACAACCTTCCATCCGCCGGTATCACTCTGTGTCAAACGTCAATCGCCGTCCGCCTGACGCTCATTCAGCGACTTTGGCACATACGAAACCTTCGCGCCGATGGATCGAAGCCTTAGCAGTGAAGAGTCAACAAATTGCGGCAGTGCATATATATACTAAACCTGTCAGGGACCGTTTTTTTGAGTGCGGAATGTCGCTTTGTACTGCACGTTTCGCGGCAAGTATGGCGTTGCGGAGTGTGGAGCAACATTTCTTTTTTCGACAGCGTACTGCTCGTGCAGAGGGTGACACGACGTCTTCTGTGTGTGCCTGGTTAACTTGGGCACTGCAGCTGACCGAGCGGCTCTTTACTTCGCGTGCAGTGAGAATGGGTGCCGAGAACATCACGATGGTTCTGAAACCCGAACAGGCAGAGGGCGCCCGGGACAGTTTCTCGAAACTGGTTTACGGCCTGCTTTTTGGTTGGTTAATAGAGCGCATCAACGCAAACCTTTCCCCTTCGACCACGGCCAAACCTGCCCAGGTGTGTCGTTTTCGTTCACAACTGGCCACAAATGTCTGCAGATCGTAAGAGCTGAATGTGCCACTCGATTGAAACCACCACGTATTCGTGGACTAGCTGAAGAGAAGGCGTGGAAGTGTTCCGCGTGAGCAAGCTGGATTTGGTTGTAGCGACACAAACGCGAGAACGCATACACACTGTTCAACCACAAATGTTGCCGCTAATGACCCCACGGTAGAGCAGGTTCGAGTGTAGGGCTTGACCGGTACGATGTGAGGCGCGTAAGAGTCAGAGGGGAGTTGCCCAAATGCCGTAGGTGTATGCATAGGATTTGCCGATTCGTACACCTCCGTTGCGCACGTGTTTTCCTCAGCTGACTGCAAACACTTCAAGAAGGGTCTATCTCGTGTTTTCGTTTGACTCTTCATCGCCAGCGGCCACACTCCTGCAAGCACTACTTGCAGCACATGGTGCCGCCGTGACTCCTGCATAAGAGCCCGCTAAAAGTTACAGTTCTTCGGTACAACAGATCCACGGTGTTGGCGCTCCCGCCAGTATCCCCTGTCTCTCGGTGCAGTCAAGCCGTTTTATCGGCATTTTGGATATCGCGGGTTTTGAAAGTTTTCAAGTCAACGGCTTTGAACAGCTGTGCATCAATCTATCAAATGAGGAGCTTCAGCACCAGTTTAATGAAGATATTTTTCTAACAGAACTTAAGGACTACACGGAGGAGGGCATTACAGGCTTGGAGATTAGCTACGAAGACAACGCGGATATACTGGATCTTGTGGCTGGGAAAGGAGGTAATTTTATTAAAGTGTCACTTTGAGTCCGCGTACTCATCGACGAGGACAATGTGGAGATACGCTGACGCCCTCGCACTACGAGTTGAGCTATGACTCTGCACACGTCCGGCACGTAGACGTCACGTTGTAATTTATGACAGTCAAGCCTGTCTCTCATGCGCTGACGCTCTCCCTTTTACTGCCGGCTTGCTTTCTTAAGAGACGTAACGAGTGTAAGCCAGTCTACCCTGCTGACGGAGCGCAGGCGTTCACTGTTTCTCTACTTTTCATTATTACTTTTCAGGAATTCTTGCTATGCTCGATGAGGAACTCTTTGTTCCGAAGGGTTCTGAGCAAGGATTCATGAGCAAGTTAAACAAAGCCCACAGCTCGAACAGGCGTTTTTTGCAAAACAGGTAAGATAAGTTGCTAACTACAGCAGCAACGGAGACAGCTCTGATGCGCACAAATAGATTTTCAGAAGCCTCTTGGGGTCCACTCAAACGAATTCGGTCAACGGAGTAGCTTTGACCAGCTGCACAGGAATATCTCTGGCACTTTTTCTCATGGTGGATGAGTGCCAAAGTACACGCAGACATACCTAACGGTGGCTTTTCTTTCTAATTCTTCTCCAATATTTACACTAGAGTACGTTCTGTGCGCGTCCAGGCGAATATGGTGGCCTTCGAGTTTCATTTTTACGTCTGCGTATTGGTAACGAAACTCGAGCAATTATGCGTCAGGGTGTCCGTGAGTGTATATATCAGTGGTGTCACGTGCATGTAGACAGACACACGTCTTTGTGGTAGTTTTTACTCATCTTTCCTCCGTGCGCCATTCACCCGTGGGACAGTCTTCGACCAATGGGCTACGGTAAAGTCTCCTTGACTAGGACCGTGACAACGATCTGTCACACTTTGAGTGTGACAGATCTAGACGGCAGATGGCTCCGTCGAACATCTCGGCCAGCTGCAGCTTTGCCGTTCTAATACTTCCTTCCAGTTGTTCGTGCAGCCACGCCTATGCACTGCTTTGCTTCCCCACGCAGAATACAAGGCTCTCTCTCTTTTGGGATTCAGCACTACGCAGGGCCTGTTACGTACACGGTGGACGGCTGGCTTGTGAAGAATCAGAACGCCCCGCCAGCAGAAGCAATGGCCTGCTTACTTTCCGCCTCCAGGACAGTCGTAAAGTCCATGGCCGAACTTGTTTCTACTGAAGACAGTACAGGAACAAAGAAAACACCGGGCGCTGCTACTGGCGGACCAAAAGGTTCTGGAGCACAGTCGAGAAAGACTGTTGGTACGAAAAATGCGACAGCGGTCTTCCGCGCGGTTATATTTCTCGGTCCGCTCCAACGGCCAACACTTGCGAGAGAAATGATGCTGCATGTCATCGTTTATCACGGGCACAAAAGTATGAATCAAGTGTCTTTCCGGTAGCTCTTGTCAATAGCGCACTCTGCGACCTAGTGCGTCTGGACGCATTGTCCATGGTAGTCGATACACACACACATTCCCACACATACAAATGCTTGAACAGAATTTCACCGATCTGGGATGCGACAGTCAACCCCCATGTTGGATAAAACTGGCCACAACACGAAGGAGTTCATCTGGCGTTGTTGCACTCACTTCGCGCCAATGAAATCACCTCACACGTAGGTACCTTGCTACTGAGGTACGTGCCCTCGCTTAGAAGAATGCCTACATTTTTTTTGCAGTTAGCTAACGAAGTGCTACGACATGAGGGAGTGAGCTGGCTGCAACACCGTATTATTTTGATGTCTGCCGCATCGATACAACCAGACGTGTTTTCTGCAGTTAGGTACGAAGCGCTACGACATGAGGGAGTGAGCGGGCTGCAACACCGTATTATTTTGATGCTTGCCGCATCGATACAACCAGACTCTGTCTCGACGTACACGCGAGTCTACTTTCTCAGGTGGGCGCAGTTGCACTACTTGGAGATAGAGCAGCACTTGTATGTGGTGTGTACCGCTTCTGCATATGTGGTCACGTAGGAGGCAGCTTTAAGCGGGAGTTGGCAGCGTTGACGGCAAAGATTAAGAGCACCGACACGCACTACGTCCGCTGCGTGAAGCCGAATCCGAGGCACGAGCCGAAGGCTTTCAACTCGAACCTGGCTTTTAGGCAGCTTGTATGTTCAGGTAAGGCTCTTACTTTTACCCTCTGCTAACTTAGAATGAAGCAGTTGCTGTGGGAGACGCAGTATCTGTTCGCCAGTTGCACTTTCCCTTTGGAAGCGCAGTCCGTCTGTAATGACTTGGTGTCATTTGGGCCTGCACCTTCCAAGCTCTTCTGGGGGAGAATTCATTTATAGACACGTTCCGCCGCGGGGTGCGCTAATTCTAACAGGTAGATGTACAAACTGGGAATCGGTGGACTGTCTTTATCTGCAACTAGGTGCGAGCGCCTGATTGCAGGTGTTCTGGAAGCCGTGCGTATAAGACAGAGCGGGTTTTCACTTCGCGTACCCCACGCAGACTTTGTTCAAAGGTATTCTATCATCGCGGGAACACGCGTGACGACTCTGTTGAAGCGTGAGTCGAGCCCCAAGGAGGCCGCCGAAAAGTTGGTAAGCACCAGCAGCAGCGACTCCACTGGCGAATTATCTTTTCTTTTTTCCGTCCACCTTATCTAGAAGATGCCCCTCTATTCGGATAGCACAGGAAGTTCACCAGTGCGCAAGTGGACGTGAGTGTAGCTTCCGATTCAGTCACTCCGTTTGCCTCCTCGTCCGCCCGGCGGCGCTGTAGGTGCGTGACCCGTTCGGTGAGAGGTTTTCTCCGACTGCTGCGGACGTTGTTCCTCAACCGCCAGAAGGGCGAAAGCAAACGAATTTTTGCTGACATACGTTTCTGTCCATACAACACTTTGTGTCAACCGCATGCGAAGTTGCCAAGTATCGCACGCATGGGAAGACGCACCTGTGCGGTGTGCCCGCTGGGTAATTTTGTGCGTCAACTACGTATATGCAGCACATAGGAGAAACACCTCAGCAACTGGGTGACATCTGCTGCTTGAATCCATGTCCCTGTCAATTACTAGTGCTGGTTTTGGTTGGTGTCACGTCCCAGTCGTACACGCGTGTCAGTAGTAGTAGCGAGAAAAAAGTTTGAGATGCTTTCTACGGCTAGGTGTGTTCGCGCGCCTTTGCCGGTTGTGCACGTGTGTGAGTAAGAGTGAAAGAAGGTGGAGATGTTTTTGCTTGTTCTGCGTCGGCGTTGAGGAAAAGTGAACATCCTTCACACACTGCGCGAAGTTCTGCAGGCAGCTGGCTTGTTGTATCGCTAGTCTTTCAGAAATGATCGTGGCCACCGGGCGCATATACTGATGATGCAGGTAGCCCATCTCGTGGAGTGCAAAGGAGTTTCTTCGACCGCGTGTGTCATTGGGAAGACCAAAGTGCTTGCAAAAGCCCGCGTACAAGATGCGCTGGACCAGGCGAGGTACCCGCGCGAAGTTTTCTCGGTAGAGAACTTGGTTTGTTCTTCTGACCAGACGTATTTCCACATGGACAGGAATTCGTTTCCACACTTTTGAACCAGCACTTAAACTGACCTACGCGCCTGACTCAATGTACAGTGCGCACACGTCTAGCTGGTCAAATGCTCTGCTTGGAAAAGCGCCTCACGTTTTCTCTTCTTCGTGACTAGTCATGCGCCGCCTCTCCTTGTCGCGTGCTTTCTCTCCTTTTCGTCTGCTGCCTCTTCCTTCTATCACACGTGTATTACTGTGTGGCAATTCCACGTCCCTCGTTGCACGTCTGCGGGGATATATCCTTCATCCTCTCTGAAGGTACCTAGAGTTCTCAGACGCACCAGTCTCGCGTTGTTGAAATATTAGATGCGGAGACGGAGTGAATTAACGTCTTTGCGTAAGACAAAATCATAACGGGGCGCTTCGTTCTTCCTCTTTTTTGTCGAGGGTTCTGTCTGTTTCCTGTCTTCAAACGGCTGCATCGTTTTTGCACAATGCCCTGCTGTTTCGGTTTGTTGTTTTGCCGCGGACAGGGAGGTGGCTCTGGCAGATCCTGCCATACGCATTCAGGCCGCATACCGCGGCTACCGCACCTGGAAGCAGGGCCGCCTGCTTTTCGACGTTTACGAGAAAGTGAAGCCTCTTCTGTCAGCCGGAGAGGAAGCGGCAAAGCGGGGTGGCTTTCTGGGGGACTTGGGGCCCGTTTTTGCCGATGCGGTGACAGCGGCTGCCTTGCAGGACAAGTAAGAAACGCGGTGTGACTATCCCGTAACTTGTCTTTTTCCTTGATCTTCGCGAAAGGGCAGAAACCAAGGCGTCCCCTATACTTGCCACTTTTCCCGCGCTGCAGCATTCGCACGCCACAAATCTGGCACGTGCACAAGGAGTCTTTAATGACAGCCACTGTGTGTGCGTACACCGATGGAGCACGCTCAGTTTTTGACCTACACATGTGTGAATACAGAGCCTGTCCCTCTACCTCTCTGTTCCGTCACGCCTACGCAGTACTCCTGCTGTTTGATCAAGAATCGGCCGTATTTGGGGTGCCTGAACTGCACCAGGGCCTTGCACATGGAGGAGCATCTCGCCCAGCTTCAGAGCCTGGACGCGACTCTGCAGCCAGCAACTCTTCCGGCGCTCGTGAAAATTTACACCAAAATGGTCTGGGAGGCGAACATTCTTTTGTAGGTCCTTTCTGAAACCTGGTAGTCAATCTGGCAAAGAGCAAAAAGCAGAAATTGAGCTCTGCGGACGAGAAAGTGTTGCTCTATCAAACAGAAAAAATGCGTCACTTCGCATGAGTGCGTCAGCTTCAGAAGGCGTCTTCTGCCTACATATCATCTGCAATATGGTTCGTAAGGTTTCCGCGCACTGCCAACTAGGCGCCTACGCACATCCGTATATATGTATATATACACTCGGATACCATACCCTCGGATACCTTTGTGTAGACCTGTGTATATACGTGTCTACGAACGGTCAAACGCCGGAGCGTTCTTGCAGGCGCGCCTCCATTTGCCGCTTTCAAAATTCATAGATTCGGCGTGCGTATGTCTGTGTACGCACCCGTGTCAATAGACAATGCTGCTGCATAGCAGGCTACGGTCTCGTATCGGCGTGGAATTGTGAAATAGTCTCACATCTCTCGGACTCAGAGCTGCTTCCGTATTTCTCCTCTCTTGTGTACATTCACTTCAGCGGCACTTCTGGCTGCAGGCGTGATGCGGTGGTTTGGTTTCATCGGCGATATCTTCGGCAGTCGGTATGCTGTACTCTATCCTTGCCTTTTTATTCCTTCGTTCTCTCTTTATCTCTATCTATTTCGGTAAACAGAGTGCATCTGTGAGGAGCAGACTGAGTTTCGAGAAAGCTGTTGTGTTTTTCGCGCGAACGCGTGTGTTGTCGGCGAGAGCCCGTTCTTTACTACGATTGTTCACATTCCTCAGCTGGGTTGCCCTAGCAGGAAGTCGAATCCATCGTTTACGTGTCACGACACCGGTTCTTCAAACCGGTATCAGCTTTGCCTGCACGTCGTTGCCGTCGCGTCCTCTGCGGCCCTGTGAACTTGCGTAATTACTGATATACGTCCTTGGTCCGGAAAAAGGGGGAGTCGAAGTTCATCGGGTGCTCCCTCCGATTTTGTAAAACAGCAGGACTTCGCTTGAAATGTGTCTGTGGCTCTCCGTGACTTCTCTTTTTCGCCAAGCCGGCTTTCACATCAACCGCACATTCTGTTTCTCGTTCTGTCAAAGTGGTTGAATGAACGCAGGCCTTTGTTAGTTGACTGGCTTCGGCTGTCCTGGCCTCAGCACGTGTAGGTATTGGCGGACCAAGGTGCGTCTCAAAACTTTGTCTAGCACGTGCTTCGGACACCCTACTGTGTCTTCGCTTGATATGTTTGAGGAAAACGCACTTAGCGCTCGTTTCGCTGCCAAGAACATACACGGCTTGCAAGACTGTCTTGGCGGAGAGAAAAGAGCAGACAGGTGCGCTCGGTGCCAGCCGAAGTTTTTGTCAATTGCACACGATTGAGTGAGACGGCGTGCGCGCTTCGAGACATCCGGACGAGCCCGGAAAAGACAGAGTCACGGAGTTCACGAGCAGTCTGTGCGATTAATGTGGCCCACTTCCGCGTGATGGCTGTGGTCGTTCTTTGCCCCGCGTCGATTTATAAGCTTGCCTGGGTATGACAGAACTGCTTGGTTGTCTGAATGGCCAAGAAAATGGGCTGCCGCTGTGCGTAAACTTGGCGAGCGTCCTCGACGCTTAGCACCACGCCTGTGTTGCTGCCAGCCTGTTGGTTTGTTGCTCGTGCAGAAGAGACTTGGCGTTCAACATTGTTTATTAACATGTGCGTGTGTGTGCGCCTAGGTTTTGTGCTTATTAAGGGACTTTTCGGGACCGCGTTTGCCTTTTCGATCTTTTCATTTGCAGAGAAATTGAAAGACTCTTGCACTTGCTGCAGCCGTGCGGGGAGGTGCCCACTACCGAGAAGCAGACTAAAGTACCGGAGAACGTGGACGAAGTGTCTCGTTCGCTGGCCGATGCGGTTCAGAAAGCCCGCAACAAGAATCTCACCTCTGCTTTGTTGGAAGTAGTAAGTTAGACAGCCTATGATAACGCTTGCCATAGACGATCTTGTCGCGGTATTCGTAGAGCAATGGATTAATGCAGTCGTTGCAGGTAAGACTCTTGGTGGCGTCCTGAAGAGTGAACATAGACAGCGACTTAGTAGCTGTTGGGTGCCCACACTCAATCGAAAAGGAGGTGGGAGTCGGCTGAGTACTGCGACGGCAGAGCGACGGCCTAGCAGTCAGGTAGAAATGGCGGAGTGTTTATCAGCATTACGGGCGCTATACTTCGTGTAGCTGGTAATACCCTGACGGTGAACATGATTCAAGACGAAACCTTCAGCACCGAATCACTAGCGGATGACGGGTGACTCTTTCTACGAAGAAAGAACGTTCTTGATATCGAGTATTCTTTGTCAGTCTGTGTATCAGCAGAAAGCTGCGGCGACACCTTTCAGGAGCAGCACGCACACACACACACACACACACACACACACACACGCTTCAGGCGACCAGAACGAGCGCTGACGAGAATATTTTTTCCCGGTGCATTGGAGGACCCAGGGGACTAAAGTCTAAGGGATGGGAAACAGCTGCTGCGCTTCTGGATCAGCCGGCACAACTCTGGCTTAGCCTGTCTTCGCCTCACAGCAACGTCTGTTGTTTTTTTTTCACCTGTTGAGGCTAGCCGCCAACCCGTGCTTCCTCCTCCGCGATGACCCGCCGGCAAACAACTCCCGATCCTGTGAGTCTCAACTGCGTGCGACCCACTTTTCTATGGTGAAAACAACGTCTGGTCGTGCTGGGCTTCTTCTGCTTCCGTCTCCCCAGGCTGCCGCCCGTGTGGAACGTATCGAGAGCGAAAGAAGGCTGAGCAACCAGCTCGAGACGGCGCTGCAGTCGCAGGAGAAATCTGCTTTGAAGGCGCTAATAGATGAAGCCCACATGCTGGCGGTGAGGGGGGTTCCTGCCTTTTTCTCTTTGATGACCGACGTTGCACGTGGTTTATACTACTCACACACACACACACAGAGGACGACTCTTTGCTGGGTGCGGCGGCACAGACGGTATTATCCAGCTCCTCTTCGCTTGTCTGGGAGCGTCCTACTTGGCTCAGGCTAAAGTGAAACGCTTCTTTGTTTGTCATTTCGTAGCACCACACGTGACGACACGACCCCAGGGATGACTTCTTTACTTGCTGCGCAGAGCCCCTAAGAAAGTTTCGCAGTCCCCTGCAGGAGAGTGTCTACTTGTATAGCTCCGCGCCGTCGTTTGTCCTCGCAACCACGCGCAACCGCGGCCTCGTGCGTTGTCATAAGAGTGTGACGCTTCTGTGCGCCGCTGTTCAGAAGACGTCCCCTCCTGCCGCGTCGGGCGCAGCTGCCGACGGCCCCTTCGCAGCCGGGGTCTTCTTCACGCCGTACTTGCCAACGCTGGTCGCAGCTGCCGAGGCAGCGCTGCAGGAAGACGCCCGTGCGGCGGCGCGCCTCGCTGCGGAGCGCGCGGCCGCAGAGAAGCAGTTGCAAGAGGCCGCCCTGAGGCGCCAGCAGGAAACGACCGTTCGCGACGTCGTAGTGGCCGAACACAAGAGAAGCCACAGAGAAGTTCTTCCCGGCGTAGCAGCAGTCGGCGACCTCTTCGCCTTCAAAGAAAACGAGCAGTATCTTCCCTCGGGGCGCATCACCGAAGACACCAAAGCGCCCGGAATGCAGGGTATGTGGCGTGCACTTTGTTGTCTGCAGGCAACGAGCTGGTTACACACACACAGCCACCCATGCACCCACCCCCACACACATACACACACACATGCATTGTTGATATCTAGGCGCATGCGTGCAGGGGAAATCTTCAGTGTGCAACTGCCAGAGACACCGTCGCGTTGTTTGGGCAATGCGTCGATGGAAGAAATCCCTGCACCTGCCCGTTTGTAGACATATAAATGTGTACACAGGTCTGAGCGTGCCTGTCTATCTTGGCCTCTCTCTTTACATCTCTCTTCTTTCTCCACATATACGTGCGCAGACGCGCGTCTATGTGAACGTTTATCTGTTTACTATCTCTCCGCCCATCCACACATTTCCCCGTTTGTTCTCCACAGCAGTCGTGCTGGTGCACCCCTCTGACAGCATGCAGGTAGTCAAGAGGTAACACATGCGTAGCAGGAGAAATTCAGCAGGAGCTCCCTTTGCTTCAAAAAGTCACGAGTGTATTCGAGTGCTAGGGAAGCTACTGCCCTTCATTACCCGGCGCAAGTGTTAGTACACTGCACAGCATAGTTCCTCTCTATTTTGCAGACTGGCGTGTGCAAAGGGCAACTGCGGCTTCCGACGAACTTCGTGTTTTCCTTGCTTTCTTCTCTGTGGGAGGCTAACGATGATAGCCAGCTGCTGTTTCCCCTGCTTTCGTACACGAAAGAAACAGCAACTGGCTTGACGCTCAAAATGAGGTACTTGTCTGCTACAGCGTTTCTCCCTGGCGTCGGAGTGGGCTGCGTCTTCAGTTAGGTTTTACTCGTTTCTGCACGCATGTGTACTCACGTGCCCCTCCTTGTCTGTACAGACTCACTCTGCCCCTGGTGCGATGTGCGGCCGTTTTTTTGTAGAAGGTGATATGAGGCGGATCCCTCTCCAGCGCGATGCGGCTGCACGGCTTTCGACAAGTTCTCCATCCTCTTCCGAGTGGACGGATAGCAGCGACGAGGAAGATTTTGACGAGGACGACTACTCAAGCCGCCGTTCCGACAGTTGGCGTGACGGTATGCAGTTTTTCTTCTTCACGCCATCTGCAGAAAAATGGCGGTGTCGCGCTTGAGCTCGCCTCTCCATCTCGGCGGCGCGCGCATCTCGGAGTCGTGCCGCACGTAAAAACGGCAAAAAGCGATAACAGCTCCGCTCTCTTTTCAAATACGAGAAGGCATTTCTTAGAGATTCGCTGCAGCTACATGCCACGAACAAGGTCGTGGAGATGCTGTTGAGTAATCTTGTGCAGCGTACAGAGGCGCACCTACGTATCAATTATAAACATATATATACATATATATATATATGTACATACAAAGTGTCAGGTAAAATTTAAGAGGTCCACCACATAATTTTCAGAACTTTTTACATATGTGTGTATACGTATATATATATATATATACATGCGTCTACATGCGTAGTGTCCACAAACAGCTAGTAGGCGCCTCGTAGAGCTCGCAGGGCTACATACATATATATACGTGTACAACTCACAGGGCTAAATATATGTGTACATTTGTGTGCCCACATGCGTACCTATCTGGTATCACGAATCAGTTCCGAGGCCTTCCATATAGCTGGGACGGCTAGACATATGCGCAGATATGTATATATATCTATGTATACCTCCACACATAGGTACAGGCCTACCAAATGGATCCCAGGAGTACACATATTTATATATATGTATACCTATCTATACGCTTCTGTTGGTGCAGACTCTCCTAAAGTTCCCCTGCGCAATAATGTGGAAAGCAACAGCGAGCGAGATAGGGGGACTGTAACGTAGCCCTTCTGCTGTCTCGCCGATCAGCTTGTACACAGGTAGCCGCAGAACTTGACGTCTTGAGAAGCGTCTTTTCCCCCTGTGTTCGTACACGTTAGAAGTCCACGAGTACACGCCTGCACGTTGAGGCAGAGATACGGGAGTTTTAGCCAACGACGTGTGTCTGTGTGTAGGCGTCGCAGCCTCACGCGTTTCTGGCTCTCATCCTTGTACACGCACATGTATTGATTTCTGAGCGGAGCTGCGGGCATATATTTGCAGGGCTAAGCAAGCTGCAAGATACAATTGCATTCTTCTGCCTGAGTAGCGCACTTCTGCTAATGTACCTGCAGCACAGCTCTAACAAACGCTCGCTCGTGCCCGCCAACAAGTGCTATTGAATCTGTCAGTTCCAGGACCATTCTCATTGCCGCCCCTCGTTCCATGCGCATTGCCGGATATGCGTATTTGTTTAGTGTGCCTCGATCCCTTTCGCTTGCATCTATTCTTCTTGACTTCTCTTTGCAGGTGTCCCGTGTGATTGATTCCACCTTTTCGCTTATAAAGGAACTGTCTCTGTCTTCAGTGTGTCTCTTTTACTTTCTTCTTCTTCTTTCGCCGCCTTTTTCTCGGATCCTTCTTCGTTTTCGTTGATGATGATGCCTTTAGCCTTTCTGCCCTTTTTTCTTCCTCTTCTTTTCCTTCACCTTCTCTTCGCCTCTCTCTTCTCCTCCCCTCCTGTTTGCTTGTCTTTCGTGTGGCAGAAGACCCCCGGGCGGGGCGCGCCCCGGCTGTGCTTCCTGCCGCAGAGCGCGGTATGGAGTCGCGCTACATGCGGAAGTTCGCCAGGGAGTTGGCCAGAGCATCTGCCGAGTGCGACGTCGCACAAATTCAATTTCTGCTGGACCGCGCGCAAGAGGCGGGACTCGCGACAGAGAAGGGGAGCAGCTACCGAGATATTCTTCGCGAGCAGCGGGTCGCGCAGCAGCAGCTGCAGAATCTCCAAGACCCCTTCTGGCTTTCTGTCGAGCTTCGCGAAGCTGTTGTTTCCCTGACGTGGGGAGCCCCCACGCAGAAGCAGTTGGCCAGACTGCAGAATCTCGTCAACCAGGCTACCGCCCTGAACAGTCAAAGTATCGGTGAGTCCTCTTCTGGACGCCTTGCTGTCAGAGATTAGTCCCAGCGGTTTTTTGAGGAAGAAAAGCAGAAGAGAAAAGCCTTTTTGCGACAAAGACGGTCTAATGGTGGCCGTTTCCACGTAAACACTGCCGCCCTCGCGCCGTTGCACAGGTAGAAATGTAGGAGTTACCTCTTCACACGGATGTTGCTGGTTGAGTGGCAGATTGAAAGCGAAAGGACCGAGCAGCGCGCGCGCACACGCAGAGAAAGAAGTCCACATCCTCCAACGTCTGTGTATGTGTGTGTGTCTCAAGATTTCTCTCCGTTTGTCTCCTGCCTGCGTGTGCACAAATAGAGGCATGTCTTCGGGGAAGTGCCGTGCCAGGGGAAAAGAGGAGTTTATTTATTCATACGTACACGGGCTTAAGCGAAGCCGTCTCGTGGATAGACGGAGTGAAGGACGCTGTTTTTTGTTTCGCTTCCAGCTGAATTTTCTTCTGGCCACCCCCGGGTGCAGGTCTCGTCTCTTCTTCCGCAGACTCGTCCTGCAGAGAAAGACACATGTGTCCTTAAGTCATCTATGATGCTGATTTTTCTTCCGTCCTCGTGTACAGTTTCTTTTTCCATGTGAGGGCAGCTACTTCGTTGTTGCCTCGCTATATATCCTGCGTGTCAACGCCGACTTTGCCTGTTGACTAGTTTAATCGAAGAAAGCTTCAGATGACTGCATAAAGAGTGCCGCCTCTCTGTGTGTGTACGCCTCTCCATAGAATTTAACGTCTGTTTTTCCCGTGTAGGAACACGCGTATGAGTGTGTAAAGTACAAGCACACGCACAGGGATCTCTCGCGCTTTCCCTATGTTCCAGAAACACTTTCCTGTGATGTGGCCCTGCAGCTGGCGAGAAGCATCAGCCACGTGAGGAGAGCAGCAGTGGGACGGCGAGAGGAACTGCGTCAGGCGACCGCGTCGATCCTGAAAGTCTCAGAGCGGCTGTGGCGGTGCTGGATAGCCTTCGAGGCCAGTGGCGCTACGGTGCTGGTGCTGCTGTTTCTCCTGACGCCGCTGCTGCGGCTGCAAGTGACAATGAAGGAGGTGTTGCTTCGGAAGAGGGTCACGCGGCAATGCTGCAGAAGGCCTACGAACTCGAGTCTTTTCCGCTGCTGCGTATCAACAAACTCATCGAACAAACTTCGGTAATGCCCGTTGCTCTTCTCTCCGTTCCCCAAAGTGCAAGCCTTGTACTCCACACAAGCTGACCAAAGCCGCTGCAAAGGCGAACACCTGTCGAGCACCACACACACAACATACGCGTACATTTCCCTCTCTCCCCGTCGCGCTCTCTCTCTCTTTCTATATATACATATATACATATATGTATATGTCTGTGCTGTCTTCTTGCGGGAAAGGGGTCCAATACATAGTGGTTTACACGTGCAAACACACAAGAAAGCAGTGACACGGAATATCTTGTGACACCTGAGGTCTGCACACTGCCGTGGAGAGGACTGCCCGTAGATAACAGCAGAGTCCTACGGAGGAGGTCTCGCCTGCACGCGACGGACAACTCAAGTGTCGCAGGCGAGCTACCATATTTTCACGATGTTTTTTCATCTCTCCGTCGGCTCGAAATTCTCTGTTTCCAGCTCCTTCCACGGAGACTGTCCGCGGGCACCACCAGCGGGATATTTATCGCTGTTTTCTGTCTATTTGATCTGTCTTTTGAATGCTGCACGCGTGCGGTGTGTTGTTTGTCTGCATACGTAAGCGACGGCAACTGGTAGAATTGACGGCGGACTTGGGCGGCCCAATTTTTTAGGGGAATTGTCTGGGTAGGCTAGCAGTAACGACCACACGTCTATGTGTCCCACTATCCAGCTTCTCTGTCTGTGTGTGTAGACCTATGTATATTTGTATCTGATTAAGGCGCTCTCCGGGTTCACTACCGTAGACTACGAGATACCTGCTAGGCATCAGAAACTTGCCAGCCACCCAGTCGACAGCGGACAGCAGCCACTACGCAGCAGAAACTTGCCAAGCACCCGGTCGGGAGAGCGACTCCGTCGACATTCCTCTTCTCGCGAGGTGCGTGGAGGAGACAGCGATATGCGGTCGTCTAACGCACAACGTCGGAAAGAGCTGCTGCCGGCGTTCCGCGGTCGCAGGCAGGGGCTGCCAAGCGCCCTCCGTCTCCCCCGTCCACTCCGTGCTTCCTCTTCAAACTTCTCTTGCCGTCGATCTGCTCCTGTGAAAGTACCGTGTGTGTCTCGCCTGCTGTAGATACCGCTGCCCATCCCTTTGCTACGTGTGGGACCCCCGATACCGTGTGTATGTGTGTGCAGTCGTCCTCGCGTTTCCGTCTTTTCTGCCATGAAGAAACATATTTCCTCTCTTCTTCTTCTGTGTTCGTCCCCGGGGAGCAGCCTGAGGTCACTTGGACTTGACGGGGAGCTTACTCACACACGCAAATACATATATGCGTAAATGTGTGTACGTACCTGAATGTCTTCTGCTGTCACAACGTAGGAACTTTTGTGTCTGTGTCTACCGAACACCACAACGTTGGCCTGGGCTTGACGAAAAGAGCGGCAAACACATGTATATGTGTAATTGTGTCTGCATGTGTGAATACGTTCCGATTCCTCACTACAGAGGTTTCTCTGCGTCAATGTCTGCCGCCGTCCTACAACCTGGGCTTGGGCTTGCAGACGCAAAGACAGGCAGATATGTAAATGCGCGTGCGTATATGAATGCCGTCTGATGCCTCACTGTCGGAATGCGTCTGCGTCAGTGTCTACCGCAGTCCTTCACTCTGTGCCCGTGACACCTGCGTCGTATTCGGCCTCTTCTTTCGCATGCACGGATCTCTTGCCGTCGATGCGGGCTTCAGTGACTCCTATCTCTTTCTTGCGCCACCGCGCCTCGACTACTTCTGTGTCAGCGTCTTCCTGAGTTTGAAGAGATTCGACTGAGCTTTTTTGCCAGAACACGTAGCTCGCCTTTCTCAGTTTCCTTGTGTGTCTGGCTGGAGACGTGTAGCTTTTGGGCACTTGCAGTCATCCTAGGAATTTTCGTAAGACTCTCTGTCTGTACAGCAGCAGCAGCCGCCGTGCTTTGTGTCTCCGGCTTTCTTCTTGCCTGGCACGGGCACCTCTCCTTCTGCGTCTCCTCCTCCTATTTCTTCAGTTTTGCGCTGAGATTGACTGAAGTTTGTTTCGCTTTTGAGCCGTCTACCAGGTCTCCTACACACACATGCAGCTTTTGCACGTGAGTACGTATATATATAAATATATATATATGTATATACACGGCGGCATATATGTACATGTATATACATATATATATATACACGCAGTATTATATGTGTAGATGAACACTCACGGCACGCACGTGTATATATATGTACATGGGTGACCGTAGGTGTATACAGGTTTACACATGCGTGCGTGCATAGAGACATGCATATATGTTCCTTTTTGTCTTTTACAGAGCGGCCGGAAGCTGGAGCGTCTCCTGGCGCGTCGCACGGAGTTGCTGTCGCACCAGTCGGAGCCGCTGCAAGAAAGTTTGTTACTCCTTGAGGACCCGGGGGCAGAGGCAGTGGCTCTGAATTGTTTCCGCGACTTGTTGGGAGCAGTGGGAGATCGCTTCTGCGTCGGTCGCAGCAGCTTGGGCGAGGAAGTCGTGCAGCTGGGCACGCGTCCGTCGACTCCGAGTGAAATGCGTGACGAGATCTACTGCCAGATTCTCAAGCAGCTGCGCGGCAATCCCTCCGTCGCTGGCATGCTCGCCTGTTTGCGGCTGCTGCAGAGCTGCTGCCAAACCTTTCCTCCTTCCCTGGCCTTCGAGCCGTTCCTGCGTCACGCGCTGCTGCAGCAGCAGACCCTCGCCGCCGCGGCCGCAGCTCGCCTGGTCGGCAGACAGAAGGTTGCCGCTTCCAATCCCAGTAGTCTGCTGCAGCTGCAGCAGGAACTGGAACACGTCGCGAGAGAAGCACTTGCGGATCTCGACACCACCACCTCGAGGGCCAGAAAAATGGGCGGCCCTGCAGCAGCAGGGCTAGCAGCCTCTTCGCAGGCCGCTGGCGCGACAACAGACGCACTGTCTTTTCCACAAGCCGGTGGCGGGTCCTTCCATATTCAGGTAAGGACAGCTTTCCGGGGACCGCAAACATCAAAAGGCGGTGGCAGCTGTAATCAGACGACTGAAAATTACGAAGACCTTCGTCGCTGCAATTCAGTAGGAAACGCGCAGTAGCAGCCACCGCGGTCGTCAGGGATGGCTTCCTACATGCCAGCCGAACCCGAGAACTGCAGGCTGTCGCTGTTTGCTTACAGGGCTCAACAGTATCGCGCTGCAGCGGGAACAGCCGGCACTAGCAGAAGTCAAAGGGCTAGCAGGGGCGTGTATGGCTCCCTCACAACAACAAGCCAGCTGAAACAGACAAGCGGAATGAGAGAAGGAGGAAAACGTTTTTTCTCTGGGGAATACACCAACACGCAGTGCTGCACAGATACCCGCGACTGGGAAAGGTCGCTTGTGTGGGCAAAGGACTTCACTTCTTGTCGTTCGCTAGATATCGCAGATACGTAGAGAATGCCCAGCAGCGTAACGACGTCTGTGTATATGTGTGGCCTGCGGCACTCTAGCGGGGAGCTGCCTACCTGGTTGCGGCTTTCCGTTCCGTAGAAGGCCTGCAGCCGTCGCAGAGGGGGTACAACCATGGGCTCGCCGAGAGAGAATCGTCTTGCGCTTTTTGACTGAAGACGATCGCATGCAGAAGTGTTGCTTGTCAACGTGTGTAGAAGCGTGCGTAGATTGTCTGCTGTTTACTGAAGAGCCTGTCTGCGCGACGCGCGGGCAAAACGCATCTCATCGTTTGGACACCACGTGCGGAGAGACTGACGGAAGGGGGCCGGAACGCATAAGGCATTTCTCTGCGTAAATAAGCGTGCACGCATGGACGTACACTTTTTGATCGTACGTATGAGTTTATATCGCACCACGAGAGCGACGGCTCTCTCGCATGTCTCTCGCGGACGTGGGGCTGGACCGGAGGACGTAGACGTTGTGTGTTGCAAATGTTCGGGACTTCGTGAAAACACAGGCAGCACCCGCCAAGTTCGGACGCGGATAACACGCTACATAACTGAAGCGCTAGGAAAAAAGGAAAGAGGCCACTGCGTGTCTCTTTCGTTCTCCGTTCGTTACGCTCTCCGCTGTGAACAGCTTTTCACGTGCAGCTTCTTCGTGCGTCCAAGACAACTTTCTGCTGCTGCTGCTGCCGCTGCGTTGCCACCTGCTGTTCGCAGATTCGGCTCTCCGATGGCTCTCGGAGGCGGGTGTTTCTCGGCTTCGAGAATGCGCACTCGCTGACTCTGCGTGTCTTGAAGGAGCTTGACCTCGTCCTGGGGAATGAATGGGTAGGACGTTGTCCGGTTGCTGTGTGCGTGTATTTTGTGCGTGCGCTTCCACACACGTGCACGAACGCTTCTGGTTTTGACGGCCGGGGATGGCTTTCTTCCACCGTACTAATGAGCAGCCTCTTATGAGTGTCCACACTGTGTCCATACACATACACTTGTACACAGACATACACGTGCTACTAGTTAGACGTGGTTCAATAGGGTCCTTTGATACATACGGGAATCTGGATGCGCGTACGTGCTTCGCCACGGCCTCTTTTTTCCCACCGTCCACCTTGGGGTGTATGTAGACCCCTCGGCTTATACACAACATATCGCACAGGTCTCAGAAATAGTCAGTAAGAGAACCGCAGACGAACAAACTGTCCAGTTGTGCGTGTCAAAACATGCAGGACTTGCTTCTATCCTTTTTTGCCCACGTGCAAGCGTCTCCCGTTGCATGTGCTTGTCTACACACACCTGTCCATACACCACGTCGAAAGGAACTCGTTTCTCTCTTCATTGCCTGCGTGTCTTCGGTCGTACGCCAACGTTTGTCTGTCACTGCAACAGGTAGTGCGCCGTCGTCTGACAAGGCCGGTGCACACTTTCACTCGCGGTTCTTTCCCTCTCCATGCGTGTCTGCGTGTACGCCCGCCTCTCCTTATACACCAGTGCCGTAGTACTCACTTTCAGCAAAGTAACACGCGCGGCGGTCGTGAGAGCTGAAAGTGTCGCTCCTCTGCTCGAAAGCTTCCGTCTACACCAGGACGGGAGTAAGACTCGTCGTTCTGATACCGTTGGTTGAGGGGACTGTGCACGCGGGGAAACGCAGAGGCCTCTGACAGCCTGGTAGTTGTTGCGCAGAGTCATCACCGCGACTCGGCGTGGACTGTGCGTGACTCTTCTCTTCCTGCTTCATTCTTCAAACCGAGTGGGTGTCGGAGGATGCGTGTTTTCGGCAGGGGATAATGGAAGAAGTGCCGGAGGAAGAATTGAAGCCGCTGCAAACAAGTGGAAGAGGTGCCAGAGGACGAGCCTTCCCAGCAGCACCCTCTTTACACGAAAAAGCCATCTCCAGCGCAGTTCCGCCTCCTGCCAGCGGGTCAGAGGGCAGCCAAGAAGCAAGATACCAGTACCTTCGCCTGCTTCCGGAGAAAAGCACCGTGCGAGAATACCTGGAAAGCAAAGCGACTCACCAAGTAGGTTGCGTTCCTACGGCTCCTAAGTTCTGAGCAGGGTCTTCGTGCTTCCGCGATGAGCTCGTTCCTCCGCAAATATACGTGTATGTATCCAATCCTGTTTGCACGTACGTATACGCCTCTCTCTCTCTCTCCATATATAGGGAGTTATATATTTGTATATATCTAGTTATAGTTGTATGTATTCGCGCACCGGAGACGAATGCTTGTGTAGGATTGCGTCTGAAGTTAGCCGTTCTCGTGGTGGGTTTGGCGCGTGCCTCTAGGACTGTCGATTACAGACGTATGCGTTTCGATGCGAATAATCTCTCTTGGAAATGTTGTTTTTATAGGATGTGAATGTATGTGTGCACGTATGCACACATAAACACGAATATATTCATACGTAAATTACTGCCACTGTTTGTAATGATAAGAAAAGCGTGGAATGAACTGTCAGTGCAAGGCAGAACACTGTTCCTCTTGACATCAACGATTGCCTGTGAAATGCTACCCCGCTTCCCCTTCCCGTAGATTTACATTGCGGAAGATTCCCTCTTTCCTAACGCGTCCGCCCGAAAGATTGCTTGACACTCCGTCCACCTGTTGACTACGAAAGAACGTTGCCCGACTAGAAGTACGCCGTCTTTGTACCTCTGCTCTCACTGTGCGTCTGCATACTGCCCGTAGACCTTCTCGTTTGTTCGGGAGTGCTCGTCCGAGTGTACAGCTGCCGCACCTGTGAGACGATACGCCGGCTTTCTTGAAGTGAAGAACTTCCTCCTCTAGCGCGCGTTTATAACAGTTCTTCTTCTGTGGACGCGCTTTTTCCCTGTGGTGCTTCTGTGTGTGGGGGGGTTTCTCAAAGTGGAGAGTCTCCCTGTTCAGCGCGTGTTTTTATCATTCTTGTTTGTCTGAAGAGACTTTCTTTCTGCAGGTGAAGCTGTTTTTGCTTCGGACAGTATTCCGGCTGGAAGAAACTCTATCCGTCCATCCGACCAACGCGCGCCTGATTTATCGACAGGCGTTGCAGCAGTTCCTGGACTACTTGTATCTAAACGAAGATGTGCAGCTCATAGCCGCTATCAGGTAGAGTGTCACCGAATGTTTCCGCAGATCGTTCTGCCGCTTCTGCTGGTGCTTTTTTGCCTCTTCATCTTCTTCTTTGGCGATATGGCCGGCTTCCAAAGCAGACGTCCGTGTTCCTGCGCGTGGGTTAAAGATGGGCGTGACCTGCTGTCACAACAGTGTCTCGTGGAGACAGCGGAATAGCTGTGCTGCTCCCAAATTGCTGCAGGTTCTCCACCGCTGCTCGCGTCGGGCGGTGCCGAACACACGACGAGTGGGTTATTATCTTCTGGGGCTGTGTCTGACTGTGTGTGCGCGACGAGCGGCAAAGCGAAATAATCGCTCGTGAACACGAGACAGCGACGGGCAGCCCCTCTGGTGCCCCTTCGAGGCGCTGCCGGTCTTTGTTTTGCGCAGTGTCAGTCAGTGTTGCTGCGGCTGCTATGCTCTTGTGTTTGGCTGGGGTGATCGTTTCTCGCCAGCTTCTGCTGTATTGGTGCCCAGAGCACGGCAGTGCTTCCCGCTACTGCCGCGCACACAAACAGGCACACAGGTACGTATCGGAGTGGCTGACACTGCTTCCTCCTGTTGCTGTCAATGTGGCTGTGTGTACGCGTCTTGGATTGGGTAGCGCGCACATTTTGCACGTGGAAACACTGGTGAAAACCACAGCTACGAGGCCAGCTGCGAAGAGGCTGACGTGGAACGAGATTTGCTGGACCATTCCCCAGTTGCTACGCAGCTGCTGCACCGAGGACGAATGGTGCCGACTTGTCGAAGAGGCCCTCGAAGCTTTTGACTTCGCAGACGGAGAACTTGCGGCTATGGCCGCAGCGTTTCAACTCATGAAGCGCCTTACTGTAAGGCGGGCCTGCCCCGCGCAGGCAGCTCCCAAGGGCAGTGCACATTTTCCCAGCACAGAAGGGGAGTACCGGGGGAGTCACACCACACGCATAGAATGCGTCAACCCGCACAGACATACACACATATACATATGTATATACATATATATATGTATATATTTTCTTGAGTAGATCTCTACAACCACATATCTGTGATCGACGTTCAAGAAAAGCCTGAGTCTGGCTGGCGTTAGGTCGCCTTCGTAATCGGCGAGTGGAGAGAGTTAGCGGAGGGCGATTCTTGTGCACTGGAAGGGGAGAGCTGAACATATTTGAACATACTATTTCGGTAGTGTTGCGTTTGAGGAATATGAACAAGCATTGATTCAGTAGTAGTACGTCTTCTTGATAAACAGAGGGTTGTTTAACTTGCAGAACGTAGTCCCTTATGCCACTGAGGCTGCCTGCAATCTTGTGACTGAGAATTGTATCTTCTCAGCGAGCTGCTTGTATTGTTGAGCTAGCGTCGAGCGGCTGGCGGTCGGGTCTCACTTACGGGGCGGCGATTTTCCTTGGGCTGAAGCAGACGTTTCTCTTTCTTCCTTTCTACTGCTGTCGGATCTACACGCATGCGCTGTAGAGGGGGAAAAGTTCTTGGCGGAAAAGAAGATACGCACGCAGAGAGTGGGGTCTCCGCTTGCAGGCACGGATGCTGTCGTTGTCCTCCGATCGAAATCGCCAATCACTAGTAGTGTTTCAGACGGTTCAGACGACTCGTGACATCGAGGTGAAGTTTCTCAATTTAACGTTTCCTCGACCGATGGAAATGTCGAGTAGAATTACTTGCAGCTAGACGGGCCCACATTCATTAAGACCAGTGCGTGTTTATGTCTGACGCTCTTGCGCCAGTTGGCAGCATGTATATCGTATGTATATAATAGTGCAAGGGTGAACTGTTATCTGTTTGTGTCTGTCGCTCTTGCGTCGGCTGCCAGCATGTATATCTTATGCATATGATAATGCAAGAGTGAACTGTTGTCTGTGGGTCTCTTCAGTATCTTTTTTTTCGGTGACCCTGCTGCAGACACCCACACGTATCGCCTCATTTGGCTCTACATCCACACGTGGTTTCAGAAGAACGTGCGTCTTCAAGAATGCGACCGCTTGAGGTGACGCTACTGGTGTGAAGGCTCTTGTTGGTTCAGACTGTCACCGGCGCTGCGTTGGCCCGAAATTGTCAGCTACCATCCCTAGTAGTCGCAGCTAATCCGTTCCGGGGCACTGCGTGTGTAGAGTCTTGCTGCTGGAGTTTCTGAATATGGGTATTTCTCCGCCGGTTTTGTTGCCGGAGCTGCTGCCACTTCTGCTTTGGATCTGCTGCCGCATTATCTAAGGCAGCGCCGACGACTTCTTCCGCTGTTGCGCGCTGCTGTTGTTATATATATATCTGCTGCCGCTTCTCTTCTTGCCGAATCAGCTGGTCCTGGGTCGGTGGCGCGTTGCCGTGTCAGCTGCTTTCCCCTTTTTTCGCTGCCTGTCCGTGTGGGCTGCCGATTCTATGGTGAAGCAGCTACGGCGTCCTGCTCTGTGAATCTTGTTGATTTCTGACTGCGTCTGCGGCCGCCTCTTCTGCTGTGGTGTCTCTGGTAGAGCGCTGACTGCATGTTGCCGTATGTGCCTGCGCAGGTGGTCGCGATCTGCTGCAGCTGCCACCTTGGGTTGTATATGGGTCTGTTGCTGTCCAGGTATTTGGTGGGTATTTCTGGCGAGCGGACGAGTTTCCTCTTGCCGCCGAGCAGCTGCCTGGAGCAGCGTCACGGTTACTACGCAGGTATTTGAATTCCGCGTTATCGTCAAGCATTCCCGATGCCGCCTTACAGGAGCTTTTTGCAGAGGGAGGGAAGTGTGTGGAAGGTTTAACAACGGGTCAAGAGAAGGACCTTTCTCCGCGTGCTGCGGAAAGTATTAGTGGCGCCACTAGAAGTACAACTCCTGCAAGGGGAGGGGGCAGTACTTCGTGGCTACAGCGTTTGTTATGTCGCCCTGCAGCAACTGCTCGCTCTGCAGCGCTGAAGGAGGGGCGCGGGGGGGACGGAGGCCGGCGTGTTTGTTTGTCTAGACGGAAGAAGCGACTCAAAAAGCCGTATCAAGAGGAACAACAACTTCTCTTTTCCTTCCGCGGCAGCGTCTGGCTCGCTGTCGACGTCCGCGGCATTCACGTTTTCTCCGCTCAGACAGGGGCTGCTGGCGGTCCGACAAGAGCACCGACAGTCGAAGCAGCAGAGACAGCGCCGGGAGTGAACAAGTTTCCTAGCCTGCAGGCTGCAGCCTCCGCAGAGTTCGACAGCGTCCGTGAGCGTCAAACGACAGATAGTATGAGGAAACGCTGCAGGTCAAGTTTACTTGGAGAGGATTCGGTCCCGATCTCCGCGGCTCAAGCAAAAAATCTGAGGACAATTTCTCCGGAACAGGTCCGTGGAGACACAACAGGGCAGTAGACGAAATCAGAAGCCTGGCGCGGCTGTATACAGCAGCAGACAAGCGGGGCGATGTGTGCGAATGGAGTAGCGGGATGGTAGTGGTAACTCACTGACCAGTAGGGTATGTGGGTGGAAATTGTCTGCGAGGACGCAGTAGGGAAACACATGCGCTCCAGCGCATAACAGAACGTAAAGATACTCGGTCGACATCAGCGTTTCATGTCCGCGTAGTATCCTAAAGATGAACCCGGAGCGCTGGCCCAGAGACGCAGCGAAGACAGAGAAACGGAAGCAGCTGTCCCAACGGCACTTGGCGGGGAGTTCAGCTCGCGCCACTACAAAAATATGAGGAAGAGCAAGCGCTGCAAAGTCGCAACGTGCAAGTTTGGATCGACGTTGCCTGATACCTTAGTTCGAGCAGATCCGTCTCTCTGTCTCTGTTGGTATTGCAGGAGGAAGCGATCTACGTGATACTTGCGCCTGCACAAGGTGCAGTGCAAACATACGTCTGCGCTGCTTCCGTACTCGTGTAAACGTGAGATGCCCCACATCACGTGACACGTACATCTTCCAAAATATGTGTGTGTGTGTGTGCCCGTGCGTTTTTACGTTGGCTCTTCTGTTTGGTCTTGCGACGCGAATTGAGCTGGTCCATGTACCTGTTTCACCTACCGGCCGCTTTTTCCTAGCAATGTAGATTACCTTGTAGCTCGTGCAGGAAAGCTACTAGATGTATCACACGTCTACGCAAGTTTCTTGATTGTATTCACTCAGACGGAGATGCGTGTGTCTGCTCGTTCTTGTATTTGTTGCAGCTGTGGCTAGTCACATCCCTTCCACCATCGGACAACGGTAGGAGGCCGGACCTGGTGCTTATTGGCTCTTTCCTTGCTGGCCGCCGTCCGCATCTCCAGGCCTTTTTGACACAGGTAAGGCAGAGCAACGAATGGAAAGGCGTTCGGCAGTTGTTCAGTGTGACGCTGTGCAGCTTTCCTAAAATGCAAGTCAGACACACCAACGAACGGGTTTTTGCGCAGGGCGAGAGACCGACATGCTGGTCGTTTTCGTCTGACTAAGGGGTAGCAATGGCGGTGTCGTCACGGTGCGTAACACAACGGACTTGTTGGCGTACGTAGGGTGGTACAGCTATCTTTGATAACTAAAGGTAGACTTCGGGCGCGCGGGGGAAAAAGCACCGTTAACATGTGTCTCGCGTGAAAGAAGAAGAAAAAAAAGAGAAACCTCCACAGATTTCGGGAACACAAACCTCAGCACGCAGCCTTGAATACGCGACGTAGTCAAGGCGCATCGGAAGAAGTGAAGAACGATGTAAGGACATGAGGAAGCTGGTTGTCTGGTAGACATCGCATCCCTAAACAACACGCGATGACTTGCATAGGGAGTCTTTATCGAGACCGCCGCCCACTGCGCGCGCCAGCGGTAAATAGAATCTTCTTAGGTTGGCAACATTAACGACAGTACACGATGTGTAGGCTCTTTACCGCCAGATGTTCATCTGGTCAGGTTGCACAGGAATTACCGCTCCAGCGAGTGATGCATTTATGGGTGTGTGTGCACATACTTCGAATACGTGTAAACACGGGCACCTGCGAAGGACTGTACTCTGGTGATCGAAACGCATCTTGCAAAGGTTTTACGAAAATTTAGTGCCTCGAGAAGCCGTGGACTTTTGCAAAACGATGCACCTTGACCATTACTACCACATGTGTGGACGATTAGGTGAATGCAGACTAATGTATGATTCTTTATTTCTTTTTCTGCAAACGCATTCGTGTACCTCTTACGTTTAGATCTGACCGCTTCACAAAGTGATGTAACAACGTTCGAAACATACGTACACGTTCATCTTTGTTCACAACGTCGTACCTGCGTAGACCCACGGACTAGTTCGTGACTGACCACTGAGAGGGTTTTTTAAAGTGGCGCTCACGTCTGTGTGATGGAGACGCAGCGAAATACTTCAACGTGATGTGGAGCTGCACAGGTATATCTGCACGTAGTTGCACACCCTTTCACGCTGGGCATCTGCATTTTGCATGCATACCATGTCAACATGTGTGGTCATGCACGTCCGGAGTCGCCCCTCGTACTTTTTCTCGCTAACTAGACGGCGTCGAAGTGACACAATCTCACTGAGTCATAAACATTTCGCTGCAGATGTCTGTGTACGTGCACGTAAACGAGTAGGTTGACTGCTTCCATATTTGCTGCGCGTACGTGCGTGCTTGTGTACGGTGTACGCCCTTTAGTCTACTGACTTTGAATTTGCCGTTTAATTGTGTGGAGCACATTCCTGAGTGTGCGACTTCGGTGTTGCAGGTTCCTGCGCAAGACGTTGTCGGTCTCATGCTGCTCTACTTTCCCCACTGTTTAGTGAAAGGAGCTTCTTCTTAACATTTCTGCCCAGCAGTTTTTCCGCCTGAAGCAGCCGGGGCACACTAATGCAGAAATGCTCGCATGTTTCTCTCCGCTCGTGTACGTGTATATATGTCTATACTGAGAACTGAGACGCACAAGGAACTCGACGAGATTGACGCAGAGGACAGCAAGAGGCAGTACCACGCCTACAATGTCCACGGAGGGGTGACGGAAGACGTAGAGAAAACTGCCGAATCAAAGAAACCGCACGCGGACAATTCGAAAAGTTCACGAAAACGGTTTCGTGTATTCCACAATAGCTAATCCTCTCTTTTCTTTATCGATTCGTGACAGTCCAAGGGCGCCGTACTCACTTGGTAGCGCAGAAAAGCGCTGCTCGTGTGCGTGTGATCACAGACGTATTTGTTATGTCGGTGTTCCTCTGTTGTACCCCTTCTGCGGAGCCTCCTCCTTCCGAGACGCTCCATTACCTCGAATTCACTTCACCTTACATGCCGCAACGAGTGTTTTATTCGGCGCTGCGGGGTTGTGTCTTAAACAACCTATCCTGCTCGCATCTCTTTTTGTGTTTCCCGCAGCAGTGACGTTTCTAGCTGCGTCCACAAAGGTTTCTTCTTAAAACGCACTTACGCAATATATTATGCAAGTTCACACGTTACGATTCACCTGCGGCAAAAGAACTGTTGGCGGGCGGCAAGACGGAAGCGGTACAGACGATATGTGCTTGCATTTTACAGGTTCGTGTACTCATAGTATGTGCGTGAGTGTGAGGGCCACTACCGACGTTGAGACATCGTGGACTCGACGGTGGTAGTGAGTTTGGGGCACGGAAGAACTCCCTGGTACAACTGTCAAAATACAGCACATTAGCTCATGCCATTCTTCTTATATATGTACGTACGTATCCTGAGTTTGAAAGGTAGCTTCGGCCACGCTTCGTATGGCGTGTTCCCGGACATGGCAAGTGTACGCGGGAGCCGGTGCAGCTCAATGCAGAGACGGTCGCTCGTAATTGTGTGCAAGCATTCATGCACATTCTTCCGTACGCATATACGTATATATATATATACACGTGTGTGATTGCGTGTCCTTCCACACGCACGTCAGAATAGATGTGGTCTACGGCACCATTCTAACACAAATGTATCGTAGTGGAAGTTGTAGGATTCGACTACGTGAGCCTTCCTCATAAGACGGGGAAGGAAACCGGACACGTCGCAGAACGCACTACGATCTCGAACTATTCCTCACGCAGAAGACTTGAGACACATTGCATTCCTCTCAGGTGCCACACGAGTTCATTCCCGACTGAAGTATTACTGTGGCTTTTCCGCTACGGTCAGTGGAATTTGTATATTGCAGCAGAAGCAGGACGCAATGAAGAGCCGTTCGGCATTGTCTCAGTGTGTATACACGCACAGGTGGAATCTTTTGGATACATACTTACATACATGCACATATACATATATATACATATATATATACATACATATATATAGATATATATATATATATCTATATGTATATGTGCGCAGACGCTGCACAGCATGTAGATATACAAACATATATATATACACACACATGTATACACGTGCACATACACTTCGTAGAATAGTGCATTTGTTAAAGCATGCTTTCTTTTTTAGAGCAGCTGAACACTATTTCTCTCTCAGTTTGTTGAACATATAAACTCAGAGTCTTACTTTTCCATGACACACATTTCTCCACAACGCGTGAAGGAGTCTTTTACAGAAATTGGGCTCTTTGCAAAACAGACAAAACAAACTCTTACCCTACAACCGTCAGTGACTGAGTCTTGCGATATACTATACCGAGCGCACATTTCACTTGAGAATCCGCCACTGCAACGCGCGTCTCTTCCTTCGTCTATTCAAACTTCTAAAACCTGCTGTGACGCGTACTTTTATACAGATACACGTCTGAATACACGCACAGATATATCTTCGATATACGTCGGTTCCACGGTTACGAAACTCTCCAGTTGGTGATGCTGTCCCCTGAAGGTCGTTACCGGTAGTGTCATATACGCAGTTGATCACACACCTTTGTGGATCCGTTTCTTCTGTATGCTACCGTATCACCAACAGGCGACAATACAACTGGATACACATTTTTGCAGCTTCACATGCAGTTTGCGGCTTACTGACACCGTTTTCTGACGCCCGCGGACCTGCAGCATCTGATTCTTCTTGCCCACGTACAACACTTTATCTACCTACATATGTCGAACTCCACAAGCTTCGTCTTTATCGACACCGTTGTAACATAACATCTTGCTTCTAGCGTAAAAAGACTGACTCAGTTGCCACTTTCGTGTGCTGCATGAAAAGCTAATGTCTGTTTCATTAGTACATTGTGCAGATGCACGCACGCAAATTCCTAATCTGCCGACGAGTGAAAGAACAACTAAATAAGGGGGTGAGCGGTAAAATATCCCCACACATAAAGCCCCACCGCAGCTCCAAAAAAGCCTTTCCGCTCTGTGGCTATGATTTTGTCTCCTCAGGAGCGACTTCTATGCGACATTACACACTGCACGTATAACTCAAATCTGCACATATACGTGCAGGTAACGACCAACACATACATGTGCACTTTTGTAAATACCGGTGTTAATGTTTCACAGTATCAGTCAAAGAGCGGATTCACTGGCTCGTCTGTTTTTCCTGCGTCACTCGCAGACGATGCCGCTGCAGCTGGTGGTTTTCCCGTTGGTACAGATGCTGCTATTGCCGCAGGTGGCATTGAGGCTGTTGCTGCGAGTGGTGGTGCTACTGCTGCAGTAGGTGGTTCAGCTGCAATAAAAACTGCCGGTGCAGATATTTCGTCAGTCGTTATCCTCTCATCACTGCCACTGCCGGCCCACTGCCCTGTTGGTGCTGAGGTGCTTTGGAGACTCAGCAGGGCCGCCCCTGTAGGCGGCAGGATATCTTTGTGCCCCACGCTATGCGTGCTGCCGCTATTCCTGTCACCCTTTGTGTTCGCTTGCTTCTCTGCGCACGGCGTCTGACCGCCCTGGTTCTGCCCCCTCTTGTGTCGACATTTTCCACTAGTATCAGCTTCTTCTTCTTCACGCAAGTCTCCATCTGCTGCGGCTTCCTTGTCTCGTTCCTCTGTAAAGAGAGACGCCAGACCTGCAGCAGTCACAGCACCTGATGTGTGAAACTTACTAAAAAACAAATTTATCGCGACAGCGACGGCAGTAGACGGACACCCGCACTTAAGTTCTGCGCTGTTCTGAAGCACATTCGACATTTCACAAGTTTATTCATCTTTACCTAAAAGTGTTTCTCCATATCCACCTACGTGAGTATCTTCAAATCTGTGTATCAGTCTGTGTGTCCCTACACCTACACACGATGTAATGTAAAGACGAGCCGATGTGCGTCTGTGTGCGCGCAGCGGTGACCTTGCAACGTATAGACTAGGTGACGATCTGAAAAGAAGCACCCGTGAAGAACAACTTCAACAGAAAACACCGACACAGATGCGTGGGCGTATAATTGGCATACGCAGAACCAAATTCGAGTCTACGCGCAGATGTAAATACACACGCACTGGTCTCTACGTATATACAAATGTGAGAAGTCGTGTTGCACGTCGACACGACAGCCGCAGATGTAATCATGCAGTATACACACAGGCAGCGTAAGAGCTGCGAGGAACTCTCGTCAACAGCTTCCATTGCTACCGTGTCCTGTTTATGATCCAAGAAGCACCTGCAACAACTCAGCTAATAGATTCACGCACACCTGTGTAGTTACACCGTCTAGTGTGTATACGCACATCTTTCTGTATCTGGTTGCAGCTGCAGACCTCCCTGCCACCGGCCTAGTTTATTCTATACGCTGAGGTACATTTATAAATCCTTATGTGTATTTCCGTGTATATATAAATATATGTGGAAGCGCGATTACCGCTGAGGACTCGACGGTTGTCGAAAGGATTGAAAGCATCGTCAAGAAATTCGCCGTTGCGTGCGCCACCCCCACACCACGTGCGTTCACGGTTCCGACGTGCTGCAGCATCAGCAGCTTCTTCGCTGTTCTCTTCCTGCTGTTGCCGCAACGTGGCTAGTCTCTGCCTGGCGTTCGTTATAAACAACACCAGTAGCAACGGCCAAGGGTGAGCTGCCACACCACCAGGTTGACACACTGATGCAATACTACATCAGCAGCGATTGTCACAGCAACAGGAGCACGCCAACTGCACAGCTGCCTGTGTGCCAAGTCGAGGCAAGAGTACGAATGAGCAGCTGCAACAGCGAAAGCACCAGAACTGCAACGGCAGCAGTGCCTTTACAGCGACGCAGCTGTACGCAGAACAAGTCCCCGGTTTGAATACCATGGAAAACAGCCTCCACATCGCTTCAGCACCACAGAAAACGCACTAGTAGCGGCACCGGTGGAGCCTGTGTTCTGAAGCCCATCATGTATGGTCGCTCAACAGTGGGAGCATTCAATACGGAGCCGCAACGAAGGGCGCCTCCAACACGCTTCGGTATATGCAGACCTCCTAGAGAGGTAACGTGTAATCGCCAGTGCGCGGATATAGCGACGCCAGCTCGGTGGTGTTGAGCACAACGTGGACGGGTCCGTTTTCGTTACAGCCCTGGTGTCATGCCCCGTATTTTCCGTTTTCCACATTCTATTAAGCGAATAGTTTTTGCGGAGCTCTGTTACTGTGCATTCCTGGTATCGTGAATCTTGTTACATGCAGTCCGGTGGGAAGTAAATTTCAGCTGCATAAACCACATCTGCTTGTGGAAAGCGTGACAAGAAGTAACCGGCTGCAGCTACCTCAGACACGAGCATACATCCGCTGTTCTTCGTCAACTAGAGAGTGGCCGAAATTGAAGAAATGCACGTCTTTACGCCCGTCGGACTCATCAAACAAGGAGCGCTGTATTTCCATTGCCGGTGCACAACGCGGTTGGACCGTGTGGGACTGCCTCGTGTGCACTTGGTAGGACCGCTTACAGATGGCACATGTACTCCTATTCCGTTTGCTACACAAGTACAGAGAAACAAGTACGTAGACTTTTCTCTTTTCTTCAGTTTCTACGCTGTGCGTAGCTCTTATGCCCTCTCGCCCTCGAACATCCTGCAGACAGTTGTGTATACTTGATAGGGGATCTAGAAGCACACTGTGTATATCGACGTTCGCCACGAAGGCCTGTGTATGAGTATACGTCTCGCTGCAACTCAGTTGCACACCTATTGCACACTTAATACATCAAATTAAGCTGGTTGACAATTTCTTCGTTGGTCCCAGCAACTCGCTACCAACCTCCAGACGGATGCGCACATATGCAGCAGCAGATGCAGCCGTACAGCTTTCATTAGCAGCTGCTACGTACACATGTTTTTGCATATCTGCAGCAACGTACGTGACTGGGCCGATCCATCCCGTAACTGCTCTACGCGTAATGGATCCTCACGTATATACACGTGTATGTGTAGACATTGAAATATAGATGCAGCCAGCGTTGACTAGTCTACTTTGCAGATCAGTCGGCTGATAACCGCCACCCTTTCGTGCAGGTTTCACTATGTTCTCCTGCCTAAGTACATCACCGTGAAAACCTACATGCGTAAATGTATTCGCGAGCAGAGTCGTGAACTTTTGCGGCTTGTACCCAGCTGTGTGTATGTCCATTCCAGAGTGCCTCCACAAACCTACAGATCCTCCTGAGGTCTGCGCACGCGTGAGCGGTGTTGTGAAGAGCTGATACGCAACAGTAGCGAGACCGATCTTTCCATCTTTAAGTATCCCTGTCTTGAAAATAAATCGTGCCACTAAGTTTCGTTGGCCCTTCCCGACGAAACCGGCCTTTCCGTGTTTACGCACCTCTGTCTTTGGAAAAAGTGGTGACTTTCATCGTTCCTTCCCGACGAAACTGACCTTTCTGTGTTTACGTGTCGCTATCCTGCAATTTAACAAACCGTGCCCCTCACCTCCACCATTCCTTCACTCCCTACTCTTTTCCTCTACAGATACGTCGGGTGAAAAATGCCGCCCACCCACTGAAACGGCGGCCGGGAGCCGCGCATTCACTCGAGAGCTTGATGTATGTCAGGTAACGACGTACACGACAAGGCAGTGAAAGCGGCATGTGGAGCCCATCAAGCTTTTTAGCTGTATCCCTATATTACATCTGCATTTATATTTGCCTCTCTCTATAAAGCTACGTACTAAGTATACACATAGACATGTACCTGTGTATCAACGGGCGTCTGCGGCACTGTATTGTGAAAATACTCCTTGCAGTCTCTTCTCTACGAAATGCTCCTCTGTGCTGACCTTTTCTTGTCCATTCTCTCTTTTTTCCGCCCGCCGATGCCCTGCATGCGCCGCGGCATCGCCGCTTCCAGCGCCGCGCGCCAGTCGCCGTGCTGCCGGTAGTGGAGGATAATTTCCACCACGGCATTGATATTGAGCACGAGACGCTGTTGACTTGGAAGAAATGTCTGAAACATCAGAAAGAAACAATATTCTGTAGTTGCAAAAAGACGCAAAAGGGAAATGCTCCGCTAACTACGCTCCATGACTACCTAAAACGTGTATTCCTGCCGTGAACGTCCTGTGTAAAACGCTTGCATTCGCAGGAAGCCTGCACACATCGTTCCCACGACAACAGGCACACGACACGACCGTTTGAACGCTGCAGGAAACCCGACTGAGGTCATGTGTGTCGCAACTATATCAAATAGAAGGTCTCGCACGGAGGACTTCGTACTCGTGTAGAACCGGGAATACTGTGTAGCTACGCACTGATACGCGACCTGAGCTTCATTCAAAAACACGTCACAACCAATTAGATGGCCAGCGCTTCGTCATCATACATCCACATAAGCGGAAACTCGGGACAAACACCCCCACATATCCGGCAACTTCTTGCATGACGTTACCGGAGGGTAAGCCCCATCACGCCTCTATCGAACGGGGAGCTCGTCCAACCACTTTACGCTAGCGAAACCTTTCCATTAAACGTAGATTTTTAAACACACGTGTATGCACAGAGGCTCAAAGGAACCTACACACATAGCCAAACAGTGCTTGTACACACGAGTGCAATATGCGAAGCGTGCACGCCCTTCCTTACCTATGCACGGACGTCTCCACGGTCAACACGCACGTACTGATGCGATTAACACACGTGGGAGAAAAGGAAAGGGCGCTGAGCTGCTGAGGCACAGACTGCGGCGGCTATCCGAGCAACACGCTGCACCGAGAAGAAGTTGCAAGAGGGGAGAGATGCACAAAAGCCGTAGCGGTTGACCGTCCAAAACAGTAGACACACATAGGGCACATATGTGTGTGTAGTCGGCATTTATTAAGCATCGCACAAACTCTAACGGTGAGCGTACCCAGGGTGTACATATTGCGCACGGACCCTACGTATACAGCGCCTGCTAAGAGTGGGAACGCACCGCACACGTGTGTGTGTCATGCCCATGTAGTACGTGTCACGGGGGATATGCGCAGAAGTGTCTGCCGCGTGCATACAAAGGGGATACACGTACACATGTATCATGCGGGAGTAGTGCGTCCGCCGTATAGTCGTCGTAGGCGTCTCATGTGTAGGGGTGCACAACGCATGTGGTAAGGTGCGTCGTTTGCATATAATATGGAGAGCTATACGTAGGAAGGTGCTACACCCATGGGATGTCTAGTCGTACAGCTGTATACGCTGACTGGTGGCCGCAGGCGCTGACCCGAACAAAGCCGTGTACAGACGACGCGCTGACGCGACCCTTTTATTGTCACCAACAGGAGCTACGTACAGGAACCGGATGTAAGAAAAAGACGTTTCTCCTGCGAGTGAACAGCATCTCGCACAGATTCCGTTTTCGTACGCTAACACAGTCGGCAGCAAAACACGTATTCACGCGCAAG
Source organism: Sarcocystis neurona (assembly GCA_000727475.1). Lineage (NCBI taxonomy): Eukaryota > Apicomplexa > Conoidasida > Eucoccidiorida > Sarcocystidae > Sarcocystis > Sarcocystis neurona. Next base: position 884,640 of record KL647290.1, on the reverse strand, counting down.
CACCTTCTACATCTGGGCGATTAGACACTGCCTCGCGACAGACATGCAGTGGCCTACGCATCTCCACACGTGTGTCCAGCAGCTGCACAGGGTTCACGTGTGTGTGTGTGTGTGTGTGTGTGTGTGTGAGGCTTTGCCTGTATGTAGTATACGCCTGCGCAGAAAGACGTATGCTGAGGTATACGACGCACGTGAACGCGCACGGAGCATTGTCGCGCTTCTGCGCGCAACGGTGTTGGTTCCTCCCGTCCGGCAGGCCCATTCGTGACGCAGTATAACAGTGGTTTCGACGAGCGACGTTGAAACTACAAATTTTAACTTCTCGTGAGGACGGCACCGATAATTCGCGCTAGTGGCCGGTTCCCGGAAGCAAACTTCCACTGCACCAGCACGCCACTGGTTGGTTGTTGTCAGGAAGACAAAACACCGCACAGCAGCGGCAACGGCTGAGAAATCAGCCCGCTGTGGCCACCAACGGCAGCCAAACAGCTCGTGCAGAAAGGGAGTAGCTCCCGAACGGCAGCAGCATCCGAAACAGGCAGCTCCCGCCGGTAAAACATCAGCCGGAGCGAGGACAGCAAAAACTAGCAGCCCGACACAATTCGTAGCAGACAGCAGGCACCCCGGCGGCGGCGTGCAGTCGCAGCCATGTGCACAAATCCTTACCTTTATGGGCAGTCGTTTGCACGTCAGCTGCAGCCTCTCCGCCTGACGCTGAGACTCGCACTGGCCACAGTAGAAAACACCGACAAGAAAAGAAAGAGCCGCAGCAGCTGCGCGTAAATGTCAAATTTTGCAAAGCTGCTCCTCGCTGCTGCCCTGACACGTCCTGACATACCGTCAACATCACAATACTCCACATTACGTCCCCCTACACCTGCTTAAGCGCACAGGCGACGCGGCTTATGTGACGGTCAGGCGTGCATATCCCAACATGCACGCAACACATGGAAAGTCGCACAGCCAGGCCGATCATACAACAATTATCTACGTACAAATACGCACGTACGTGTATACAAGAACATATCCGTGTAGAACCGGGTGTACGGAGAGGCACGCATACGCATGTAATTGGATCGGTGTACGCAACACCCTTGCGCGTCACGTCAAACGTGGGGCTCACCACCTTGACAAGCGTTCTTTTCTGTTGTCGTGATTTTTTTTTTGACACAGAGCAACAGGTGCAGGGTCATCAACCCGTAGGAGACCCAGCTCCTTGTACTACACATACATATACGTAACACATAAATACATACACACACAAGTATATCCGCCCAAATTTATATAATGCTATTCACAGGCGCCCACATACATACATCATACGCATGTATACACATACCTACACAGTGCTCACCACAGTACGAGTATGAAGCATCCGATCACACAGGTCGAACGACAGAGATACGTTCACTGCGCACGTCAAACGCTTAAGTATACACATATAATATGTCTACACATATATATATAAATATATATATATATATATATGTATATGTATCAATACACGTACATATATAAATATATATATATATATATGTATAAATACGCGTACATATATAAATATATATATATATATATATATATATATAG
>KL647290.1:790969-866962 GCA_000727475.1 Sarcocystis neurona | reverse complement strand
AGCAGCAGCAGGAGCAGCAGCAAGAAGAGCAGCAGCAGGAGCAGCACGAGCAGCAGCAGCAGGAGCAGCACGAGCAGCAGCAGCAGGAGTAGCAGCAGCAGCAGCACACTAAGCGTCGGCGCGGCTGCAGCAGGGGAACAAGTAATAGCAGCAGCAATATCAAGAGGGGACGTAGAGAAGACGACAACGGAGGTAGTGGGCGCGTCTGCCCGTGAAGCAGAAACAGCAGCAGCAGAAACTGGGAAGGGTGGCAGCCCCCGGTGATTCACAGCAGCAGAAGCACAGTGTAACGAGTAGCAGCAGTAGCTGCAGCACGATGCGTAGGTGTGGCAGCAACAGCAACATAATTAGCTGCAGGAACAGCAGCTAATTGGCAGCAGGAGAACGCGAGACAGCAGCAGCAACACGGAGGCAGCGGCAGCAGCAGCGAGGCAGCAGCAGCAGCAGCGAGGCAGAAGAGATGTGGGCAGCACCAGGAGGAGATAGAGCAGCAGCAGATATGAAGTAAGAAGTAGCCGGTCGCGGCGCAGCAGTGCCAACAGCAGTGTTAGTTAATAGCAGCAGCAGCAGCGAAGTAGAGGCAGGCGCGGCACAGCAGCAGAAGCAGCTAGCGCAGCCGCAGCAGCGGCAACAGCAACGGGAGAAGCCGAAGCAGGCAGCGCCGCAGCAGCAGCAGCAGCAACGCAGCAGCAGCAACGCAGCAGCAGCAACGCAGCAGCAGCAACGCAGCAGCAGCAACGCAGCAGCAGCAACGCAGCAGCAGCAGCAACGCAGCAACAGCAGCAGCAGCAGCAACGCAGCAACAGCAGCAGCAGCAGCAGCAACGCAGCAACAGCAGCAGCAGCAGCAACGCAGCAACAGCAGCAGCGTTAGGAATCCTTTCAAATTGCGTCTTCGTCGAGACTGCCGTGTTCTTCTACTGGTTCTACATATATTCACACAGTCATATACTCTGTGTACTGCGCACACATGTGGCTATAGGTGTATATACGTACATACACATCAACATATATATTTATGTATTTACATATATATATATATATATATGAATTTGAGTAAGTACCTGTGTATATGTGCCGAGGCATGTGTAAATTGATGAATAGTTGTGTGTGTCTATTCATGTACGTCTATGTACATATATATCTATTTACATATACATGTATACACATACATATGTATATATATATGTATATATGTAAATATACTCGCGCATATACGTGGTAGACAAGCCCTGCGCGCGGAGTGCTGCATGCAGGCAGTTACCGCTCAGCTACATACACAGCGCTGGCCGCCCTGTCTTCATGTTTAAAAAAATGTATATATATGTTTTCAAGCATGTATATTTTTGTCTGTGTAAGTAAATCTAGACACCTGTGTCTAGATATATGTATGTGTGTCTACGTGTTTCTCTGCGGCTCTGTTTGTGTGTCGGTGTGGGCGGGGATGTGAAGGTGTGGACACATATACCTCACGCGCCTGTATTTTCCTTGCTGTATTTCTTCCTATATACATCCATATGCATATGTATATATACGTATGTTTATATAAACGTATATTATACACATGCGCCTGTATATATAGCTGTATATATATATAGCGCCTGTATATAGAAATATATGTATATAGATGTATATAATATACGCTCACATGTATATATAGCTGTATATTGATGTGTATGTATAGATGTGTATATATATATATATATGTATATGGGTGTCTATATGTATATAGCTGTACCCTGATGTATATATACATATATGTATATATATATGTCCACATATGTATAGCTGTATATTGGTGTATACGTGTCTATAGGTTTGTACGCATGTGTATACAGAATTTTCTCTATATAGAAGTATATCACATGCGTGTACATGTGTATATACACGTGTATTGATGTATACGTAAATATTGTAGGTGTATATAAAGATGTATACGTATATATAGATTTGCATGTATATAAATGTATGTACACACATATATGTATATATGTACACATATACTATATAGCATATATAGGTATATATTTACGTATAGAGCCCTTCACTCTCATATATTTATATATGCATGTACGTGTGTTTCTCGTCTCTTCTCTTCCTGGCATGGGTTGGCAGTTTCCTCTTTCTGTGTCCCTCTCTCTCTATATATATGCATATATGTATACACGCACACACAGATGTGACTTCCTGTGTATATGTGTGTGTGTGTGTCTCCTGGTGTAAGAGAAGCGGTGGGGGGGGACTGGGGTGTGGCCGGCATGCATGTGTGGGGGGTGCCTCTGTGCCTCTGTGTGTGCTGCTGCTGCAGAGACCTCCCGCACTCGCTGTTGGAGAGGACCTCGGAAGTTTGTTTGATTGTGAGAGATCCGCAGCGGAAGTGGAAGGACGCGCTGGGGCTGCTGCAGACGAAGGAGGGGAGGCCGCTGCTGCACGTGACGAAGGTGGTCGGCGTGAAGAAGTTGAAGAAGAAGTTCCCCACCTACAGAGACCGCCGGGCGCTCTGCGCGGCCTTCGACCTCTTCCTCGCGGACAAAAAAGTCCTCAACCAGGCCTACGAGGCCCTTGGCAAAAGCTTCGCCCAGGCCAAAAAGTAGGAGGGCCTCCTCCTCCTCCCGCTGCGTCTCCTCCTGCGGCTCGCCGCCTGCGCGTCTCTCTTCGGTCGCGCAGTCTCGTCTCCCTCTGTCTCGCTGTGTCTCTATCATTTTCTCTTTCGCACAACCCCCCGCCATCTTCCACTCTATGCGCATATATATGTGTGTGCGCGTGCATGCATATTTTGACGAATATCTAAATGGATACGTATATATGGAGGAACCTGCTTTTGTATCGGAAGGCAAAGTGATACTGTGTAGGCGTGTATGTGTGGCTAAATTCGATCTATGTGCTTCTCTCTTTGATGCATCACACACTTATTCTATATCTGTGTGTCTACGTGTCTCTCTGCGCCTCTCTCTCTTTCTGTTTATATATATATAGTTGTACGTATATATTATCTGTATACATACATATATTTATACACGTCCATATATATAGAGAGAGATACATATATATTTATATGTGTATGTGTACGTATATAGAGACGCAGAAAGAGATCGAGACAAATATATATATACAGGTGAACCCGCATTCTCGTGCATGTGGTAAAGAAGTCAATTCAAGTACAGATATATATATGTATATGTTCAAAGCCGGACTCTTAAGAAGTCAGTAATAATATATATATGTATTTATAGTGAAGAGTGCAGTAGTCTCCTGCATGTGGAAGAATGTAATGTGTTGGAGTTTGCGAAGAGTCATTTCATGTAATTTCATGTGTCAACGTGTATAAATAAATGTGGATGTGTCAGTAACACATTCGTCTGTAGAGAAAAAACATATCTACAGCAGCTGAAATGAGACTCTCTTGTAGCAACGCCACCCTCTGTCTCCTGCACAGGCCTCTATCTATCTACCTATCCATCTATATGTCCGTATATATCTTGCAGCTCTCTCTCTATATGTATGTCATGCCGCTGTCTATATATATATATATATATGTATATCTTGCAGCTGCCTGTATATATGTGTGTGTATGTGTGTGTAGAATTTGCAGCTGTCTGTACACACATATATATATGTGTCTGTGTATAGAGGGAAATCGAACCTTGTTGTGATCCTGCGGCTTTATGTATTTCGTTGCCCAGTCACTTTTCTCTTTCTCTCTCTGCCTTTCCACTCTGTATGTATGTAATGCAGCCGTCTGTGTAATACATATATAGATACATATATGTATCTGCAAGGTGAAAATGAAGTGTGGTCATCCACGCGATTTGCAAAGAAACATGTGTTACATATATTACTGTCCCCCCAGACGCCTACTACTACTACTACTGCTCATATATATACGTACACATATGTATATATATATGTACGTGCATTTCTGTGTGCATGTAGTGGTCGACTTTGTTTGTGTCGGTGATGATTTTGGCAGTCTATTTTATGTTGTCTTTTTTCTTGTGTATGTGGGGCGGTTTGCTGCAGACTTCCTCTTCCCGTTCGCCTGTCGTCAACCAATCTGCGGCCGTCGTTGGAGAAGGCCATGCGTACGACGGCGTTTTTTTTGCCGAGGGGACCGTCCATCGCCGTGAAAATAGGAAGAGCGTATATGCCGCAGCAGCACCTTGAGGACAACGCTTGCGCGGTGCTCGAGGCCTTGCAGGACTTCTTCTCGAACCCTACAAACAAGTGGAGAAATACGATTCACACCATTGCCGTTCAAGCGACGGACGCGCCGGCGTTGCCGCTCTACGTCCATCCTGCCTACGCCACTGCAGCAGCAGCAACAGCAGCAGCAGCAAGAGCAGCAGCAGCAGCAACAGGAGGAGCAGCAGGAGCAGGACGGGGCAGTGGGGCGGGCCCGGTGACGGCAGCAGCGGCAGGAGGAGGACGGGACAGCAGGAGACCGCGCCCAGCCACGCGTGGGGGGGCGAAAGGAGAGAGAGAAGCCGAGAGAGAGCAGCAGCTGAAGCGCGTGAAGAAAGGAAAAGGTCTCAACAAAGCAGCAGCAGCTGCAGAGATGCAGAAAAAGAGGAAGAAGAAGAGTCAGGCAACTGCCGCTGCTGTTGCTGCTGCTGCTTCGCCAGCGACGTCTTCTCTTCGTCAAGGAGGCGGGAAAAAGAAGGACGCCTCGAAAAAGAAGTAAACCAAAGAAAACAGAAGGGCAGGCATCTCTTCAGTATTCGAAGTTTTCGACCTTCGTAGACAAAGACACGCCGGTTTTCTTCATTCTCAAGTATTCAATATATACACATATGTATATGTGTGGAACGCTTCTCAAGTCTATGGCCGCATGCACAGACATATATATATATATATATAGGTATATGTCGACCTCTGTAGACAAAGACACGCTGGTTTTCTTCGCTCTCAAATATTCAGTGTATATACTGTGTATATGTGTGGAGAACACTTCTCAAGTCTACGACCGCATGCACAGACATATACATGTATACATATATATGTATAGGTATAGGTATATGTGTGGGATGACATGTAGGTTTATGTCGGCATGTATGGTCGTGTGCACGCGTGCGCAAGGGGATCGCGTATTCGTGTTCCAGTGGCGTTCGGGAAGAGAGGGATGAAGCAGGAACACAAAAAAAGAGCGAGGAAGAGTAAGACGGATGTTAAGAGGGAAAAAGAGGAAAAAGGACAGGAGCAGCCGAAGAACGTCAAAGGAAAAAGCGAAGACGAGCGAAGAGGCATCCAGCGACAGCGGCGTCGGGCGGCATCGGCAGCAGCAGAAGAACGACAGCAGCACCAACAGCAGCGGCAGCAACAGCAGCAGCAGCAAAGGCAGCAGCAGCAACCGCAGCAGCAGGAGTTTTACGGCAGCAGCACCTGCTGCGGCACAGGCAGTTCGGCAGCCACAGCAGCAGCAGTCTCACGGCAGCAGCACCTGCTGCGGCGCGATCAAGTTGCAGCAGCAGGCGGAGGAAGAGGACGAGGAGCGGCGGCCAACCGAAGAGCGTTGGACCTGAGCCGCAGCGCAGCAGCAAGTACCACCACCTCACCGCCAGCAAGAGAGAGTACAGAGAGAGTAGAAGCTCGGCTATTGCATCTGCGGGAGGTGAGGCATTGCAATGCCACAGCAGGTGGCGGCGGCATCGTCAGCCGCAGCAGCAGCAAAGCGACAAGAAATTAACGCGCAGGCAATGCAGCATTTTTTTCTGCTGGCGCTGCTGCTGCTGCTCTTCGTGATCCTGCGGGCGAGGGGATTTCTCGAGGCGTCACGTCGGCTTCGTTGCTCAGCTTCGGTGTCTCTGTGTGTAGTTGTGGCACCAGAGAAACAGAGAGAAAAAAGAAGAAGGAAAAGAGAAAGAGAAAACACAGAGGGTTCTGGTCATCTTCAGATGTCTGGGAGATAGAAGCGAACGCGCGGAGGGTATATTTCTTCTGCTGGGTAGGCGTTTCCTCTCCTCTCCCGCCTGCTTGTCTCTCCGGCGCGTCGTGTTGCCGGGCGTTGTCGTCGTCCGGTCTCCTGCATCCGAGACACGCGCACACTTGCAGGTGGTTGACGGATAGAAGTATCGCCGCGCGCGTCCACCCTTCCCCGTGTAAATGCTTCATCTTTTTTCTGTTACGTTGTTTCCTGGTGTGTCGACAACTCCGAGGAAGTGCGGGGTCTTTTGCTTTTACGCGTCGTTACTTTTTCTCTGGCCTCGTCGCCACGCGTCCCTCGGGATCTAGCCCCCCTTCTCGTATCACCGCCTTCTGTGCGGCAGCCGCACGACGTCTTCCCGGACCGAAGAGAAGCTGCTGCAGCGGCACCCGCAGCGGTGTCTTCGCGGTGGCACCTTCTGTTGCCGGGCTATAAAACCTGTACACAAGCAGACAGGTCGCTGTATAGGTCTGCGGCAGGACACTTCTTTGTCGATGTGGTGCTAGGACCGCGATACTCTACTTGGACGATAAAACAAAAGTCATGCAGGAGCAGCACTTTTTGATTTGCCGAAATATTTACACAGTAGTAGTCGTATTCGACTTGCAGTAGGACAACCAGAGAAGTCGCTGTTCTAGCAACAGCAGCAGCAGGTTTTCGTGAAGAAGTGGGAGAACCGTTTGATGCTCCTTTTTAAAGATATCGCTCTGCTGCGGTACAGGCGTGTTAAAGCAGTGATAACTAACGGCTTGTACGAGTCAGAAAGTCGCTGCATTTTGAAAGAGATGTGCGACTTTGTAAAGAAGTGGTTGGCAACGCACGTCGAACACGACCAACCACCATATTTGCAGCTCCAGGAGCAGCAGCAGCAGCAGCGCATGCAGAAGCAGGACAACATGCGCTGCAGGAAACGCAGCCACAGATGCAACATCAAAAGCTGCAACGGTAACAGGTATCCAGCAGCAGTCCTATAGCGTACAACAGCAGCAGGAGCAGCAGCACTACGCTCACGCAGCGCAGCGGCAGGTTCCGCGCCGATATGGTGCAGCAGGAGTTGTTCTGACGTCACTCACGGAAGGAGAATCACACCCGCAGCAGTCAACGGTAACGACGCGACGCTGTTGGAGCAGCGACCTGAGAGGGCCCTCTTTCTTCCTCGTCTACTGAGTCGCGCAATTCACTATCTGTGACAAAGGGAGGAGAACAAATATACGTATCTGTGTGTGCGTATGTATGGTTGCGTGCGTGGAGAGCTTGCTGACTAGCGGCATACAGAAACACGTGTGTACCTCTAGAGCATTTCGAGAGATGGACGAGGCTCCTGCCATGTGTACCAAGGCGCGTCGTCCCCTCAGCAGATGCGCGGGGACTGTGAGTAGTTTCTGCTGCCGCTGCAAGAGGAGTTTGCCCGCTGCAGTTACCGCTGCCGCAGCTGTTGCGAAACGTGTTTGCTGCTGCTGCTGATGGACTTTCTACGCTGCTCTCGTTGACATCGCTGCTGCCGCTGTTTTTGAAAATGACTCCGCAGTCTCTGCAGAAGCTGCGGCATCGCCTGCTGCTGCTCTTCCTGCACGCGGTCTTTCTTGCTGATGAATGCCCTGTTCTGATGTAGCAGTGGTGTGGCAGCTGCTTTGTGTGCTGCGCAGTTGCTGCTGCTGTTTCAAGTCGCTGTTGCCCTGGAGGTGACGGGGCCGTGCCGCTGATCCCTTGCCTCATTGCTACTCTTCCTTGTACCTGTTCCTGCCTGCTGCCTCTGCTCATCCCTGTATCCCGTGTCCCGTACTTGATACGCTGCGACTCTAGCCGGCTGCGCTGCAGCGCTGCGACTGCTGCTCGAGTTCATTCGCCGCTGCTGCTGCTTTCCTTGCCAATACTACAAAGAGCGCTGTTGGTTCTGCCCGGCTGCCTCTGTCTCGCGTTGCACCGCTCAACCCTGCTTCGCACCCGTAGCTCGCTCAGCACTGGCGCAGCTGCTGCTGCTGCTGCCACTGCCGCTGTCGTGTGCCAACCGCTGTGGGATGCTGCAACTGCTCCTGCTGCAGTGGTGTCAGTAGAACAGCTGTTGTTGTTGCGAAGAATGTAGCTGCTGCCTCTGCTTCCGCAGGCCTCCTGAATCTCCCTCCTGCTGCTCTGCTAGTTCACCTGCTGGTGGTGGTGCTCTGGTGCCAGTGTTGATCAGATGGCCTTATGGACTTCACACCTGCTGCTCTGCCACGTCTGCGTGCCCTCTGGACCTGTCCCTGCGTGATTTGCCGCAGCAGCACATTTACTTGGCAGCACGCGTTGAGAAGCTTCAGAGCGACAGCAGCAGCTGCTGCAAAACGACTAACTGCCAACAACCGCGGCTGCTGCAACGCTGACGTTCACAGAACTACCTTAAAATAACAGATGCTGCTGGTGCAGCAACAAAACTTGTTCTCAAGATATACGCCTGGGTCCCGTAGCCTTCACCTGTCCGCCTGCTCTGCCCTACAGTCTTACAATACTACATAGAGAGATACGAACACATATGAATATATACATATATATATATGAATACGTAGCTGTGTGTGTGTGTCCTACGTATGTGTGTACTGGTCAATACTATACGACTCCTCGAAGAGCCTGTAAAGTTCTTTGGTACTACGAACGCATGTGTTAGTTGTTTAATGTAGGCGTCGCCTTTATTATCTCACTCAGACAGCACCCACAGCCTGGAAAAACGAAGCGGGTTTGTGGCTGTTACACATACATATTTTTTTTCCTTTCTTCTCTATGTGTGTATATGCAAATACACACATACACCACCACGAATATCCTGAAGGATTATATATATATATATATGTAGACGCATGAATACATAGGCAGGTAGGTGCGGTTAGAAGTGGCTTTCGTAAATTACTGCGACTACACCGCATCGTCTAGCAACGCCGCAACGTCAGAATCATCAGCAACAACACATTTGACAGAGCAGCACTCGGTGCAGCCCTGGCAGAACGGGGTGCTTCCACCAGCAGCAACAGCAAGAAAGCCACAACTGCAGCAGCCCGCAGCGACACCAAAAGCTGCAGAGATTGCAACAAGTGCTGCAGGAGCAGCAGCAAGAGAAGCAGCAGCAGTAAAGCCAACGGCAGCAGCAGCCAAAGCGGCAGCGATTAAGTTTGCAGCAATGACAGCAGCAGCGGCGGCTTGTTTGATAATGGGAAGGGGTACAGCGTGGCAGTCGGAGCTGTCGCAACTCCTGAAGCACAAGCAGTTCCACGGCAGCTGTAGGACGGTCCGCGGACCGGAAGACTCGATAGCGCGGACCGTCCCAAAGGGATCAACACTCGCAGGAAAGGCATCAAGAGTAACAACGATATACTGTAACAACGACACCCATATGCAGCCTACGTATGTACGCCTGTGTTGGTGTGCCTGTGTGTCTGTACTCACCTGTATCTGCACCTGCATATATATACATGCATGCATGCACATATAAATATATATATGTATATACAGATACAGATATATAGAATATACATATATTCACGGACAAACTTCTGAGCTACGTGTCCATCCTCCTCTCTCACGAGGATGATGTATACATATATACACATGGGTCGATGTGCGTGCAGCCACCACAGAGGCTCACACACACGCATGTACAACCTGTCTACACAAATACACGCGTATTCAGTACGGGTGCCCCCCTGGCCACGACCTAGTACATCGATCTCTCTCTCTACTTATATATTCTTATACAAGTATACGTCTGTATATATACTTAGAGAGCGGTATTATCTTGCAGATCTGCGTTTGTGTATGTATGTATGTATGTTTGTATGTATGTATGTATGTGTGTGTGTGTGTGTGCGTGTGTGTATGTGTGTGTGTGTGTGTGAAGCTCAGTATATATGTAAAGGCGCACCCGATCATGATGCACGCACAGCAAGAGAGAGAGCACCAACTTTTCTGTGCGTGCGGGCAATGCCGTCATCGATTGATATACAAATGTTCCTGACTCCTGCAGTTCCTCTGTCTGCGCATATGCGTGAGAGTGTGTCTGAGCAGAGTGCAGAGGCGCTACCCTGCGTGTTTTCACACGTGCATGCAGGCGTGTGTGTACTGGGATACATACGAAGACGCGGCGGGGGGGTCTACGCGCAAACAAAATACCCCCACTTGCGGGTACCACGCTCTAGAAAAGTGCCCAACCCCTCCCACACGCTTCGTCATGCGCCACGTACCCCGCCACGCGCTTTTACTATCTGTATCTGTCTGTCGTACACACACATGCACACATATAGAGACAGACTACCAGCACATGCAGAGACAAGTTTATGTATGTGTATAGATGAACATATACATGTATATACTAAAAGCTAGGTCTTCATATACATGTGTATACCCACAGGTCAAGAACTACCAGCAGACACATACATCTTATCAAAACCCACCAGCAGACGTACATACACATATATCTCTGAACACCTACAAGGAGACCTGTGTGTCAGTGTGAAGATCGATCAGCAGATACGTCCATATAATGAAGATCCACGCGCAGATATACATATGTGTACACACGTGTATGTAATAGGCGCATGTCCGGATCTGCGTCTGCGAGTGTGTCTCTCCCTGCCTTTTGTCTTGGCAGGAATCGTCCAGCACACTCTTTTTGTGTGACCGTTGGCCCTTCAAGTGGCGCACCGGACTCTTCTCGTCCTTGGACGTGGGCGATGTTGTCCTTAACACGTATCAATCTTCACGTCCCTCACAGACACTGCGACTTCCGAAGGCAGAGCATACCCCCTCCCCCTTTCTCTGGGCGCGTACGTCATACAAACGCGGCTGTCGCTTTCTCAGTGTCCACGGGTTAGAGTGTTTTTGTAACTCTTGCGTCGTGCTCTTTTCTTCTGCGAACAAAATTCGCGTCTGCAGGTACACGTGCGTGTGCGCGTGGACGTATGTGTGTCTGTGTGCACATATCATTGTGTACGTGAGTGTTTCTACCTACGTGTGTGTGTGTGTATGTATGTATGTATCTATGTATCTATATATGTGTCTATGTACTTATGTATATATGTATGTGGGGGTATAAGTGTATGTGTATGCATACATGTATGTGTACGTATATGTATATATATATGTGTGTGTGTGTGTTTGTGTGCGTGTTTGTGTACGTGTGTGTACGTGTGTGTACGTACACGTGTCTGCGTACGTACGTGGTTGTACGTACACATCTCTGTGTACGTGTATATATATATATACACACATACGTGTATGTGTATGTATGTATGCCTATGTGTGTACGTATGTCTATGTCTATGTGTACGTATGTATATATATATATGTATATGTGTACGTGTGTGTACGTACATGTGTCTGTGTACGTCCGTGTGCGTGTATGTGTATGTGTGTGTGTGTGTGTGTGTGTGTGTGTGTGTGCGTACCACCCGCCGACGGGTAGGTGTGGTGCCTGATATTTAATTCTTCGTCAGATGACGGTCGCTGTTTTTCTGCGGTACAGTACCTCCGCAGCTTCTACTTTTATTTGTGAAGAGATGTGAGGAAGTTTAATTTATGGGACTCGCCGCGGGTCGGGTCACTACATGCAGACACGCACTCACACACAAGCGCGGCAGCTAGAATAGCCTCGGCAACAGCACGTGTGGGGACGGGACGAGAGGGAAAGGTTGACTTCGGGAGAACAAGACGACGAAGAAGGCGAATTTTTTCTTGAAGTACTTTCGGCGGAAAGAACCGGCCGCGCGGCTTTTTGTTCCTCGCAGCAGCAGGAGAGACACATATATCCATATAATATGTGTACACACACACACACATACATGCATGCACTTGCTCAAAGGAAACGGGGCGCCCGCCGGACACTCTAGAGAGGGAAATGTGTGTACTTAATGTGGACTGCTTTTTCTTCTGCCTCGACTCGCCCACAGCAAAATACTCATATATAAGAACGGCTTCTTCTTTTCCCTTTGTCGGTTTCTTCTTCCTCTTCGATCTGGCCGTTCCTCCTTCTCCGTCGAGTGGCCGACGAGAATCAAAACTTGAACTGCTTCTTCTTCTTCGACTTCGACACGGCTTGCGTCCCCCGTATTTCGTCGCCCTTCCTCTTCCGCGCTGCAGGCACAGCAGCACACACATACACATATACGTATACACATGCAAACTCTCCATGTCTTGTCGCCGTATGACTCCCGGTTTCCTCCCCACTTCTCACCTCCTCGAATTTTATTTTTTCGCTGTCTCCCTCTCTCCCGTGTCCCTCTCTGTGAAAAAACTTCGTCCTTCTGCCACACGTATGACTCTCTTGATATCTCTCTATTCACCAACATACACACGTCGACTAGCAGCTCGCGCTCTCTCTGTCTCTCTCGCTGGCTCTTTCGGGCTCTCTGCCTGTCTCTCCCTCTCTGTCTCTGTCTCGCCCCTGCTGCTGCCGCTACACAAACAGCAACACACGCACATGCATGTCTACATATGTGTACACACAATACGAATACACACATGCAACACATATATACATACACAGACACGTGTAGATTTTTGCCTCTCTCTCTCTCTACATACATATACACATATATATATATATATATGTGCAGCACATACATACATATACATGTGTAGATATTTGTCTATATACAAATATATGTATGCGACACGTACACATACATACACTTGCATGTATACACGCGTGTCTATACAGGAATATAAAATACATGAACCTATACGAAGGATATGAAGACCGCGCAGCTGCTGTGTTGACTCCTTTCGTTCGAAAGATATCACTTCTCCGTCTTCCGCCTTCTTTCCGAATTTTCGTATGTACACATCCAATCGAACACACGCACATTCACATACATATATGTATACACATAAATACACGTTCACACACATACAGACACAAATATATATCCATACACATATATGTACATACACATATATATATACACGTACATACATAGAAATACATATATATATATATATGTATAGACATATACATGCACATAGCTATACGTTCACATACACATACGCACAGATGTAGATATATAGACATATAGACATACGTTCACAAATAGACATATCCACAGTCTTTATACGCGTAGAAGACTGAGGCAGGTCTGCATGCAAAGAAAGGCGGAAGAATTGAAGGAGAGCATCACGGCTACATGAATACATATGTATTCTCTATTCTATTTGATAAACTTCTTGGGGAATATGACGCATCTTCACTTTCGAAAACTTCCTCTCGAACTGCCAAAAATTTGTGCACGCGTCCCCCGCAGCTCGTGGCAGCAGACGAAACGCTGCACCTGCCCTACGGAGACAAATCCTCCTGGGGGGGACTCCCCAGCACAAAAAACATCTCCTTTTCGTCCTTTTCCTCCCTTTTCTTCTCTCTCAATTATCCCCCTTCTTCCTCTCTGTTCTTCTCCTCTTCCTCTTCTTTTTCTCCTCCTCTCCCTTCCCTTTTTCATCTCCTCCCCACCGCTCTCCACAGAAGCACCGTCGCTGGGCCTGCGTGTCCTGCTGCTGTCGCAGCATGCGCTTGTCCACGACACACAAGGACGGGGAAAACTCCTTCTTTCTCAAGGCACACGGCAGACGGGGACACAAGGAAATCACACGTTGGTCACATATAAGAAATAAGTGAAAATCACGCCGTACATTATATATATGTGGGCAGAGAGACATATCAACAGCCACAGGCGTATACCTCGCGCCCCCTCACGAGAGCCGCCTATCTTACCAGCCCTTTCTTCTCTTCAGCGCACACACATACATATATACATGTATATATACATATATACATATGAACATATGCAAGTATACACATCTATCTCTCTCTCTCTCTATATATATATATATGTATGGGTGTCCATGCAGTTATAGTTACATACCTACGCCTACATACGGCGATCTTCACCTCTCTCTCCGCTTCAGCGTATATATACATATATATATATAGACGGATGTGTGCATATATATATATATATAGATATGCATGCCAAAATGTATAAATGTACAGGGGAAATATATTATCAAAAGTGTGGTGCATACGGGATATCTAAACGCACGTATTCTTCTACATTTATATATATGTAGAGAGAGAGAGAAAGAAAAATATACAGTTACATATATATATATGTATATATATATAGGAAGACAGATGTAGATACATAGATAGCTCTCTACGTTTGTGTATTCACATTCCCAGACACATACACGTACATATATATATATATATACTTAAACACAGGAACATAGATGTAAACACTCAAAATAAATATATATATATATATATATGTACACGAATATACATATATATGTATAGATATTCTGTGCGTAGATATACATATATATGAATATATATGCAGCTTGTGCACGTGCGTACGTATGTCGAGCAGAGAGAGAAGCGGGTTCGTGGGGTGTGTGGCTCGCATGTGTGTACGCGTGTGGCAGCATATATCAACGTTGCCGCGCCCGGGTATTCAGCAAAACCACACAGGAGGAAAGAACGTGGAGAAGAAGAAGAAAGGAAAGAGATACGCGAAGAGGCAAGCATCTTTCTAAGATGGTAGATAAGAGACCCCACACGAACGTACACAAAATACCCCTCCCTCACCCGAAGCAGGAAAAACGTACACAGACCCATGCTCCTGCTGCTGCTGCTGCTTTCCCGGCGATGATGCCGCTGCCGCTGCTGCTCCCCTTCGTCTTCTGCTGCTGTTGCTGCTTTCTCCTCTTCTGTTGCTACTGCTGCTTCTTCCTCTTCTCTTGCTTCTGCTGCTGCTTCGTCCTCTTCTCTTGCTGCTGCTGCTGCTTCTTCTTCTGCTGCTGCTTCCTCGTCCTCTGCCCCTTCATCTTCTGCTGTGGCTTCTTATTCCTCTTCTGCTGCTGCTGTTCCTTCTTCTTCCTCTTCTGCTGTTGCTTCTTCGTTTCCCCCTTCTGCTGCTGCTGCTTCTTCCCCTTTTGCTGCTGCTGCTTCTCTCTCTTTCTCCTTTTCTTCTCTTTCTTCTTATGCTTGTGGTGTCGCACGCCGGCCCTTACTGTCTGCGTAGTCGATTTGCCCTGCCGCCTGCTTGGCTCGTGCTGCTGCTTCCTCGTGGTGCCGCAGTTGCTGCCGGATGACATCTGCAGTAAAAACGCCTTCCTGTTCTGTAGCAGCCGGCCACCCGCACACCGTCCCACACACACACACACACACAATACGCGCCTTATTTTATATATATATATATATTCTTATATGCTATCTATATTCATATGTTATATATATATCATATATTATAAATACATACACGTAGGCCTATATCCATGTAATATACACATATGTGCACACAAACACATACACACACACATACATCCACACATACACCCACACACACTCTTCTACATGTTATATATATAGGCATATACGCACGCATATATGTGTATGTACATCTATTCACGCTTCTTCATCTGGAAAACATATACATCTCTCTCTTCATATAAATATATATATAAACATACGTATCTCTGTCTCTTTCCCTCTCTCTCGGGATGTATCTGTATTTGCGTAATATAGAAAAGACATATGTAGGTGCACACACACAAATACTCTTCACTTATCCGCATATATCTAATATATACACGCATATATTATATATTCGACACATGTGCAGCCGGACATATACACGTGTGACTTCATTTGGCCAGGCAGAAGGGAGTAAAATGTCGAAGAAGACATGAGTCCCCGGCGATGATGTCCGCAGCTGCCTCGGCCACAAAGAAGGGCGCGACACACGCGTGGAGGCGACCACGCAAATATATACATACACGTATCCACATATATGTGTAAGTGTTCCTATCTATGCTTGAAGATAACAAGATAATGTACGTATATATATATAAGTACATGTATGTATTCAAGAAAATAAACATACACACATATACATGTCTATGTATCTACACAGAAATACAAACATATATGAGTGTATGTGCATATACAGGAAGATATAAGTACACACACATATATATATACACACAAGTACACGCATCTACACGGGATAATAGAAATATATATATATATATATATATATGTACGTAGACAAGAATACAAACATGTGTATATATATGTATATGCGTTTATGTATCTATTCACGATGATATAAATATAAATAAATATATATACACATATATGCATATGTACACACAAGTGTGTGTACCCATACAACAAGATATAAATATATACATATATACACATGTACGTATATGGATCTATACCGGAAGATATATATATATACATACATACGGGAACGTAGAAATATATATATATATATATATATAGATAGTCTATGTATTTATCCAAGTGTATATATATATATGCGTGTATGTATATATTTGTATTCAGAGAGAAACACATTTTGATTGAACGGGTATCTCTGCCGCGAGAGAGCGAGACAGAGAAATAAAACCAGAAGCGAGAGGAGCAGATACACAGAAAGAAGGAAGACGAAGAAGGAAGCACCGGAAGAAAGGAAATACTGCAGCAATTTACATAAATGTGTGGACGTGTGTACACAGGCGCAGAAAAACTGCGGCGCATGCAGAGCAACTCCTCTCTCCTGTCGGGCTCTCCGTACCGCAGCAGCATCACTCATCCCCTGCAACGCTCCACCCGCCCTACTCCTCCTATCAACGAATTCATTTTTTCCTCTCTTTTTTCTCTTCTTCTGTCTCTCTGTTGACAGCACACTCATATCTATACATATACAGAGACAGACACAGAAAGACACACACAGAGACGCCTACGGCTGCGTCACATCCTTCCCCGTCATATATATATATATATAGCAAGAGAGAGGGATTTACATATATATATATATATATGAGATAGAGAGAGATATACTAATAAAGAGAGAGATAGGCAGTTAGTCGTTATTAATTTGTCAAGTAAATAGTCTCTGGCTTCCTCTATGGCACTTCACCAGCACCGTGGAAGACTTCACCGGACTGCTTTAAAATATATATATATATATAACGAGGTGTATATAAGAAGATACGTACACACAGAGAGAGAAATGAGACATACAACTACTTATTTCCTTTGTATATATTGGGAAAGATAGGTGGACAGAGTTCAGGAGGCAGCCGTTAATGAGGAAGTGATAAATCTCTGTTGCTGTCCCGTCTCAGCAGCGCCGCAGCAAACGTTTTGTTCACGACGCTACGAGGAGGTGTTCCCGTGCAAGTGGTCTCTTTCAACAAAAAAAGAAGCTCCTCGAAAAAGTGGAGACCTCCTTCTACGCGCGTGTGTATATACACACGAATGGAGACACCAACAGACACAGAGACAGCTGATATACACATAGATACACATACGTACGGAGCGGGCGAGAAAAAGAGAGAGACGGAGACACAGAGAGAAGGAGCCACACATATACATATATAGAGACAGACACAGAAAAAGAGAGGGCAAAATGTAGACGCATTTATATAGAGAGACAGACAGAGAGAAACAGCTAAACACACATATATATGGCGAGAGGAATAGAAAGAGCTAGACGCATTTATATACATGCACACGCACATTTATATATTTATGTGTGTAAAGGGACAGAGAGAGAAGAAAAGGGCTAAACACATTTACATACACTTGGAGGGGAAAAATGAGAAATAGCTAAATACATATACATACATATATACACATACATGGAGAAAAAGAGGGCGAAAGAGAAAGAGCTGGACGCATTTATACATATACACACAAATACGTATATTTGTTGAGAGACAGAGATAGAGAAACAGAGAGGAAGAGAGAGAAAGTGGAAGAGCTACACGCATTATACATATACATATATATATATATATGTATAGAGAGAGACACAGAGAGAAAACCAGCTAAATATATGTATATATATACATGTTTTTGCAGAGAGAGACAGAGAAAGAACTAGACGCATTTATCTGCATGTACGTATGTATATATGTAGAGAGAGGAGAAGAACCTAACTATACACAGAGAGAGAGAGATTGGTAGATAGATAGGCAGACATGCAGATAGATAAATAGGGTCATATCTATCTCTCGCGAGGGGTAGAGAGACCTAGACTGTGTACCACCGCGTTTTACATTTCTTCGTGACCGACTTAAATATACTTTTCCCCCTTGTTTGCTGGTCTACTTCATCGCTAAAACTGAAGTCCTGTCTTCCTGCTGTTGTCCTTCTCTTCGGCATGCTCTTTGCCTTCCCCCTCTTCTTCAAGCTGCTGCTGCTTGCGTTTCTCCGCTGCGTCGTCTCTTTCTCGTCTTCCACGTCCTCTGTCTCGCTCCCTTTATCTCCTTTTCCTCCTCTTTTCTGCCTTTTCCTCCTTTTTCCTCCTCCTTTTCTCTGGACTGCTGGCTTGGCTTGAACCTACCCATTTCGTTGGGGTTGAGGGTGACGGTGATGCCGCCGCCGGCAGGAGTGCGGAAGCCGGCGGTGCGACTCGCCGGCGTTTGGGCTCCACGCGCGGTCGCAGCGGAAGTGGCGCCCCCTGCGGCAACCGGGGTCGCCGGCCCCGAGACGAAGGACGAGACGGCGCCCGAAGAAATCATCCCACCGGCTGTTGCTGTTCCGCTGATGAGAAACGAAGAGGCAGTGCCCCCCCCTCCTGCCCCGCCGGCCGCTGCTGCTGCAGCAACGGGTGTACGCACGCCTCCGAAGGGCGTTGCTGCGCCAGAGCCAAGCGGCGTCATCACTCCTCCGGCTCGTCCTGCTGATGGGGTTGCCATGCCTGCTGCACCCGTCCCCGCCCCCCCTCCCACCATGCTGCTGGGCGTTGCCATGCCTCCTCCACCTCCGGCCCCTGCGCCACCACCACCTGCTCCTCCTCCTCCTGCGCCTCCTCCTCCTGCAGCAGCAGCAGATGGGATGCGGTACGTGTGCTTCACGCCGAACAGCTGTCCCGCCTGCTGCCCTGCCGGCACTTCCTGTGGGGTGAGGATGGTGTACGGCTTCCCTGCTGCAGCCGAGGAAGCAACTGAGGAAGTCCCCGCCCGCGACTTTCGTAGATCCAGCCAAGAAGACGCAGGAGATTCGAGTCCCGAAGCAAGCGACGTTGTCCCCCCTACGCTTGCCGTCCCTTCGAGAAATGGCGTCTCTGACCCTGCGCCCAACATGCTGCCCTGCAAACAAAACCCGCCCAACATCCCCCCCCACCACACACACGTGCATGCGCGCAGAGACGCGACGGGGGACCCGCGGCAGGCAGACACGCAGCAGCAGCGACGCAGCGCGCGCCAGTACAGGAAAAGCGAGAGGAAAGCAGCACGCGAGAAAGAAAAGAAGTGCGGTCAGACACATGTGCGGGAGCCACATCGAGCAACTGAAGAAGAACGAGAAAAGACGGGCGACAACGAAAAAAAGGAAAAGGAGACGGAAATGGAGGAGAACGAGACGGACACGGAAGAAAACGAGACGGAGGTGGAGGGGAGGACAAAGAAATACGGAAGTGGGGGAAGTGCAGAGATGGTGGTCCAGAAAAAAAACAGGCGCAGAAAGAAGAGGACAGAATAGTGAAGCGCAGTAAGCAAGCAGCTTCCTCTTTACTTCCGAGCTCTCACAAAGACGGCCCACGCAGCGGCGCTCGGTGCCTCGTCCTGTCTTTCTCCTGACATTTTCCTCCCACAGACAGACAGAGATACATACACATATATATATATAATACATATACGCACATACATACATATACATACGTACACATACATACATATACATACATACACACTCACACGTACGTATTCACACACACACACACACATACACATGCATATACACAAATACATACGTACATACGTACAGATACATTCATACATTACATACATACACACATATACATACACACATACATACATTCATACATACATACATATATATACATACATATGTACATGTACACACATAACATCCACAACGTAACATACCTAACATACATAAGGAAACATATGTAACATAGCATGCATGCATAACATACATGACAGAGAGACAATACATACGGTAACATACATCACATAACATACATAACAGACGTCATATAACATACATAACAGAGAGACATTTTGCTGCCCTTTCCTGGGAAGACACGGAGAAACACAGAGGGAGAGCCAGCGAGAAGAGAAGCGCAAGAAACGCCCTTCTCCATCTCCGTCATCGCTTTTTCCCGAGGCAAGTTGGGGAGACAAATCTTCCACCGTGGCTTGTGCTTCGAAGCAAAAGAAGATAATAACTTCACGAGGCGTCTCCCTCTGCTGTCTGCTGGCTAGCGGCTCACACGAAGGGAGGAAAGGCGAAAAAAGAGTGTCTCTGCTATGGATGCGCACGCATCATCCCATGTGTGGGGAGGGGACGGGTGGGAAGGCGGGCAAGGGGAGTGGGAAGGCAGGAAGCAAGCAGAGAGACTCTGCAGCGGACAACACTGCGACGACGCAGATGCTATAAAAGAGGAAAAATGGCGGCGGTCACTTCCGGCCGTTGCTGCGTCTTGCGGACAGTCAAGAGAACTGCTGAAGATTTACGACGAACTGCAACAAGGTGCTGACAAAAGTTCTGCAACTTCGGAAACGTTCAAGAAGAAGCGGAAGAAGAAAACTTCTCATATTGAAAGACAACCTCGCAGCGCCCGTAAAGACACTTCCTCCTTCCCCTACGCCTGCTGCTGCTCTCTAGACTACTGCTGCTGCTTCTGCTGTTGCTGCCGCTGCTCCAGTTGCCGCTGCTGTTCCTGTTGTCGTCTCGACTACTATTGCTGCTGCTCCTCCTGCTGCTCCTGTTGTCGCGGCTATTGCCGTCTACACTACTGCTGCTGGTGCTGTTCCTGTTGCCGCTGCTGCTGCTGTCTAGGCTACTGCTGCTGCTGTTGCTGCTCCTGTTGCTGAAGAGCGGCCGCCGGACTTACCCCATCAGGTGCGGTTTCTGTGTACCCAGCGTAGCAGCACCCCACACAGCAGCAGCGCAACAGAGCAACGCATGTAGCAACTCCATACCTGTATCTTCCTATATACGCACACACTACCTACACCCACGCATGCAGGCTGCTATACCTCGACACACATATATACTCGTAAATACGTATATACATATATACATATATACATACCAACATACAACTATATACATTTTCACGGACATATCATATATACAGAGATAAACGTGGGGACGCACACACGTACAGATTTATTTATCTATCTATATATATGTATATATGTATACCCATGAATACACATATATACAAAATACCAACACACACGTTGACAGACGTACTTTTGTACGTGCATACATGTATACGCAGATATACACAGAGACGTGGGTGAACACGTGCACCTCTCTTACACCAACATATATATATATATACATATAGCTGCAAGCATATATATATATATATATATATATCGATTACACGCATATACACATAGAGGGGGAATAAGAGAGAGGCATGCGTCAAGTTCATCCAACATTTTTAGTATTTGGAGGGGCACCGCTGTCTTCAGCCATTCCCATATACTCCCGCGTCTACACACGTCGACGCACGCAGAACATACCTCCACCCGCACAAACTCATATATCTACATACATACGCCCATACGTATGTTATGTCCCTCCTCCAAGGTATTCGTATATATATATATATATGTATATTTATGTATATATATAGCTAGGCAGATAGATAGATGTCGTGTGTAGATATCTATACGCACGTCAGTTATATATTGGGGGTCGGATGCACGGGTCTACAAACCAACTTCTGCGCTTGCAGCAGTGGGGTCATGTGGATCGTAGGAGACATACACATACACCACACAGAGCCCTTTTGAAGAGACTCCCCTGAACATAGAAACACGCGTATTATATACTTCGCCGAGGGGACTTTTGAATCGACCGCACAGGAAGGCAGATGCACGCGACTTTTTTTGTCCATCTCTGTGTTGGGCGTGCACGCAGGAGAGTGACGCACCGTCCTCTTCCTCTTCTTCGTCGAGACCTCCTTCCGGCAGTTCCCCCCACGTGGGGGCAGCAGCTGCCGCCTCCTGCTGCTGCTCCTCCTCCTGCAGCTGCTGCTGCTCGTTGTCTCCTGCTGCCTCCAGGACAGTCCCGTCGTCACCGGCAGCTGCCCCCCCTCCGCCTGCTGCTGCTCCTCCTCCTCCTGCTGTTTCTGCCGCAGAAAAGAGAGGGTTGCCAAACTCGTCTACTGGCGGCTTTCCCCAGCCCCCGGCGTGGTAGCCGTACGAACAACCGGCAGGAATCGGCGCAGTTACACCAGGAATACGCAGCCGCGGGTACGCCGGGGGGGCTCCGTATCTGCGCGGCCAAGAAGAAAAGAAGAGACGGCAGCAGAGCAGTTATCCCAGCATCACAGCAATTATCGCAGCAGCACGGCAGCAGACCCCACAGAAGACGGCAGACCGCGAGTTCCCCGCAGAAGCAGCAGCACCAGCTCGACAGAAACGAAAGAACAGGCAGCAGCAGCTGCAGCAATCTCACACAGAGGAAGTTGAAGAAAAACCCGCAGCAGTGAGACACAGAAGCAGCCGCAGCAGGGGTCCCCAAGGAAAAAAGAAGCAGCAGGAGTGGGGCACAAAAGAAGCAGCAGCAGCAGCAGCGCGCAGGAGGGAAGCAGCAGCAGCAGCAGCGCGCAGGAGGGAAGCAGCAGCAGCAGTGAGACACAGCAGAATAAGAAGTATTGCAAGCAATCAAGAAACATCAGCCACACATACTCCGCTCACTCCGCCTGGAGAGGCAGCGCGCGGAAGACGGCAGTGTGTCTCTGTGCGGGCGCGTTGCTTCACCCCGTAAACTCAGAAAAACAGAGAGAAGAGAGAGGAGGATACAAGAAAAAAAAGAGAGAGACACAGAGAGGAGGGGGAACAGATAGAGAAATTAAGAGAAAGAAAACACAGAGAGACAGTCAGCAGCAGAGAGAAAGAGGAAGGGAGAGCAACAGAGAGAAGAGAGAGACGAGAAAGGAAAGCATAGAGACAGCGAGGTTGAGGAAGCGAAGAGAGGAGAACAGAGAGAAAAAGAGGCAGATAGAGAGGAAGAGGCCAAGAGAGAGAAGAACAGAAGAAACCGAAACAGAGAGAGAGAAGAGAACAGAAGAAGAAAGACAAAAAGACAGAGGAACAGATGGGAAGAGGCAGAGAGAAGGACGGGGAGAAACAAACGGAGACAGAGAGACAAAGAGAGAGGGAGGACCAGACAGAAGGATGAAGAGAGTGCGAGACAGAGGGACAGAGAAGAGGGAGCGGCAGCGGGAGAAACACGGAGAAAACAGACAGACAGAGTTGAAGAGAGGAACAAAATGGAGAGCGGGCCAGGAAGAGAGAGGGCTGCTGTGCTGCTCCCCACAGCGGGGCCGGAAGCGGTGGCGCGGGTCCGGGAAGAAGTCGACCGGAGTCGCTTCGTATCTTCGAAGCAGCAGCAGCAGCAGTCACGCAAGAGAGCCTCTCCGCAGACATACACACTTGGTCGGCAAGAAAAAGAGGCATTCCTCCTTTATCGATGCACGCATGCGCGGAGGACATCCCACACGAATGTATGCATACACACACACACACAGAGATGCCAGTCCACTTGCACCTGGAGAAAGGAGACACACAAGAAGTAGACACACACGTAGTAGACACACGAAAAACATATGTGTGAAACCACGTCTGTACGTATGTCTTGTCGTAAGACACAGAGACAGGCGTGTGGCCCGCGAAGTGTGTCCCGCGGTTGTTTCTGGTGTACCTACACCACCGCAAAAACGGGAAGAGACGTGGTGTACATACACCCGGCACCTACACGGGTGCAGTCACACACATACACACACATATATCTCTCTCTCACGGTGAACTTTCCACAGATACGTCTCCACGTACAAACGCATACACACACACGGACACATATCTTCTCCATCTGTTTTCCTGAACATTCCTGAAGAAATACGACGGACATTCTCAAGTAAAATACTCGCACAGAGAGACGTATTTACACTCGCTTCTGTTTCTCCGCCGAAGACGGCAGCCAACCTTTCTCTTCTTCCCCTCTTGAGAGACACGGAAGAAGAGAAAGAAGAGAAGCACAGAGAGACAAACGAAGGGCGGTGACTGATAAATACGAAGAGAGGGAGACTGAGGGCGGAAAAGAGAGACGAGACACAGGCGGCGACTGGGAGACACACAGAGGGAGAGACAGCAGCAGGGAGACAGGGAGACGCAACGGAGACAGAGACAGCGGCGCGCAAGGACTGGGGAGGGAGACCGCCGGGCGTCGGGGAAGCCACCCGCGGAAGTGCTTTAAATCTGAGAAGAGGAGAACAGCAGAAGAAGAGGAAATCGCGAAACGCAATAGAGAAAACGAGGGAGAGGAGGAGACCGGGTGTTGGGGGCCGCAGCGTTTTGTACCTCTGCATGTTGATGAGCCACGGAGGGGGAGCGAGCGGGCCCATGCCCAGGGCAATTTTGAGACGGTCGGAGAGCTTCCCAGGAGTGAAAAATTTTTGTTTTTTCTCAAATTCTTTCCCTTCGTAGTATAAGTCGCCGAAGCCGGTGAGTGGCGGCTTCACTGCATGCT
Organism: Sarcocystis neurona; assembly: GCA_000727475.1. NCBI lineage: Eukaryota > Apicomplexa > Conoidasida > Eucoccidiorida > Sarcocystidae > Sarcocystis > Sarcocystis neurona. The sequence goes on along the minus strand of KL647290.1, from coordinate 842,496 downwards.
TGAAGAAGCAGTCATGCAACACCTGGAGAAGACAGGCCGGAGACGAAGCAGAAAGAGAAGAACGGGAAATAGACACTTCCACGCAGAAAAGAAAGAGGAGAAGAAGAAGACGGGGCAGTGGAAGGCGGAGACGGAGACAAGTCGGGCAGAGGAGGAGAACAAAAGAATCTGCAAAGCGACGCAGAGACCCGGTGGAAAGCCAGAAAGAGAGACACAACGAGAAGAAGAAGGCGCGGGGAAGAGCACAAGAGAGAAGACAGAAAGGCGGAACTGAACGAAGAAGAAGAGACTCGGTAGAAGGTCGCTGCCAGACGCCAGCAGGAAGCAACGAGAAAGCGAAGGCGGGAGAGGAGAAGGCAGCAAAAGAAAGAAAGGAGACCAAAGAATGCGTGGAGACACACTCCCAAACAAAGAAGAAGAAGAGGAAAAGAAGGAAGTTGTGAGAAGAATACAACCCATCACACAAACTTATTTTTTTATCGAACATTTAAAAAGAAAAGGAGAGAGAAGGAGACAGAGAGACACGACGCAGCTGCTCTCGTCCACGCACAAACACAAATCTTCAAAACACGCAGCATGTAACTCTCCAGTATTTTTGTGTACTACAGGTGATGTAATATATATATATATATATATATATGTAGTACGTGTGATGTATGAGTGGTGCTTCATATATATATATAGGATGCATGATGTTTCTGTGTGTCTGTGTCTGTGTGTGTGTATAGACACATATATATATACACATATGTGTATATGTATATCTGCCTATACATACGTATATATATATATACGTATACGCATACATGAATATATATATGCATGTACATGTAGTACGTGTAATGCCTGAGGGAAAACGTATTAGTCGAACTCCATATCTATACATATATTGAGATGCCTACGTATACACGTCTATGCATATATATGTATACAAATATATATATATATATATATATGTGTATGTTGTACTGTATATGTGATGCCTGAGTTGGGGGGACGAAGCAGAGAAACGCAGAAGTATGTTGTCTTTTGAGAGAAGAGAAGAAACGACTTTTATCTCCAACAAAGTGAGAAATCGGCGAGCATGCCAACGTATCCGGGGGAAATCGAAAATTTGTTTTACTTTTTGGAAACAATTACATCAGCCCCACAATACTTCTGCGCACTATAAATCATTACACACACAGTCTCTCTCTCTATATATACATATATATACATATGTATATCAATAACACGTGGCAATCAAAATATATATATAGAGAGAGAGAAGGGGACGGGCATCACTGACGTCATACACACATATTACGCACCACTCATACTATATATACACATATACACATGTATGTATATGTATACATATACCTAGAGATCATACTATATATATAGACATAAATATATATATACATATGCATATAGATATATACAGATGGGGCCACTTATACTATAAAGACAGAGAGAGAAAAAGATAGATAGACAGATAGGGGGTGTGATCCACACTATCTACATACACATGTATAAACACATATATATGTATAAATACATATGTTTATATATATACGGACCGGTAGATAGAGAGAGAGATGGCGTCACCGACACTGCATACATATATATGTATATATATATACATATACGTGGATAGATAGACAGACGGGGCCACCAATACTATATACATATATATATACATATATATAGAGAGAGAGAATGACAGGTGCCTCATATATATATATATATACAGCGAAGTACATAGATTGCCGTGTGCTGCACGTCCGCACATGCGATGATGCGTGAGTCGATTTCTTTTTTATCGAGTGTTGATTCGTAGGTTTCTTGGCTTCCGGTGGCGAGACAGCACTTTTTTTTCTTCCTTCTGCTGCTCCTCCACCTTCTCCTCCATTTTCTCTGCTTTCCATTTCCTCTCTGCCGCTGCCCCTATCTCTCTCTCTGTGTGCCTCTTCGTCGAGAAGTTCTTTGCTGTTCTTTTTTTTTCTTACCTGATAATCAATAGCAAGTTTGTTTTGCTTCGGTCGCACTTTCTCTCGCATCCGCTGCCGGAGACTTTTCTGAGACTCCGCGTCCACCAGCGCCGACCGCACCTCGCTAATTTTCGTTGCTTCAATGTGGGCTGTACGTACACCGGAAAAGCCACTCCACACCCCACAACACACGTCCACCCACCCACACACACAAACCTCCCGGCAAAACAAAAACGGCGCCAGAGAAGTGAGAAGACGAGACGTAAAACCAACAAAGGCACCAGCAGCAGGAGTAGCAAGAGCGGCGGCGGCAGCACGAGTAGAAGCAGGAGGAAAAGCAGCAGCAGCAGCAGAGGCACCTTCGTACTGGTTTGCTTCACGAAAGAAACCAGGACAGCCATGAAAAGATATACATATAGGGACCAAATAAACGAAGAAATGTTTCTACCCTATATCTATCGCAAGCATCCTCCATATATATACATATATATATGTATAGGCACATGTGTATATGTATACGCATACAGGAAGAGAGAGAGACACATACGCACATGTACAGGAGTACGCAGAAGAAACGGAGGCTAAAAGACAAAGAACAGGGAAGCAGAAAAGACAGTTCTTCCACGTTGTTATTTGTGGAAAACTACTTCGAAGAGATTCGTGCAGATTTAGACATATTTATGAAGAGGAATGAAAGGATGGCATTGCATGCATCTGACGTGTTCTTCTGCAACTGACGCGAGCTGAACAGCCTCCCTTAATCACAAGTTTACATATATATGTGTGGACACGCCTATACCCATATACATATATATGTATATGTGCACATATATATACACACAGAGGAAGGATCACGCATGAAGGGGGAGTGACTTTATATACCGAAACACGCATGTATAAGTAGAATAATATACACACATATTCGCACGCATGTAATTGTATCTATATAGACATATGTGTACTCATGTGTGTATATATAGAGAGAGAGGGAGAGAGGATGATCGATAAAGGATGCGAGCCTACGTATTTAAACAAACACACATATATATACGTATGTATTTACGTATATAAATATTTTTCTATGTGTGCAGGTATCTATGCACATATGTACATACATAATACATATACATATATGGAGAGAGAGAGAGATAGATACATAGATGGATTGAGAGGACAAGGGATAAAAGGAGTGATTCTGTATACCTAAACAAACATTTAAAAATGCAATACACCGATATATATATATATATGTGTTTATACTTGCACGCATACATATATATATATACACACACGTATACATACATATATAGATACATACATAGAATATATATACATATATCTATGGGTGCGTGCATATACATATATACACATAAGTACACCTGTATATACAGAGAGAGGACATCGGATAGAGAGAGTGGCTCTATATACCTAAGCCAATATACATATATATAATATAGAAATAAATATATTTGCACACATGTATATGTATAGAGAGAGTATAGTGGACAAACGGTGTGACTCTACGTATCTAAACAAATGTATATATATAACAAATGAGAGGAGAACTAAACATACCTAGACAACCCTATATTTATAACGTGTGCGGGCACTTTTTATCAAGTGACTAAAATAGCGAGCAAGTGTACGTCAATCCTGCCTCTTGAAAACGCCATGTTTGACGGGGACCAAGGCTGGCAGCTGAACATAGAGACAGCAGCAGAGAGCACGGCAAGAGTATATATTCATCCCCTCGTCTAAACGCCCCCCCGCCTTTTGAAGAAGAAGTGCGGGCAGCAACGTGGGCGATGGGCGTGCAGCTTTTTTACGTGGAAGTTTGAAGGGCGGTTTCTCGAAGCCTCGCTTCCACTGAAGATATCTTCGTTTGTGCGACCAGTGAACGGGGACGCCGACGGTATTGCGCAGTCCTTTCAAGTAGACGAGGAATTCGGGGTCGGCGCTCGTTGTGTCCCAAACTTCGACCATATCTGGGCGATTTGTTTTCTGCTTTAGCTCGGCGACCGAGGGCCGCATCATCAACTTCCTCTGCTTCTTCGTCAGCGTCTTCTTTCGCCCCCCCTTCTCTCCTCCGTCGCCCTTCTTCTTCTTCGATTTGCCCGCACTCCCCTCGCCCTCTTCGTCCTCTTCTTCGTCCTCGTCTTCCTCCTCTTCGTTCGCCAGAGTCATATCTTCTCCGCCGCCTGCTGCTGTCCCGCTGCCCTTCTTCTTCTTCTTCCCGCTGCTGTCCTCTTCTTCCTCTTCTTCCTCTTCTTCTTCCTCTGGGCCCCCCCCTCCTGCGCCGTCCCCGCCGCCCCCCGTCCCGCTGCCCTCCCCGTCTTCCTCCAGACGAAATTTTTCGAAAACTTCGGAGAACTGCTTCGCCAGCTCTGCGTGCGGTCCCGCGAGCTCGTCGGCAGCGACGTACTCCACCACCACCGCCTCGCCGCCCGCTTGTGCCTCGCCGCCTTCCTCCTCCTCCGACTCCGACGAAGATTCTTCTCCTGTTGCCGTCGACGCCCCTCCTCCCGCGCCGCCGCCGTCGACCCCTTTCCCGGTCATTCCTCTGCTCTTCTTCTCTTCTCTTTCTTCTCTTTTCGTTCGTCCCGCTTCCCCCGCTCCCCCCGCTGCTGCGTCGCTCTTCGCAGCACTCCCTGTAGCAGCAGCAGCAACAGCAGCAAAAGCCTCATGGGCATGCCTGCAGTCTTCCCACACACACCTGAACGCTCTTTCTTCTCCTTTTCCTTCACTTCTGCCCCGTCAACAATAAGATCAAACAGACTTCTACGCCGTCCACGTACCCTCATATATATATAGAGAGAGAGGGACACAGGTACGCATACGTGTGTATATATACACACATGTATTAATGTACATGTACGTACATACATATATATATATACATGCACAATACCGAACGCCGTGACGGACTCCTCCGCTGTCCACGTATACTCATATATATATATATGGAGATAGGTACAGACACGTGTATGTATAAATATACGTATATATATATACGTGTATTTATGCACATATACATACATACATACATATACATACACACATATACATACACACATATACATACATACATATACATACACATACGTACACACATATATACATACACGTGAATACACATACATACGTATATATACAAATACATATATATGTAGGCCTGCAGCACTGGCAATTATCCCTCGCTCACGTCCACGAAAACACCCAGGATGAATACGCAGACAACCATATGCATGTACGGCGTACGTAGAAACTATGGAAAAAAGCTCCCGCCGGAGCAACAGCCGCCCAACACCAGCAGCAGCTCTTGTTGTCTACCCCCGCAGCAGCCGCCTCCTCTACAACTGCAAAACAGTCCGAAAGACACTCCCGGTCGCTCCCCACAACTCGACGCCAGTTCATCGGGGTGGTAATAAATTTCCACAGGAGAACTAAGACGGTCGTCTACGGCTGCGTCAGTCTCCTGGCAACTACGGCAGCACATGCGTTGCAGGTGCAGCAGCGCGCCGACCACAGCGGCAGCAGCAACGACAGCAGCAGCAGATGACTGCAGCAGCAGAACTGGAGGAGCCTGTTGGGCGACGACAGCAGCAGCAGCAACAGCAGCGGCACGTCTTCTCCTAAGCAAGCAACAGCAACCACTGCAGCAGCACCTCGTTTCCTGAGACAACACCACCAGCCACTGCAGCAGCATGTCTTTTTCTACGACAGCAGCAGCAGCACTTGCAGCCGCCTCTTCTCCTACGACAGCAGCAGCAGCAACTGCGGCAGCCTGGATCGCAGCAGCTTCACCGCAGGCGCACCCACGAGTAACAGCGAGAACCAAGTGCAGTAGAGTGAATAAGGACGGTGGGCAGCTACACGCGCGCCACGTAGCCTACCGTCTTCAGCAGTGGCTGTCCCAGCGCCGTCGTCGCCGTTGCCTGCTGCAGCAGCAATTCTTGCTTGTCCTCGGGAAGCGGTGTCTTCGTCGCTACTCTCTGCCTCGCTCTCTGTCTCGGAGCCCTGCTCACCAGACGCAGAAGGTTTGATCTGTCGCTGCTGCAACTTTAGCCCAGCAGAAGTTTTCTTGCTTTTCAAGGGAACTCGCTGCAGCAGCGTTTTTCTCACGTCTTGGCTCGCAGCTGACGCCTGCTGATTCTTCCTTCGCTGTTGTCGGGCCTTCTTCCTCTTCAGCAGTCGCAGCAGTTTCCGTAGTTCGCCCGGCTGCTGCTTTTTTATTTCCTGGACTTCTGCCGTGTAGTCCACACGTGGCGAAGCCGCTTCTCTGTTTCCTGCTGCTGCTGTTCCTCCTCCTCCTGGTGCACTGCGGCTGCCGCTCCTCCCCCCGCTCGGCGTCCCAGCGAGGCCGCTGCGCCTGCCGCTCGAAGAAGCGACAGTATCCGCAGCGCCTGCTTGCAGAGAGGAAGGTGGCGGAGGCGGAACCGGCGTGCGAATAAGAGGAGGAGGCGGAGGAGGAGGAGGACGGCGCGGATGAGCCGCTGTCCCCCCCCCAGAAACGTCCATTTCTTTTCCCGCAGCCATGTTAAGGGATGGAATATAGCTGACGCGTAGACAGAGAGCCGAGTTACAGCGGCCAGGGACAGAATAGACGAAAGCAAAGAGACACGCACGGGAAAGGAACGGGTAAAGACGTACACAGACGAAAATGGTCAAGAAGCGACAAACCAAACTTCAACAAAAGACACGCACTGTCGCCAACGAGTGGCCGAGCACACAAGGGACAGGTAACACGTGTGAGAAGAACGTGGCAGACGCACGCGAGGCGCGAAGGAAGAAGATAAGATCCACGGGAGGTGCAGGGATAACGAGCAAAACACGGCAGAGACGGGGAAATACCTTGGAAAATGTTTGAAGAGATGTGGTTTTTCCTTACTTGCAGAGAAGCAATGATTTTTTGTAAGCTTATGTGTGTGTGTACACACATACAGATAGACAGAAGAAAAGCACTACCTTTCCCCCAAGCGTACGCTCAGCTACTAAACAGTCGTAGTGGTACGGCCCCGTACAACAACAGCAAGAGGGCAGCACATCTTAAAACGTTGGAGTATGAGTTGAATCTCGGAAAACTAAGAGGAGGTAGACTGTCACGAGAAACATGGAGCGACAGTTACTGACGTCCACACGTATATACGAATACGTAACACAAATGTAGGAGGTACAAAGCAAACACTTCCACCTAAAAAAAGTAGCCCCGGACGCCAGCTGTAGCGTGAACGTATCTCGCGAAAGTGGAAGTAAGCGGCGTCCTGATGTGAAGGGCAGGAATGCTGGTCAAGCGAGGGGTGGAATCGGCGGGAGAGATGGCAGGCGCACCTGAGAGTGTCTGCAGTGGAAAGGCGGTTTTGGGCAAAGATAAGCGGGAGCGGGAAATAGCATTGATTTTGATTTTCTCCCGATCGGGAAGGAGAATTATAGGGAAACAGTCCCCGATCGGGAGGAAGGATCAATTTGAAAATATCCCCGATCGGCAGGAAGGATTAGAAAGGGAAAAGGTAAGTCTGGCTGAACCTTCGATCGGGGGGGGAGATTCTGCCCGAAAAACGGCGCACGGCCCCCGAAGTAATCGGGGGGAAGGAGAGGACTTTACTGAATTTGTCACCGACGCACAAGCAGGAGATAATGTGTCAGAGAAGCGGTTGCACGCTAGAGGCGGAGAGATTTTACAACGTAGATCTTTGAAAAGATACACGCTACGCACAAACGCATTTTCATTGGTAACGGTGTATCGTTGCTACCAGATTTTGCCGCGAAGCAACGGCAGGGAAAGCGGAACTGTAGTCGAAATGAGAGGAATGCGGTGGGAGAAGGGGGCGAAACTCAAATTTCACGCTATCCCTTCGGCAAGCCAGCTTGTCGCGGACAAATACGCGTACACTCAGACCTTTTCTGCTAAGCAGCACTAGTGTCGGACGCTCTGCGACAGAGTGTTCGATCGTCAAGTCTTGCGATGGGACGGCTTTCACGATAAGAAGTCACTCACTTGTTTTTAAGAAGGAAACGCAACTTTTTATCGCCCACCCGCCCGCGAGATCGCATGTACGCGTAGAGGAGGTGGTATGCCGTCTCTCACATTCCTCTGCAAATATCCGGATAGCCGCCACATTCGCTTGTCGCCACTAAGCAATGTGAAAGACTGGTTGGGAAGGAAGCGGCCACATCGCCGGTGTTGCCAATAAAATTAAATTCACCACCTCCATCTCTCTTCCTCAAAGGGGCAGCAGCGGCGCCAACGCTTGGCGCAGGCACGGCGGATGTATAGTCGTTGTGTGCTGCAGGGGCAAGGGCGGTACTATATCAGCAGCAGAAAACATCGATTATGGAAAGGTGTCAAACACCGTTGACACCAAAGACGAACTGCAGTACAACGGCTTCACCGAACCGGAATATGTCGTAAAGAGTAGCTGTTTCAAATGTATGGAGGATATACGTTGCAGGATCAGTATTATGTCGGGACCACCGTGAACCTCACTCACATTACTGGCAACGCGACGGCGGGTGGCACCACCGTTTTCACACCAGACACAACTAGGGAGCTCGCACAGATTATCACATGGCACAGACACGGCACCGGGCCTTTACAGCACAGGTAGGGAGTAGGCAACAGCGTCCTGAGGTGGTCAGAGGCGTTTCTGCTCGAAGCGGGTGATTTGGCGTCTGCGTGATTACATCTAAAACAGACACGCTGGCAGTTCTGGTGAAACTTCGCAGTCTGGCAGTTTAGTATCAGAAACACGATTACGAGCCGCGCCGCATGGATTAAGTCTAATTGCAAGACGACGAAGGCACTTGTATCATTGTAACCAGTGTGGAGCCCAGTCCGCTCCCAGGCGCCACCCGTAAGAGCACCCGCGGTCCACCCTTGGCGTCACAGAACGGAAACTGATGAAAAGACGTGTTTGCAGATGTGTTACCGAGCTGCAGCGTGCGGTTGCCGACGCTCAGGTTGGTCCTGCGATGTACGCAGCATTGAAAAAACGACCGTGCTCACACAGAAAGCGGCCTTCGACGAACGTATATGCCGTCGTACTCACACACTCGCGGCAATAACACGCAGACCTTCCATGTGAACGTATGCGTCGCTTTGTAGCCACTCCACTAGACATACATGCTTGGTCACAGAGAAGTGTATCGTAACGCGTTCTCACGCACCGTCATCCGCGTACAGCGAAGGAGACTTCAACATACACGCTCACTGCCTGTTAATCTCTGCATTAGTCAGCGTCCAATTCTCCTAGGTTCGTGATAACACATAATTTCAAGAGCGGACGTTTCCAGTCATACACAACCGTATCGGGTCCCCGTCCCTCCCTATTGATCAATCTCTGATATATTATTACGTGTTCTCACAGGCGTACATGTAGATATATAGACACCTGCGCGATAGCGCAAGGCGTGTGCAGTGCTTTCGGATATGTGAAAGCACTATTACTCTCACGTTTTTTACGCTTCTACGTATGGTTTATAACGACAGTACGTCTTTAAATTGTACGTACTAGCACACGTATGTCGAGACATACTAGTGAAAATCCGTGTGTGTAAGTGGTAGGCGTGCAAGCCGAGAGACACTGTCCCGTCTTGATTGTAACGAATGTGTTCTCATCCTTCGCTTAATATAAACGAATGGTGAGCAGACGGGTCGTGCTAAGTGCAAGCCGAGAGACACTGTCCCGTCTTGATGATAACGAATGTGTTCTCATCCTTCGCTTAATATAAACGAATGGTCAGCAGAGGGGTCGTGGTTCCTGCCTCTTGTGTACGTGTGCGGATCACTCAACACAGGTGATACCAACGTACACACATGGCGACTTCGCATAACACTTCGTGCGAGACTGCCGTGAATGCTCGATGCCGTTTAGGGTAATAACGCAGAGGCTATTTGGGATTTTTCTTCGTCTGGGCGACGTCTTCACGTAAACGAAGACGACTGATATGAAAAGAGACACGCGCGCACACGCGCGTAGCATACTCATGCATACTATGGGTAGCACGCGTCGTTCGCGTCCCCGATTGTGCTCTGTAAATCACAGAGTAGTCTTTCATTTTGACGTGCCCATAGAGTTTGCCTATCGAAACGATGAAGCGCTCACTACGGAACACTTTCTTATTGCAGGTAATGCCGCTACCTGCCGCGACTTGTACTTACAGAGTTACAGATACGTACGTGTGTACACATATATACATGTGCATACATATATAGTTGTACATAGAAAATGCGAAGCTATCAAGAGGATGATACTTGCGTGACAGCCTCGACGTTGCACGTGGAAACCGTCTAGTCCAGCAACACGAACGCTCACAACGCGCCTGTAACAGCATATGAAGTTCTATCTGTCTCACAGTGTAAAGCCTCCAGCTTTTGTTACCCTTTGAACACTAACGACTCGTGCGAATGCAACCTACATGCGTATACGTGAATTTCAACTACACGCATACATACGCACACGTACGTTTTTATGTGTATAACCCCTTACAGGATACACGTACACACACGACTACAAAAAGTGCAATTTGAAAAGCCTGTATCCTGTTTCCGTACGCGGAAAGGAATCACTCAGCATTACCGCTTCCGATGCGTGGTACACTCGCAGCCGTACAGGTGTGGGTAAACAGTATAACAGTGGCTACGTCGATTCGTCCAAGCGACTTAACTGAAGTGCAGCTGTCGGCAAAATTGTTAAAAAGTGCTTCAAATTCAAGAGAAGTCAGATAACTAATCGATGAACTTGGATACACCAAAAGTGGGGCGCACGTCGAAAACCCGGCGCGTGCTTACATTGTGTTGTAACAAGTGAAACACTGACAAAAAATTCTTTCTATGCATCCCTCTAGAAGGCACGTCTCGCGTTGTGTTACGTAGATACTCTACGTGATGTCCCAGCGACTCCCAGTACTAGTTTTTCTGGTATACGGAGTTAAATTATTGAATCCGCACAATATATCCACTTATGTATATGTCTACGTATACACACACATACGCTTACATACGAAATTCGCACACACTGTGGTGTGTGTGATGAATCACTGGCCAGCAGCACTCGCATCTCTCCTCAGGCGTGTTGACGACTCAACAGTGCGGAAGTTTTGGACTCAAATGTACACCCACGACCTAAGCGAATCCTGCGATCTGGGGGCTGTAGTCTACCTAGGGATACTCCAGAAGACGCGAAAGTGGAATTCTGGTTAACCGTCTATCCAGGTGTCCGACCGTGCACACATGTTGATACAGGTATTTGCGTCAAGACGTGCACAGTTGGGCTACACGTGTAAATGCGTAGGTCTACTTTCATGCCTACACCGGAAGTGCAGGAGCAGTGACAAAGTCAAAACGCGTGTATCTTGATGTGGATGGTGACGTGTTATTCCAGATACTGTATCACCGACTAGAGCCGGCCATGGACCGGCACTCTCTGAGTCAAGCGTAACATCGTAACACGTGCACAATTTTTTCAGACACACACACACATATGAGTTCTTGTCCGAAAATACCTGCAATCATACTACTAGTATTTCGCCTGCGATTTTAAAATGATATATACGAATACCCGTATACCTATCCTCGCACCCGTCCGTCGGTGTATACAGCTATGGGCACCCAGGCATTCGTCCACTTTTGCTATGGTTCGCTACACTGGGACTGGAGAGGATGCCTTCCACGCAAACATATACAAGACTACTGCGTCTGCTTGTGTAGCATTACGCGTGCACATATATATGTATATATGCATACATACATACATACATAAGTATATCCACTGTGTGTCTACGAACTTGTTTAGGTGAGGCACATATATACATATGTGTGGCTGTGTAGTTTGTATATGTCTCGTTTTTCTTTTTCCGTCTATCAGCACACGTGTATACTCTTCCTGTATACATCAGTAAACCTATTCACAAATGTGTGTACACACGTACAGACGGACATGCATACAAACGTCGGTGGATCATCGGTCCATGTTTGTCTGCGCGTTCGTACCAGTTGTTCTTTCTTCTGCATTCTTTCTGTCTCTCTTCACTGACTGCTCTTCCTCGGAATTTAGGAAGAATTATTCAGTTAGTTTTGTGTAAAGATGTTGGAGCGTGAGACGCATGGAACTCCCGGCTGCATGCTTTCTTTCCGCGTGAGCTTTTCTGTCGAATGCGCAACCGAGATTTATGTTGTCTTTTCCACGTGAGGCCTTTTCCTGTCGTCGATCTTCCTCCCCTGACCTTCTTTCACAGTTCTCGAATTGCTTTTTACTCACTCTCGTACACTAGTCTCGTTTCTCCAGGAAGGAGCACGATGTTCCTTTTTTTTCTTCGTGGTGGTAAAGTTACCGTTCTTCGCTTGTTCCCGAAAGAGTTACTGCCCTGTTGTCTATCGCGTGACATCGAAAAGTAATATCTTTTCTACTGGCTTCTCGAAAGCAGAACTGCCGTTCGTATGCTCTAGAGAAAGACTTCTCGCCCTATTCTAAGGGCGATATTTCCTGCGATTTTTCTTCACAACCAGTGAAACCGCTGTTTCCACCAGAAAGTCGGCTTCCGAGAAATAAAGAATCTTCGAAAACGAATACTTCCATGCCGGATGGGACCTACCACGGCGCCTCCCGCATTTAAGTGTCTCTTTGCTTGTTCCCGTTGCATTCTTGCCTCGTTATCAACAGTTAGCTATTTATGTGCGGTGACTGCTTTTCGGTTCCACACCCACCGCTTCCACCAGTTCTGATGCATTTCTCCGCAGCCTTTTTCTTGTTGCTTCTTGTCTTCTCTGACATTGCTCGTCGCCTTCCTACACACTCTTTTACGCCAGCGCTTGTCCCCCTCCCCTACATGGACGCACAAGCAGTCTACACGCATCAATAATTCGGTTTTGATCAATACACCTTAACCTCTTTACCTACACACATAGGTGTAGACGCCGCACACGTAAATGCGTTGGCTGCGCCTCCTCCGGCACAAGAGAGACATCGATATATACCTGTGATATATATATATATACACATATTTATTACGAGTAGACGAAAGCCACGCATCGGTGCTTGTACACACGTATCTGGTGGCGTCTCTCGTATCACCTGCGGCTACGGCTGCTACTACTACTGTTGTCGGGGCTCCTCCCGAAACTCTTTTTTTGTCAAAAACTTGTTTTCCTTTCTTTTCTCGCAGTAGCCTCCGTCGCCAAGTTTTTGATAGAGTTGAATCCCTCCGTTCAATGGGGGGACACGCTCTCCTTATACGCACATATATCTACGTCCACATACATACATGCATACGTACCTCTATACACTTACACATAGCTACATATATATGTCTATATATGTATGTGCATGACTACATACACACATACATCCATACATACGTATATACATATATACCTACATACTTGCATGCATATGTATACGTATGTATCGGTACAAGACTATATCGCGGACTATCTCGTTCTCTATCTCTTTCAGGAGTGAACACTGGGCAGCGTTAGCGATGCCGTTTTCTTCTCAGAAACGGCGTGCTTTGTTTTGAGAGAAACGGTGAGGAGTCTCTTTTCAGCGGTTCAAAGGCCTTTCGCCTTTCCAAGCCAACATCTCTTGACGCCGCTCCTTTTTCCTCTCTTTTTCTGCGATTCGCTGGTCTCCAGCAGCGTCTCTCCTGTCGTGTGCCTTCAGCAGTTGAACGTTCAAAGCAGAAATGCCTTTTATGCGGGAGTCTTCTTGTTCATCCACGGAACAAAACAATTTTTTCCGCGCTTTCGCACCTTAGGTTGGCCAGAAGAAGTCTTAGTCGTCTTCTCTTTCTCCTTTCCTTCGTCCACAGACGCGAAGTTGTTGATTTTCTCTTCTACGCCGAGGCCTCATACGGTGCGTCGTAGGTCGCTCAGTGCCTTTCCCTTCCCAGCAGGCAAATCCCCCCCTCTCTCAACTTTTCCCTTGCTCTCTTTACTCCTCAAAAGGGCAGCAATTGTTGTTGTCGTCCATCTTCTCGACAAACGAGAAACGTTCTTCCCTCGTCATTCTCCGGTGGTCTACTACGCACGTACGCGAGCAAAACGCGTGGAAGAGGCAGTTCCTCCCCCAGCGCAGTTCCTCCGCGTAGAGCGTGGCACGTGTGTTTCTGCGCGTTTCAACCGAGCAAAAAGGTGACGCAAAGGAAGAGAGAGGAGGAGAAAGAGGCGTTTACGCGCTGCTGCTGTTGCTGCACAGCCTGCCTCTCTCGAAAAGATCGGCTCGTCTCGGGTGTACGTACACCTCACCAACAGCGCGAAGCAGAGGCTGAAGCTGTGTGCTGTGCCGTGCCCCCTTCCTCCCTTTCAGACTCCCGTATATATATGTGCACGTGTGTGTTTGTGTGTGTATACAAATAAATATATGTAAACGACTAGAAATCTTGGCGTAAAGGTCTGGGATCCGTATATGCGTCAATATACAAGATATTCTTCTGCATCCTACTACCACCAAGCTGCTACACGCCCTTGCACGTGTATATATATCCGTAGAGGTGTGGGTAGATGGAGCTATCTCCCTGTGTCCCTTTTCGTGTCTCTCTCTCTCTCTCTTTCTGTCTCTCTTTTCTTGGGAGACGATGTATTTCTTTTGACCGCAGAAATGTCTGCGCGAAAGGGAAGTTCCTGCTAGCGCGAAGGAACTGCGTTTGAAAGTACAGAGGCTCTTTACGTACTCTTCGGCAAAAACGAGTTTCCACGAGAAGTTGCTGACTCTTGCAAATCAGGCCCTCGTGTCCACAGCTGTTACTATGTATATGCTCTCGCCTATACATACACATATATGCATATCTGTCTACCTATATATATGTGTATGGATGGGCAGTACTGAATATTCGTGTCTGTTCTCGGTGCGTGTATGTATACGTAGGTAGATTTCTCTCTCTTTTTCCTTCTCTGTGTGTGTGTTTGTTGTGCCGTGTCTCTATATTTCCTCGAGTTCTTGCCTTTACACTTCAATTTTCTTCGAAGCCCACTCCTCCATATACGTAGTGGTAGTCGGATATATATGTACATGTTTGTTTGTAGCTCTTCTCCCTCAAATAGTTGTGTACGTAGGTGTTGCATACGCTCGCCTAGTTGCACCTATACATATATATGTATATGCGTTACTACCTATATGTATACATGTGTATATAAAGCAGTCTTCCTACTCCATATTCGGAGGTGTAAATACTATTGCGTAGCGCTACACGTATGTGTGTACGTCTATCCACATATATGTATGTATCGGTAGGACTCTCAACCTCTACCTATCTAATGTGTATATATATATATATGGGTCTACATACACATATATATATATGTATGCCCATCTCTCTCTCTGTATGTATGTCTATCTGTGTATATGTATGTATATATGTAATAATACAGGCGCACGTATATACGTGTGTACAAGTAAGAGAATATAGAAGAAAGCGTGGGCGAAGAAGAAGAAGAATCGAAGACCCCGGCTTTGGAAGAGAACGTCGAAATTGTTTGACTGCTGCAGAGATTCTCCCGGATTGTAAAGATGGTCGTGGCCTGCGTCTGCTTCATCGGCGCACATGTACGCCTCAATGCACATCTTTCATATTCTTCTTCTTCTTCTTCGTATTCTTCCTTTTCCTCGTCTTCCCTTCTTCCGTTACGTCTTCCTCTTCATCCTCAACCTCTTCGGTCTTCTGCTGGTGTTCCACGTCCTCGTTTTCTTCCTCGTGGCTCCCTTCGGCCCCCACCTCTTCGTCCACCTGTTCTTCTTCGTATTTCTCCTCTTCCTCTCCCTTTTTTTTCTTGTCCTTCCCCTTCTTCTCTGCCTCACCCTCTGTCCGTTTTCTCTACCTATATAAAGCATGTGTCTCCGTGGCCACCGTCATATATACATATATATATATATATTCACGTGGGTAGGTATGTGTGAGTAAAAAGAAATCTGGGCTGCTTCATCTTGCCTGCTTGGCCCTCTTTTTATAAAATCTGCCACTTCCTCTGGCTGTGTGTGGCTGTTTGCATACGCCCACGTATTTCGTCGCGTAATATAGGCAAACATATGTACACATATATATATACATACAATATATATATATATATATGTCTACACAAGTAGGGAAACACACATCAGTATATACGTATGGGCATATATACATATGCAATTGTATGCATACAATCGATACACATAGTGATGTGTGACCCTATATCTATCTATCTATTCATATATATATATATATATATAAATATATATGTACGTCTCTCTACCTCTATATATGTGTATACACGTACACACATGTGTATAGTCGAATTTTAAGGGCACTGCTCTGGAAAAACATATGTGTCCCTGTATCTGTCTCTCTATATGAATTTATATATCTATTTATCTACTATATATCTGCCTTTATATATTTATCTATGTTTATATGCCTATTCAGCTACGTCTCTCTCTCTATATGCATATGTCTATCTATCCACCCGTATGTATACATATATATGTCTATGTCTAGCTATCTGTTTATCTACCTTCATATGTGTACATATGTCCACATTCGATTCTGTAGGGGGATTCTCATATACAGGCATGTGTGTCCCTACATATACATACGAATATATATACAAAGACATGTGTGTCTACCTATCTATCTGTCTATCTATATCTCTCTTCCTCTCTCACTTTCTCTCTGTCTACATATATATATATATATACTTGACTGTTTACGGGGTTTCTCATATACAGACATGTGTGTCCCTATATATACATACATGTATACACAAACATGTGTGTCTGCCTTTCTATATCTTTCTCCCTCTCTCTTTCTCACTGTCTACATATATATGTGTATATACACTTGATTACCTACGGCGTTTTTCATCTACAGGCGTATGCGCCTCCCTCTCTCTTTTTCTCCCTCATTTTCTCTCTCTATAAATATATGTTGTCGTTGAAGTGTGTAGGAGAATTCCCTTAAACAGATCTGCGCGCCCCTACGTATATATATACATATATATATATGTATTTGTGTACGTTTGATTTTCTACGGGGACTCTCTGTACACCAGTGTGTAAATGTAAATTTAAAACAGTTGTTCCCTCCTCCTCCTCGTCCTCTACTTTTTCCTTCTTTCTTTCTCTCTGTGTCTCTGTCTATCTTGTGTCGGTGTCTACGCAGACTGAGGGGGGGGACTGCGGTTGTCTTTCGTCATCTGTTCACACATCTACTGAAATTCCCATACATACATATATATATATGTAAGTGTGTAGATACTTCCATACACATATATGTGCATATAGAGATAGATCTGTTTATCTATGCGTATATATTTCCAATGAGTCTCTCAGCAATCACCAATGTATGTACATACATATATATATATATGTAGGTATGTGTAGCCTTGCATCTGCGTTTAACATGTGTTTAAAAGTTTGTGTATTGGAAAGCGTCTACGTGTTTCCTAGACAGAGGTCGAGCCGCGTTTGTGTGTGTAAATCTCTTTAAAAAACTGCGTACGCGTGGAGTCGTGTGTTCATCACATCTGTCAACGAATGAAGCAGCTTCCTGGATTTCCCTGTACGTGTAATTTTCCTTCTTTTCCGCATATTCCTGTCCTCTGCGACTTCTTCTTCTCCATCTGGCTTTTCTGTATTTCTTACTCTTTTCCTTTTCGTGTCTTCTTCTCTCGCTCTCCTCTTTCTTCTTCTTCTGGTTTCCCTCTTGGTGCTCGACCCTCTCTTTTCTGTCTCCGTCTCCCTCTGTCTCTTCCGCGTGCCGTCTCTTCGGTTCATCCGGCGAGACGGTGTGGACTGCCCGCCGCTGCTTCGTCCCTTTTCCTCCTTTTTTTCTCTTCCCGCCCTTTTCGCTCTCCCATTCTCGTCTCTTTTTCTCGAGTTGTTCCCCTTCCTCTTCTTCGCCGCCGTTCTCTGCCGTTGCAGTTTTCTGCTGTCTTCATCCTCTTCTGCCCTTTCCCCTGCTCCCTTCGTTCTCCGAGGCCCCCTTGCCAGCTGCTCCTTTGCTGTGTGCTGTGCTGCTTTACTCTCCGCCGCCTTCTGTTTTTCTCTCTCTTCACGCGCTCAGAACGAGCCGTTGTCGCTGCAGTTCTTCGACACCGAAGATGCGCTCTCCATGCAGTTCGCCGTCTACGCAGCCGTAGACGTTATCGAAGAAAAACGTAAGTTCTCTAGTTGCCTGATCTTCTCTCTCCTCTGCAATACACACAAATCTGTCCCCTTTGTTACCCATCCCTTCTATAGACGTCCCTATGTATATGTACTTCGCACGACTCTGCTCCCTTCCCCACGCCACACATATATATCTATATCTGTATGCATATGTATGTGTATGTGGATGTGCATATGGAGGCACTAGGCACCGGTGGCGTGGTCTGCGGAATTTTTTGAAGATGCGACCGCAGAAACCACACAGAATCTCCTTGTCAGAAGAGGAGGAAAGGGGAAAGAAAAAGAGACGAGAAGACAGCAGCAGGGCAGCAGATGAGAGAGGCGAAGAAAGTGCAGAAGAAGAAGAAAGGAGAAGACGGGAAAAGAGACGAACGAGAAAACGGAAGGGGAGAAGAAGACCTGTTCGTCCTTTCCCGAACAGCAGGGTTATGCCTAGGAGTTCCTCGGTAGAAAGGCACACACGAGCGTCCCAATTTCGTCAGGAAGACTGCAGTGGTTTCTTCCTGTTCGTAAATACATGTCCGTACCGGGCTTTTTCTTCTCGCTGCCGCGCTTGAAGGGACGAAGAAAGGGGACGGAGGAGGGGCCACGCAGAGGAACACAACCTCCGACCGCTTCTGCTTCTCGTTTGTCTTCTTCTCTTTATTCACCAGGGCGACGGTGTATCTGTCTCTGAATTTGCAGATGAAGAGAAGGGCGCGCGTGTGTGACACAAGTTCACACGCCGAGTTTGCTGCTTTCCGTCAGAGCCACAGAAGTTCACAAGTCTCTTCGCATACACATCACCACTTTCTCCTCACTTTCACTGTCTTTCTTTTTTCTGTTTCTCTCAGCGGCTCCGTTGCTTCCTCCGGCCTGTTTCTATATGCGATAGGAAGCTGTACATGTTGTCGAAAAACTTGACGAGCGTTGTGCCTTCGCGTCTGCTTTGATTATGAGTCAGCCCCCACATATATATATATATATGCAGGCTGCTGTCCTGCTATTTCTCTGCGTGTAGGCGGCAGTATACCATCTCCCCTAGATGCACCGCGACCTGCTGCGCGTACACATACAGTTAATGCGTGTTTGTCGTTATGCTTCTATGTTTGTGTGGACTTATGATATCCTGAAAGGTCCTCGTTAAATGCTGGTTTTCGTCTGAAGGAAGAACACAAACGTTTTTGCAGGAGCAAAATTTGTTTCTTGAGGGAATGAATCGACAAATTTCAACCTACCTGTCTCGTCCTGTCTATCTGTCGTTATTTCACCCCGGCCTCTTTCTCTGCCCTACTTTTGAGAAGTAAAAGAAGAAGCACTTTCTTGTGGAATTCGTGTGGACGAAATTTAACCTACCTGTCTCGCTCTCTGTCTTTGTGTCGCTCTTCCACCCGTCAGCGTCTCCCTGCATCTGCGTGTGTCTATCTGGCCCACCATTGCTTCGCCGCTGCGCTGCGCTGCCCGTCTGTGTAAACTTTTTCCATTTTCCAGTGCAGACGCAGCAGCAGCCGACCGGGCACGGCGCATACGGCAGCGGCGGCGTGGGGCCACCTGGTGCTACCTCTGCCTCTACGGGGCCTGCTGGCGCGGCTGCTGCTGCTGCTGCTTCATCTGCTGCCTCGGCTGCTGCTGCTGCATCGGCTGCCTCGGCGGCTGCCACTGGCACTGCAGCCTCGGCGGAATGCTTCTTAGGCGCCATCTGTCCCGCCTTGTGTCTTACACGGGATTACCTGCTCTACGCCTACGTGCCAACAACCGGCGTGAAAATCGTTGCCGCTATTGAGCAGCGCAGTCAATATTCTTCCCAAGATATCCGCAGCGTAAGCACTTCCCCAGAATACTTTTCTTCTTCTTCTTCCTCCTCTCTTTCTGTGTCTCTGTGTGTGGGTCTATCTGTGTCTCTACGAAACATGGAGACTTCTCCCAAATTTTCCCTCTTTCTTCTCTCTTCCTCTATCTCCGTCTCTGTGTGTGGATCCAGCTGTACCCACACGAAACGCGGAAAGGCCTCCCAAATTTCCCTCTCTTTTTCTCTCTCTCTGTTTTCCTGCCTGTCTCTGTGTGTAGATGTTTGTACGTATATTAGACATAAAGAATTTTCCTGGTTTCTTCCTTCATCTTTCCCCTTTTCTGTACATACGCATATGTGTGTACGTGTGTAGACACTAAGCGAAACACGTGTGTGCTTCGTATTTCACCAGAAGCAAATACGGGTGTGTACGTGGGAGTGCCAAGAGTTTGTCTCCTTCCCACCTCTCTGTTTCTCCTTCTCCTCCTGCGTGTCTCTGCCTGCATGGGTGTGTTTTTTTCTGTGGGCCTTTTCTGTGTATATACGGGGTAGAACAGACGGCTATTTCTGTTCCACAGTCCTGGTTTTCCTTTTCTTCTCCTGGGTTTCCGTAGGCGCCGAGCCAACGACGCAAGTGATAAATATCGAGAGGAAAAGAGGAAAAAGGCTGTGCGCATGTCTTTCTCTGTGTGTCTTACCCTCTGGACGTAGAACTGCCTGTCTGTGTATGTAGAGATCCCCTTGAAGGGGAAAGGAAGGCAGAAAGAGGGACACGAGAGATAGGAAGAGAGAAGAGATAAAAAGAGAAGGAGAGATCGAGAGGAACAGAGAAAAAGGGGAAAAGAGAGAGGAGAAATAGAAGAGAAGGAGAGATAGAAGGCGGAGGAAGGTAGAAAGGGAGGGGGGATATAAAAAGAAGAGAAATGTAGAGACAGAGAAGATAGAGAGAAAGGTAGGAAGAGCGGAGAGATAGAAGGAAAGGGTGAATAGAAAGAGAGGAGGAGTAGAAGTAGACAAGAGATAGAGAGAAAAAGATAGTGGAAGATAGAAAGCGAGGAGAGAAGTAGGAAGGGGGGAGACATATAAAGGAAGGGAAGATAGAGAGGTGGGGAAGATTGAGAACTTTCTTACATCCGATTCTTTTATCTCTGTGTCAGTCTACTTTTCGCCTTCTCTGTACAGCCCTGTCTCTCTGCTATATCTTTCTGGCTTTCGCCTCTTGAAACCAAAGAGAGATGCATAGATAGAAACATAAAGATGAATATAAAAGAGATGAGGAGAGAAAAAGATAGAGTTACAGAAGAGAAAGATAGTACTACACACATATATATATATAGAGAGAGAGAAATGTAGATGTTGATACATAGATATAGCAAATGGCAGAAAGATAGATAGAGGCAGAGACAAAGAAATCTGGAAAGGTAGAGATATAGAGAGGAAAAGGTGGACAACAGAGAAGAGATAGAAACAGAGAAGAGAGAGAGACACAGCAAGATATACATATATATATGTGTGAAGAGAGATAGGAGGTAGGGATTTTGATGAAGAGAGAAAGTGATATAGAAAGAGAAAGACAGCGAGAAAGAAGGAAGGAGAAGAAGATATAGAGGTGGATAGGAAGAGATTACGTGGGAGATAAACTGAAAAACATACAAGGAGATAGATAGAGATAAAGTAAGTTACAGAGGAGGCGAGAGAAGTACAGACAGATAGAGATAGCGCATGATAGAAAGAGAGTGAGAATTGCGAGGTGGAGATAGATAGACGTAGCAGCAGAGAAATCGAGCGAGAAAACGGTGAAGACAGGAGAGACAGAAGCAGAGAAGAGGGAGGGAAAGATATACAGAGAGATAGATAGATAGAAATATAGGGATAGATGGGTAGAGAAAGGAAGAGGAAGAGAGACAGTTGGACGCAGAAAAAGAAGGAGATGTCTATAAAGATAGACACGGATGGATACTGGTAGAGATAAAGATAGATAACATGTGAAAGATACAGATACGTGGATATTGATAGACGTAGAGAGAGAGAAAGACAAAGCTCGAGAGAGATAGACTGAGAAGGAGCGAAAGAGAGAGAAAGAGATAGAGAAACATATCATGTTAATACCTCCATTTAGACGTGCCTATTTATCAATGTGAATATCTATCAATATATATATCCGTCTATCTATCTATGTATATATGTGTATGTATATGTGTATGTCTATTTTTCTTTTCTGTCTCTCTCTCTTTGTATGTGTATGTGTCTGTTTCTATCTTTTCTGTTTGGGTAGAGACACTGCGTATGGACTGGTGATTTTTGCTGCAGCTTTTTCGACGACTTCATCGGCTCTACGCTGACAGCGTCTGCAACCCCTTCCTGCTGGGCAGCATAGAGACTCCCGTCTTCCTCCGTCAGCTAGGTAGGCGTCTTTCTTTTCCTCCTACTAAAAAATAGGAGAAGCGGCAGACACAAAAAAATAATATTGTACGAGGACGTACCTTCCCGCGTTCCTCATTAGGTACATATATATATGTACCTCTGAACACATATATATATATATATATATATATATATTAAAACATATACATATGTATATATAGTCGTCGCTGTGTGTGCGTGTATATATATGGGGAGAGATGAGAAGGAAAGATCTCCACTATTCTGTTGTAGATCTATGAGGGCCGCAACTTTTCTTCATATGCTTTCTTTCTATACATAAATGTATATACCTGTGTAGATAGTCGCATTCGTGTATTCGACACGGATGCGGATAATTTCACGACCACTTACACATATGCACACTCCTATCCATCTCTGCCGTTCACAAGCGGCTGTCTGTATCGCTGGGCGGAATCTACTATATCTAGGTCTATAAACGTATATGCCTGTATACATATGTACGTGTACATACATATATATTAATTTATTTGTTCTTTCTCTGTCGCGGCCTCTGTACACAAGTTTCTGTTTGGTAAAAGGATGGTTTTTCTCACATTGTTATGTTCCCCTGCAGAGATTTTCCTCGGCTTCTTTCAGTAGTCATAGGTGTAGACGCAGAGATCCATCCGGGCTTCTCTTCTTCTCTAGCTCTCTTCCTCTCTCTCTTCCTCTCTCACTTAATCTCTCTCTTCGTCTATATCTGCGTCTCTATCTTCGTCTTCCTCTTTTTCTCTCTCTTCCTCTCTCATTTCGTCTCTCTCTTCGTTTCTCTCTTCGTCTCTCTCTTGCTCCCTGTCTTCGTTTCTCTCTTTCTCTCTGTGTTCGTTTCTCTCTTCGTGTCTCTTGCTCTCTGTCTTCGTTTCTTTCTACCTCTCTCATTTCGTCTCTCTGTTTGTCTCTCTCTTCGTTTCTCTGCATCGTTTCTTTCTTCCTCTCTCTCTTCGTCTCTCTTCGTCCTTGTCTTTCCTTCCCGCAGTCTCTCTCTTCCTCTCTCTCTCGCTGTGTACACACGTACGCACGTCTCACCGTCTCGGTAGCAAAAGTGTCTTTGATCAAAATAGACGGAAAGCACTTTTAAACATCTGTAAATAAATGCTACGCACGATTTTCCGGAAGACTTGCACAACTGTTTTGTGTGCAACGTATGCGACTTTGCGAAGCACCTTGTCGAAGTATGAGCCGCGGCGGTACACTGCTGTCATATACACTCCGAGGACGGGCATAGATACTTACGTAATTGCTTCGGCGTCAACCCGCGAAGGGAGAACGGGAAAAAAAATTGTCGCCACCTTTCTGTTTCATATCCCTGATGTCAGCAAACACACACACACACACACACGTGTATATTTGCCTCTCTCTGTACTTGCAACAAAGAGTTCCACCGCACACCACGGCTGCGCGTCGATTTTCACCGCTACTAAAAAGCACCGTAGCTAAAGTGTCCACGGGAGACCTAGAAGACCGCAAGCGCGCGGCAAACAAACAGACACACGGCTACTACGAGGAGTACCCACACCAATCTATGCCTCTCGGTAGACACTTGCCGGTGAAGGCAGTGAAAGACTTCCCCCGAATGCAAAAAAGTGTTCAATAACGAACACGGGCGTGCTGGAGCGAACCTTTCTTTGCGCGAAAGTGTTCCTCACGTGCAATTGCTTCACCCTTTCTAGCTGCACGCTGCAGAAAAAAACGGGAAAAGCTTTTCCTGTTAATATTGGTTTCCTCTCGAAACAACGCGCTTTGTCTTTCCAGCAGAGACGCGCCTCACCTGTCACGCCGGAGAGGCAAGATCGAGCTCCTGTTGTCGCCCATTTCATTGCAATAATAAGACAAAGCGTTACTTTAACAATACCACACCAACTACTACTAGTATTGCTACTACTAGTACTACTACCGCGTCTGCACTCCTTCTAATATAAGTTCTGGTACAACTGTTGCTAGTACTGCCACTAATCCTACTTCGACCAACACCCCTACACCCACTACAACTACTATGAACACTCTTTTTGTCACTACTACTACTACTACTACTACTGATGCTACTATCATTACTACACGAGAGTGAACGCCAGCAGACGTTCCTCCGCTACGTGTCTGCTTTCCTCCTTCCAAGCGCGCGGCCGCCTCAACAAGGAGTGGCAGTGCTGCTAGTACAGGAGTGACGGGCACCGTCATTATTACCAAGAAGAACATCCCATTTTCAGTCTTACTAACTCCACTCCTAGCGCTGCCTGTGGGGTGTGAATAGTCCCAAGGATTTCTCCCCCCGCCTGACCCTTTCCGCGTGGAGGCTTGTTTTTCTCTTTCCTGCAGACGCTATCGTGGCGTACTATTCAAAAAAGCTGGAGGAGGGCACGTGACTCGGCACTTCGGTTCATTGTCAAGATCTCTGCTGTACATCGCTATCTGCTTCGACAGCAGCGCGTACACTTCCACGGGAGCGAGATGAACACCCGTCTCTCTCTATATATATATAATTTAGACATTCTGACTTTTACTACTCCAAATACTGCGGCAGCATTACTCCGTACCGGACGCTTTCCCGCCTACGTCCAGAGTACTTCGTAGAGCAGATCAGGCACTGTCTATGAGAAGACGTCTCCGGCGATGTACTTGCAGAGGAACGACGCGTTTCGGGGACTGCGTTGCTATGGAAGGGTCCCTGCACAGTTGCTGGCTTCTCTTGTGTCAGTCGTTTTTGATTCGTGCCGTGGAGGCTAGACTGCGAGCGCTGAACTTTCTCGTTGGCCTCTTCGCCGGATGCGTATGTACAGGCGTGCGCCTATATGTATGTATATATATAAATAAATACATATCCGCATATAACTACACCTACATAATAAACGAATATATATACGTGTGTAAAAAGTTGTGTTGCCCGTGTGCGGTCGGCCTGCACATGTACGGTGACTGTCACAATGATACCGTTGAAAGTGAGCTTGTGTGGAACATCCAGCCCTCGTAGTGGTTGAAATATATTTGGCACAGACTACCAACATGTCTCCTGCTCTATATAGTGCCCGTCTCTGTATACGTGCATGTGGAAGTGTAGAAATAGATATGCTTGCATGCCTACTGTTATATACGTCAGTGTCTGCGGGTATGTATTACATATATACTCTTGTGTATCATACACAAGAGTAGATTCGCATGTGAGCTTTCATATGAGAAAATTCAGCTGCCAACTTCACCAGGCAGCAACCGCAGTAAAATGAGTCGGCCCGGTCCTTCACAGTTCTCCTTATCGGGGCTGAGAGCATTTCCTCCATCGCAGACAAGAGCACTGGAGTTACACCAGTACCCAGGGGAACGATCAGGAAGGGAACCACCAACTAGAATTTGACCTTATCCGGAGGGCACGCAAGTAACTCTCTGCCGTTCACATGACCTGTTTACCGCAATTCGTTGCATTCAGGAGGTGATGCTGCAGATGACGAATCAAGTTTTCCAAGGTGGCACGGCTTCGATGCATGTTCCTCCCTTCGAAACAACCCACTCTTCAGGATTTTGCCACGACGGCACTAACGCTTCGGACGAGACGCTGCCAGCACACGTAGAACTTCCCCTCCTCTGTGTGCGTAACTCGTATCCCTACACGCGTATATACAAATATGGATACACATGGCAGCGTATATAAACACACTGTTATTCATAGGAGCCTACGAGTATGATTGTTGGTACACGTGCGTACCCCTGTTTCTACAAAAGCGTGTCAATATGTAACATTGTACGTGACCAGTGGTATACGGTAACAGGAATCACTGCTAGGTGATATATCGGTGTATATCACCGGCGCTGACGTTTGCGCGCGCCTCATTTTGGCGATGGACACACAGGAGCTGCAGCTCCTGCAAGTTGTCAAGGCTTCCTTTCCACGCGGCAGATTCGTGAAGAGAAACGACGTGCCACTTTGTTTCGAAAGCTATGCATTGTAATTCCACTTCCACGCTTCTACGTGGTCTTAGTTGTGGCATATGTTGTTTCTGCTCAACACGCATGTCAGTATGTCGCACTGTGGCTTGTAGAGTTGCCGGCAGTCAAATTTCTATTGAGGGGGGGAAAATTGACGGCGGCTGACTGGACTGAAGGAAGAATGCTAACGCAAACAACTACGAAGCTTGAAAGGCAGGACAACAGTGACAATATACAAGTGAAGCCCGCAAGCTATCTCGAAGAAGAGACCCAGGGGGCGGCGTTCCATGTGGAAGTACAGACAGAGCGGTGCGTTGTTGAAAGCTCTGAAGCTCAAGATCGATACGTGGACTCTGGTCTGCCTCTTCACATGGCCAGAACGGGCAATCCGGGAATTGCTTGCGCTACAGCCCCGTTGAGCGCCAATGTCTGAGCATCGCCGTGTTCCAAAGTGCGCACTTACACATCCTCTGTTCGACTGATAAATCTTCTGCTGCATGCCATAATTTCACTCGGGTTGAACACACCAGAATTCCGACGCCGCCACAGTAGCAGCACGGCTCGTGATCAGCGAGGCGAAAATCCTTATCAATTGTCGCATTCGCATCACCGGTTATCTGTTTTATCTGCACATAGTATTACTCCCTGTGCGTTCGCAAAAGGCATGCCTATGTGTATACTCCTGCAACCATGGACGAGAGAATGCTTATCGCTGTGAACTTGAATTGACATAGACCTGTGTGCGTATACTGTGTGTTCATACAAGTGGGCACGCGTACTACAGCCATACACAAAGAAATATTCACTCTTGTGAACCTGTATTGAGGTAAACCTGTGTGCGTAAACTGTGTGTCCACACACATGGGTACGCAAACTAATCCAACACATGTATACCCGTGTGCGTGCCCGGGTATGCTTGCTTTGTACGTAAAATAAAACCAGTGACGCGTAGGACGTGGCTATTGTTTGACAAATTCCCCGTTCACGTATGTCTGACCTCTCCTAATCTTTCCAAAACCTAGTACAAATTACCAAAAGCTAGCACAAATTAACTCAGAATCCTCTATTTGTGTTCGTACCAAACTACTTTGCCTCGTTCTCGTTTTCGTCCGCATCTTCGTCATTTCACCACTGTTTTACCGTGCACTTCTGTCTCCTGTTCGCTGCGTTTTACGACGAACTGTTTCCCCTCACGCATGTGAAACCATACACGCGTACACGAGGCCAGTCAGAACCTGAGGGATTGACGTTCTTGTAAAATATCAGCATCTCACACCAGTCAATGGGAGCACTGACGTTCTTGTAAAGTGCCAGCATCTCAAATCACTTCATGCGTACAGTCAACACGGTACCGTGTTGCCCGGCTCATGTAAGACAAGAAGAACCTTTTCTTCATCCTCAGAAAGTGGGAAGGCTGCCAACATGGCAGTACACTGAATAACGAAGGCAGAGTTATCATTATCAAATAGCGAGAGACAGACGTCCTTTCCTCCGGTCCTCGGCACTCGTGGACGGCCGCATTCTTCACGGTCACGTGGATACCTGGTAAGACTGCGTTTCCTCGAATGAACATTGCGCAGAAGTCAAGTCAGCCAACTCACCTCGAGGAAACGCGATGGCTGTCTGATCTTACGGCGATGCAAAACTAGTTTGTCAAGAACAACCGAGGCCGTGAGAAAAGTGTTCTTCTTAATCCCGTGATGTGCTACGTGGCAGTGGACAATTTTTTATAAGTAAACTGAACTCAAGTAAGTGTGCCGTCTACAACTTTGTGTGTGACACCTGCATTTCACGAATTCGCATGGTGTTACGTTACGTTGTGTGTAAGACAGCCAAGGGCAGCGCCAGCACAGGATGAAACTGTGGAAGGCAGGAGCGTGTACAAACATTTGTCTGCGTTTTTTCATCGGTGAAGCATCGACCTGCCGTGTTTTTCCGGCCCCTTTCACAAAGAAGCGAAAGACCAGCCAAAGCGAAAAAAGTGTGAAAAGGATCGGGATGCCTGGCGCTAGTCGACTGCTCCCGTTCGCTTCCACCCACAAAAAAGGCCAGGGGATTGTCCGTTTCTTCTTCTGCTTCCTCTTCTTCCCCTTCTTCATCTTCTTCATCTTCCCCGTTGTCGTCACCTGGATCTCCTTGTTCTTCGTGTTTTGCCTCTTCTGTTTTTTCTATCTTCTCCCCATTTCTTCTTTCTTCAGCTTCTCTGCCTTCCGTTTTCTTTCTCTCTTCCCCACGTACTCTACTTTTTCCCCCCCCACCGCCGTCCTCTCCTTGTCCTTTTTCTTCTCCTTTTTCTTTCTCCACTTCTTTCAACTCCTGTTCTTCTTGTCTTTTTCCCTCTTCCACGCGTCCATCCTTTTCTGCTGCTTCTCGTTTTTCTTTTTCAACTGCTATTCCCCTTTCCCCCTTTCCATCTGGAGGTGGGTACAGACGACCTTCCTCCCTCCTGCCCTCACTCCACCCCATCTTGGCAGTTTCTACGGCAAAGTGTCGTTCTTTACTGCGTTCTCCAGCAGCTTTTCTCTTCTTCGTTTCTGTTCGTGGAGCACGGGAGATACCTCCATCTGGGTGTTGGCAGCTATCTAGGAAACGACACAATTTGGGCACATCAAAGAGAGAAAAGGCAGATATGTCTAAGGTTTTCAACGTCGCCAATACCCACCAACAGTAGCACGAGTCGGACTTCTTTCCTCCACGGCCGTTCAAGCCCCCGTCCTCCTGCTGCCGCTCTCCCAACCACCTGCGACGACAACCAACGTGACAGGACCACACACAACTTTTCAGCTTCACACAAATATACATACATTTACACATGTCTACACATTGACGGAGAGAGCAACAGCGCACACACACACGATTTTACATAGAGGTACATACGTACAATAGAGAAGGGGAGAGAAAGGACAAAAAAAATGGACAAGACACACAAATGCAAACATAGC
Organism: Sarcocystis neurona; assembly: GCA_000727475.1. Lineage (NCBI taxonomy): Eukaryota > Apicomplexa > Conoidasida > Eucoccidiorida > Sarcocystidae > Sarcocystis > Sarcocystis neurona. The sequence continues at coordinate 813,342 of KL647290.1, read as the reverse complement.
CACACATATGTGTACATGTGCGTGTACATCCAAACGCATATATATGTATATATATATACACATAAATACGGGTGTAACCAGAAACACATGCAGGTCCACTAGTAAACCGTTTTCTAGGGCGTGTTTACTATGTCTGGGTAATGATCGAGAGACAGAAACGAGAACAGAGGAGACCTGCCGTTAAGAGTCAAAATGGTGGAGCACCCGCCGCGAGACAGACCTACAGGCATCTGCAGAAACGTATCACTCTCACACTTCCTATAGAATACGGATAGCCACGTTTACAGATGCATACACATACATGTGTAGATGAAGGTTTGTTGTTGTAAAGGCACGTCCATTTTTCTCCGCATACGTATATATAAACGTTTTGCGTGTATAGCACGTGTGCAGGTCACTTACGACTGACACGTGCACATACATACTCACACATGTAAATATATCTACTGGCTGCACCTGCCAAAGTACTGACAAAGCCCTTGTGAATTTTCAGCTTTGGTGTGGAGGCCAGAATGGCAGAGACAGCGCTGGCATGTGAACGGAACTGACGAAGATCCTGCGACTCTCTTCCTTTCCCCACTTCCTCCCAAAATTAGTGCCGCAGTTCTCTCGGGTGATGCTGCTGGTGCTGGGCCTGCCATTCTCCTGCTGCTGCGCCCGCCGTTCTGCTGCCGCTGCCCAAGATCAAAATGTGCCACCGACTTCCCTCCCGCTTCCCCTCCTGCAGCACCTGCCACTGCTGCTGCTGCTGCCACTGCTGCTGCTGCCACTCCTGCTGCTGCTGCTGTTGCTGCTGTTGCTATTGCTGCTGCTGCTGCGGGTGCTCTTGCCGCGAGTACGTACCTTTCCAGATCTTCTCTCCTGGTGCTGCCGAGAGGAAGCGCGGCCTCGAGAAGTCCCAGGAGATGCAGCGCGGCGATAACACAAAATGTCGCGCCTGCATGCGACTCGCAGCCGGGCGCACATCCGAATCCCCCGTCCAAATTTTGGCATTGCAGCAGCCATTGCAGTAGTTTCTTCCATCGTGGTACCTGTTCTTCTAACGGCCCAAGCACGTCTCCCGCGGCTGCTGCCACGCCGTCATCTTCTTCTTCGCTCTCTTTTCCCACTCCTTCCTCTTCTTCTTCTCGTGCTGTTGCTTGTCCTACTGTTGCATCTCTTTTCCGACGCGCTGCTCCCGTCACTTTTTCATCGTGGACCGCTGCTTCACATGCTCCCATCGCTGCTGCTCTGGTTGCTACTGCTGTTGCAGCAGTTCTTTCTCGTCCTCCTCGGTATCTCGCCTCTGCTGGTTCTTCTTCTGCCACCTGCCGTCCTGCCGTTTCTGCTGCACCCCCGTCCCCCCCCTGCCTCCTCCCCATGACGACGAACTGCTGCTGCTGCGCCTCCTCCTCTTGTTCTTCTTTACTGCGTTCACAACGTGTGGATCTTCGTACCGGCAGCGCTTCGTTTCGACATTCTTCCCTGCCCATTTCTTTCATACTCGTCCCCCTTTCCCTTTTCACCTGAACACTCGCGTCCGTTTCTACCTTTTTTCGGATCAGTTTTTGGCCCGCACCCTCCTGCCATCTCCTTTGACGCGGCAGCGGCAGCAACAGCCGCCTCCTTCCTTTTCTCCTCCTGCAATTTCTGCCTGAAATGCGCACTTGTTCTACCGCCCTCCGCTGCTCGCATGAGGCAGCAGTCCACGATGCTCGCCGCAGCAGCTGCTCCTTCGTTTTCTTGTTCCTCTTGAAAATTTCGAGCAACTTCAAAATACCTAGGGCAGCTAACACAAACCGAACATCCGCCTCTCCTCTGTTGCTGCTCCAGCCTCCCCTCACATATATGCTGCTGTTGCAGCCGCTCAGACGCCTGCTACAGCCGCTCAGACGGCTGCTGCCGCTGCTCAGACGGCTGCTGCCGCTGCTCAGACGGCTGCTGCCGCTGCTCAGACGGCTCCTGTCCCTGCTCAGATGGCTGCTGCTGCTGCTCAGACGCCTGCTGCCGCTGCTCAGACGCCTGCTGCCGCTGCTCTGACGCCTGCTGCCGCTGCTCAGACGCCTGTAGCCCATTTTATTCAGATGCCTGTGCGTGTTGCTGCTGCCGTCGACGTTGCTTTTTTCAGCCTTGCTGCTGCGGCTGCTGCCCCGCATGTGTGAGTGTGGGCAACAGCTCCTGCGGCTGCTGCAGGATGAGGCGCAGCGACATCGCTCGCGACTGCAGCAGGAGCAGCAGGAGATGTCTGACGAAGGCGCGTCGCCACTCCTGGCACAAGCAGCAGCAGCAGAGGAGGAAGTGGATGAGGACGAGGAGGAGGAAAGACAAAAAGAAGAAGGTGGAACAGCCGCACAGCAGCCAGAAGGAAAAGATTCCACATCAGAGAAAGGGCCATCTTCTGGTTTTGAAGAGAAATTGGACACTGCCCTAGGGACAGAAAACGAGAAATCGAGAGAATAAGGAAAAGACGAAGAAGAAGAAGAAAAAGGAGAAGAAGATGGTGGAAGGTGAAACGGAGGAAGACATGCAGGTGGGACAGAACAAGGGAAAGCAAAACGCACGTGGGGTGGGGATGGAGAAACGGAAGAAAAAGAGAGAGAAGAGGACGCGGAGAAGAAAGCAGCCTTGTTGCTGACGAACTGATTGAAGAAGGCTCCTGTGTGAGGATCCTGTTGGTGGAACACAAAATTCCTGATCTTTTCTATCGCAGCAAAAGACAGAAATTCTTCTGCCTCATGCAGCAACGCCAAAATTTGTAGCGCATTTAATGTCGCAAGTGTTGTTGCCGAGTACGCGCTCTTTGCATGCGCGGCAAAACCGACTATCCTTCCTCCTGCTGCTGCTGTTTCTACCTGCGTTTCCTGCTCTGCTACACACGCTCCTGCTGCTGCTCTTTTCTTCTTCTTCTTCGTCTCCCTCTGCTGCTGCTCTTGCTGCTCCCCTCTGATCCGCTGTCGCTGTAGGCTCTTGCTGCTCGAGCACCGGTCACATGCAGAGGACAACGAAGAAGAAAACGTAGAGAAAGACGAAGAAGAGAGAGGAGACGGCGGACAAACTGAGACAGCAGAAGGAGGAGAAGAAGAAGGCGAAGAAAAACGTCTTTCCCGTCTCCCGCTGCATGCCACCGCCTTTCTAGTTCTTCGTTCTGCTCTCCCTGTCTTCTCTCCTGCCCCTGGGCCTCTCGGCGCTGGGGAAGTTGCTGCTGCTGCTGCTTCTCGTTCGACGACTGCTGCTGCTTCTCCGGCTGCTGCTCTCGCTGCTCCAGCGCAAAGGCCAGTGCGGGGACGAGAATTACTCCCCCGGTCACCCCGACGAAGAAGGCGCAGATACCGGCTGCGGCAGCGAGACCCCTGCCTTCCTCGTAGACTTTCTTTTCCCCTCTTTTCCTCTCTTGTGTGTCTAACAAGGTTTTCTTTATTCGGAAGGAAAGTCACAAAACGTATTTGTCTACTTCTTATAAATCTCTCTGCCCTTTTTATTCTCCGTCCCCACAGAATTCTTATTCTTTTCCCTCCTTTTCCTTCGCGCGGCAGTTTCTTCTGTCTTGTCTCCGAAAGGGCCTCCTCCCTGCTGTCGGTGCTTCCTCCGCTCCTGTTGCTTCTCTCTCTCCTGCTGGGCCTGCTGCTTCTTTCTCTGCTGCACCTTCTGTGTGTGTTCCTGCTGCTGCTGCTTCTTTCTCTGCTGCTGCTTCGTCTTCTTCCTCGTTTTTCTTTGCTGGTGCAGCTACCTCCCCATGTTCTCAGGCACGCCCGTACCAGCTGCAGCAGCTGCTGTCGTTCCGCCGGAGCAGGGAAAGGACTTAGCGCTGCAGCAGCTGTCTCTGAGCTCCCTGCTGCAGCTCCTGGTAAAGCCAGGAGAGAGCAGGCGTCTATTCTTGGTGCTGCTGCTGCGGCTGTTGCTGTTCCTCTTGCAGCTCCTCCTGCGGGTTCCCTCGTAGCTGGTTCTTCATAACCTCCTGCCACCGCTCTTCTTGCTACTGCCACTTCTGCAGCCGCTGCTTTTCTCTCCGCTGCCGCTGTTGCTGCTCCTCTTGCTGCTGCTCGGGCTGCTGCAGCTGGCCGGTGCTGCTGCCGCAGCAGCGAGAGAGAGGGGCGTCGCATGGTGGTGGCGCTGCCGCAGCAGCAGAGCGACAGACCGCCAGATACCCAGTACACACCGCTCAGAACGAAAGACTGCGTCCTGATCATATCTATTTCTTCGTTCGGCAAACCAGCAGCAGAAAAATCGTCGACAGCAGCAGCACTATCAAAGCAGTCAGCAGCAGCGCGGTCAACCCCCGCAGCAGCTTCAACAGCTCCAATGCCACCAGCAGCAGCAGCAGCCGCGCTGCCATCTTCTTCAGCAGTAGCAGCAGCCGTGCTGCTCTCTTCTTCAGCAGTAGCAGCAACTGCGCTGCTCTCTTCCTCAGCAGTAGCAGCAGCCGCGCTGCCCTCTTCTCCAGCAGCAGCACTTCGATTTGTAGCAGCAGCAGCTGCTGCCATGTCTTCTCTCGCAGGAGCCGCAGCAGCAACCGCAGTGGCGTCTACGACAGCAGTAATAGTCTCGGTAGCTTCAGTAGTCGCGCAAGGAAGTCGAGCAGCAGTCGTCTTTGCCGTGGACCGGGCAACAGCAGCAACAGCAGCTGCAGCCGAGAAAAGCGCAGCAGAACAGGCAGCAGCATCAGGGGTATCAGGAGCAGCAGGTGAAGCAGCAGCAGCAGCAGGAGTATCAGCAGCAGCAGCAGGAGTATCAGCAGCAGTAGGTGAAGCAGCAGCAGCAGACGAAGGTGAGGTGATGAATGCGGAAAGGGAAGAGGAGGAGAACGCCGCAGCAGAAGGATAGCAGCGGATTGCAGCAGCAGCAGTACTGTTGCGCTCTTCAGCAACACCAGGTTCTTCTGGTGCTACGGAGCATCGCAGAAACGAAGCTCTCCTGTTGCTGCTGTGGCTCGGAGTACTGCTACTGCTCTTTCTCCTATCCTTGCCACTGCTGTTCCTGCGTCTTCTCCTCCTCCTTCTGCTCCTTTTACTGTTACTGCTACTCTCCCTGTAACTGCTGCAGCTCTTCCTGTTGCTGCTTTCCTTGCTGCTGCTCGTCTGCGTGCTCCTGCTGCTGCTGCTGCCGCTAGTGCCGCTTATTCTTTTCTTGTTGTTGCTGCTGCCGCCGCTGGACAGGGACTGCAGTCCCTGAAGCAAAATGCGTCTTAGGTAGCGGCCATGCTGCTGCTGCTGCTGCAAAAAGAGCGAGAGCAAATGCTGCTCCTGCTCCTCTGGCAGCCTCCGCAGTGACTGCCGAAAAGTTGAGTTGCTTGGCTGCTGCAGCTTCCTCTCCTCTTGCCCCTGCTCCCGCTGCTCCTGCTGCTGCTGTTGCCGCCGCAGCAGCAAAGAGCAAGCCGGCCGCTGACGCAGCTCGTGTAGGTGGACGTCCGTACCCAGCGCCATAGAGGAAAGGAGAGGTCGGCAACAGCACGCGGATGTAGAAGCAGCAGCAAATGACCAAATGCGTAGAGAAGTGGCCAAGGGAAAATGCTCTTCGTTTTCTTCTCCTTCTCTCCCCTCAGCGTCTGTGTGCACCTAACCGCATGCCGCCAGATGCATACGACAGTGCAAACGTCCGATCCTACATTAAGGCAAAAAGGCATACTTACACACATATCTATTTATATTCTTCTTAACTTACATCCGCATCGTAGATACAAATATGGGAAAACCAAATATATTTCTCTGTTGGCCGACTTCTGTGTCCATCGATGTATCGACGTATCTATCTATCTATGTGCCTGTCTCGCTCTCTCTCTCTCTTTACATATATATATATATATATATGAACAACGCGTAGGGAGGCAAATATAAATATAAATTAGAATACCTCTGTATATGTGTATATGAAGAATGCGTAGGTAGACAGATATACATATCAATTGCAATACCTCTGTCTGCGTGTGTATGTGTGTATCTCTCGGTCTCCGCAGTGCTGCGAATTCCGCAGCATTTGTGAACAGAGGCACAGAAAGAAAGTATGAGTCTTCTGCCCAGCACAAGACTATGAAATAATTAAAACAAAGGGAGGAGTACTGGAAAAAGTGGGACGGCGATTCAGCGACAAACCCCCTGCGTTCATGGGCGTGTATGTTGTGCACATAAGCGTGCTCTACTTGCCTGCCTTTTCCACACGAAGGCGTGCTCACGGAAAATTTACTATTTAGTTATATGAACAGATATGTGCAAACGCAAGCGTAGGAGAGCATGTCCCGATAAATAAACAAACTCAGATATTTGAACATTTCAGAACTGAATGTACATATAGGTGTACATAGAAAGGTTGATCCACTGCAGAAAAAAAAAGAGAATATTTATCGTGTGCGAGATGCGCGGCAATGCACCAGGACACGGATGCACGCGTTCATGATGAAAAGAGTAAAAACTCTGAAAGAAGAAAGTCCACACGTCTACGTCGACAGGAGGGGTATCTGTTCTACATGCTGCATGCGACGATTGTCTTCGCCGCAGTAAGGATCTATTTCAGAGCGTCCGTAACAGAAGAGGCGGTCAAGAGAGTTAAAACACCGGCGAGAACGTGGACGTTGAACAGAAAGTCTGGATACGTGTAAGGAAGGGACGAAAATTCTGTGACGAATTACGAATGCCCAGGGAGAACAGCTTCTCTGGGGGAGGGAAGGGGCAGACCTTGTTCCACCCCGCCCTTCCTTGTGTCACATGTCGCCAGTTGACGTGGAAGTAAAGGCACTTCTTGTTAACGAGGCCACATTTTTCCATTCTCCACGTCAAATGGAGCTTCAGTGGATCCCCGCGCCTTCACGACTTACTTATTTGTCCTTCGCGCCGTCACGTGGGAAGAGGAGGCAGAGTGCCGGGGTCAGAAGCCGAGAATTTTGCTGCATCTCTCTAGACGTGAGGGAAAAGACGTGTTTTTCGCGAAAATAGGACTTGGAGTTCGATTCTAGTCCCACACAGTCACCACCTTTTCTACGTTTTCTCGTCAGATGAGGAGCGGAAAGACGCGGAAACTGGGAGGCACATTTAGTCGGCAGAAGACACACGTGTTTCCGAGTTTGTGAACGGACTTTCTCTCCAAGAAACTACCCTCTGCCATGGGTAGAAACAATAAAGAATGATAAAGACGACGTGTATCCACCGACGTCCTACACGGCATTAAAGGAGACACACTCCTGTTCATGCTGTCGCTCTTCCCTCCCTTGGCTAGCCGTGAAAAAAAATGCCAACACACACACACACACAGAGGAAGATGCCCTTCACACGAAGTTCAACTCTCTCTTCCACATCTCAGCAGCCACATCCTCCCTAGTTCACTTCTTTAGGTCCTCTTTGTCTCCTCGTTTTCTTCTCAGAGCCAGTAGCTGAGCATCCTCTCCTCCTTTTGCGGCCACCGCTAGTCGGCGGCACGTGCACACGCCCGCGTACGCATGTTTTCCCTGTTGTGTAGACGCAGCAAGACATCGCACGCATATCTCTCTGCTACTCCATCTTTTTTTGGTGAACAGACGAGACTCGGCGGTATTTTCAAAATATTAGCGACTGGCCCTCCTCTTTTACGCGCTGAGTCCCGAAGAAGGAGTCGCCGTCCTCCGCTATTCTCGCGGTGGCACCTAGGGTGTGTCGTGGTGCTCTATCGTTCGTATCTTTTTGTTTTTCTAGCAGTCTTCTTGAATTTTACCCCGCACGCAAAGTTCTAGTGTGGTCCTCCTGAATACTGCCGCGAAATTTCGCTAGTCTTCTGCCGGCGCGGCCTCTGTGTTTTCTCATTCTCGCCCCCGTCTCCCACCCGTGCGGCACGTGTGAATTGCTTTGCGCGCGTGTGCAGCGCCGGGGGGGGGTTCTTTCTGAGCCGAAAAAAAAATTTGTACACATGAGGTTACCGTCTTTTCACTGACACCTAATTCGGCTTCTCCATGGAGGCGTGTACGTTTCTCTCCTGTTACTTCGTCGTGCGACGAGTTTTAGCAGTTTGTGTTCACCTCCGAGAGAGCTGCGTTTCTCGGGTGTCGCTAAATTACCGCAAAGAGAGGATCATTAAGAAGAAAACGAAGTTCCGTCTTCTTTCGCTGTCGCGGCATGTAAAAGACTCTCCTCGCCATCCAATTTACCACACGTAGGCCGGTCTGCAGTTCTTGCCGTGCAGGCAACCGTGTGCATTTATTTCAGACCCTGAACACATATAACCTTCCGGCTATTTGCAAACCGGTGTACACTAGCGAAGACAGGTAGATCAAGTTTTGTATTTGTCTACTACCTTTCAGTCTATTTGTCCACCTATCTCTCGTAAGTCTATCCATTTGACCTATCTCTAGGTATATTTATAAATGTGCGTACCGGTAACATGAAGAGTTCCGCTTCCAAGTTCATATTTACATGAATGTAGATCTCCCCAGAGACACGGAGAGTTTCTCTCCTATGGCTACATACGGATAAGTCCTCGTATACATCGACACTCATAATCAAAGACATACATATACATACAAAAAACTCCACAGCTATTCCATATATATATATATATATATATCTATATATATATATATACATGTATATGTATATGTATATACACTTCTTAATTTGCAAATGTATATGGTGACAAGCCTGGAAATTCTCGATTTTTCGACTGAGGGGAAAAGTAAACCGAGTGAAATGTTTCTATGGGAAGAGGACTCTCCCATTTGTCTTGTGAGGTAGGTACATCTCTTCGCAGCAGGGTAATACACAGGTGTATACAAGATAAATGTATATATAACTAAAATTACGTACACGCGTACGTATATATATATATGTACATGCGCCCATGCATGTTTCCGTAAAATATATTTACTCGTCTCTATTTAGATGTAGGTATACATAGGTATATGTGTACTCATATCTATAGACGTATATATAGATATATCTGCATACGTATACGTGTATGCAGGCATATATAGAGAAGGTGGCAGTGTGTGCGTCAAATGCCTACACGTATTTCCCCTTCTGTTTGTCTGTCTGTGTGTCTACCTCTCTACATATATGTATATATATATATATGTCTGTTTATCTGTCTACCTATATGTATATATATATATATATGGGCATGCAGCTGGGCAGTGATTATCTGCATATATGTAGAGATAGTAAGGTAGTACGCATGGTTTCCTTGTGTAGATCTTCATATACGGGAAGATATTTAGGAGCACAAATGTCTGTGTTTGTAGACACGAGCATATTTCTCTTGTCTTTATTTATCAAGTTGCTAATGTGGAAGAATAGAGAATTTTTCCACCTGTAAATAAACAACTCCCCTCTTCTGTTTCTCCTGCGCCTGCCGTACGCCGTCACTTCCATGTCAGGGGCGCAAAGCGGTCTTAGTGTTACATCACTTTCCCTCAAAAAGTAGACACGTTCTTCTGCCTGAGACATTAATTTATATTTATACGCATGTCAAGTTCTCTGGGCAAACGATTCACCCGTCTTTTTTGTGCTGGTGCCACACACTTGGTGCGAATTCAAGCGCTCGGGTGTATGTACACCTCAGCCGGATATGCAGACGCGTCGTCGTCTTCTTTCAGCAGCTGAAGCTCCGATCCACCGTCTTTATCAGCAGAAAAAACTTGACAAATATCTACCCGGCCGGCAACGGCCGCAGCAGCAGGTGCACTACGCACAGCAGCGGAGAATGCAGCGCAGCAGTGACGGCCCAGAGGGGAGAGAAGAAGAGGAAGAAGACGCAGCAGCAGCAGCAGCGATGCCGTAGCGGCAGAGGAGGAGGAGGAGAAGAGGCTGCCGGAGCAGCAGCAGAAAGGAGGGCCGAAGGAAGAGGAGAAAGAGGAGGGGAGGAGCAGCAGCCGTAGCAGCAGCAGGAAAAGCGATGACGGCAGCAGCATTTGCAGGAGCAGATGCTGCAGGAGTACCAGGCGAAAGAGCAGCAGGGCCCGCAGGCGAAGCAATAGGCGGAGCAGTTCGAACAACAGCAACAGCAGCGGGGCAGCAGCAGCGGCAACGAGGCAGCAGCAGCAGCGACAACAGCAGCCGCAGCGGTGCACAGCAGCACCAGGGCGGAGAGCAGCAGGCGATGGAGCAGCAGCAGCAAGACGAAGAATAACGAAGAGCAGTCAGCAGCAGCTGCGGCTGTGACGGCAGAAGCGTAGGAGACTCAAGCGAAGAGGACACAGGCTCAAGTAGCAGCAACACAGGCGCCATGAGTGCTCGAACAGCAGCACTCGTGCGTCCAGCAGCGACGGCGGCTGCAATAGCAGGGAGAGCAACGGGAACAGCTGCATGTGGCAGAGACGCAGCAGCAGCTGCAGCAGGGCCAGCAGCAGGCAGCGGAAACGCAGCAGCGTGGGCTAGTGCAGCAAGAGAAGAAGACAGAGAGGTGGAGTGGGGCGCAACAGCGACACCAACAGCAGCAGCAGGGAGAGCAGCAGCAGGAAGAGCAGCTGCAGCGAGAGGAGACACAGCAGCAGCAGCGAGGGGAGACACAGCAGCAGCAGCAGCAAGAGGGGCAACAGCAGGGACGTATAAATTAACAGCAACAGCAGCGGAATGTGGGCGAGGCCGTCAAAGAGCAGCTGCTGTTTCTCCGTGCGGTCACTTTCTGCACACGAGAGGCAGCAGCTGGTTCTCCGCAGCAGGAAGCAGAGCAGCAGCAGGAAGCAGAGTAGCAGCAGCAGAACCGACGACAGCGGGAGGAAGAATAGCAACAGCAGCAGGTGGAAGAACAGCAAGAGCAGCAGGTGGAAGAACAGCAAGAGCAGCAGGTGGAAGAACAGCAACAGGAGCGGTAGCAGGGAGAACAGCAGCAGCAGGAGGGATCGCAGCAGGAACAGAAGAAGAAGTAGCCACAGGAAGAACAGCAACAGCAGGGAGAGGAGCAACAGCAGCAGGGGAACGAACAGCAACCGGCGCAGTAGCTGGTAGGGCTGCCGCAGTAGCAGCAGGTGGAAGGACAGCCGCAGCAGTAGATAGAACAGCAGCAACTGCAGCAGGTGGAAGAACAGCAGCAGCAGCAGGTGGAACAAGAGCAGCAGCCGCAGCAACGGGACGAGAAGTGGTAGACGTTGTCGGCGCCCGGTTCTGCGGTCGGGCGGGTGTTTCCCCTTCTCTTGTTTGTTCACAAGGAAATTCTTCCCTTTTTTCTTCGTTTCTTCGCCCTCCCTTCTCCTCTCTGCTGCCGACCCCCCCACGTCGTCCTGCGTCTTTCTCCTTCCCCTACTTCCTTCGTCCTTCCCTTTCGGTTTTTTCTTCCTTTTTTTCTTCTTTTTCTTCTTCTTCACATTGTGCTGCTTCTACTGCAAAACTGCGGCACCGGCAGTCGCTGCTGTTCTGCTGGCCCCCCGCTGCGTATCCCATTTCCCTGCATGAGGGTTTGAAGGTCCAGGCGGCGCTGTGCGTCGACCGCATGCCGCTGAAATTCGAAGAACCAGCCTACGAGAGAAACTGGCGAAATTTCAGAGAAGCCTGGGAAGAGAGAACGCTCACCCAGCTGCTGCTTCACGATGCCCTTGTCTCGCTCAAACTTGGCCTTCCCTCTGGTCTTCGTCTTCCTGCTGCGGCAGGAGCCGCGGGAGGACCGTCCGCCAGCAGCAGCAGCAGTGCCCTGCAACAGCAGCCGCAGCAGCAGAAGGAGAAACCGCAGCGCGGGACAGCAGCAGCAGGTGCAGCAGCAGTAGGAGGAATATACAGGGACTTTGCTGGGCCTTCTGCTACTGCCGCCATTGGTAGACAGGGACTCGAGGCGGCTGCTGCTGCTGCAGGGGACGGGTCAGAACTAGAAGAACTGCTGCAGCAAGAGGGACTTCTCGCAGCTGTCGATCTTCTGCAGAGGAGGAGACGGAAGGGAAAAAAGGACCAAGAAAAAAGAGGAGAAGAAGTGGCGGGAGAAAAGGCTATCTCTGAGGTACATGAGCAACCAGCAGCAGCAGAACAAAAAACGACACCGAGAAGCAACGCGGCTTGAAAACGCCCCCCAGCAACACCCACTCCAGTAGCAGCAGCAGCAACAGCCATACCCCGCTTACGAATATATATACATATATATATATATATATCTGCATGCAAGAGTAGAAATAATCTACATATCCGTGAAGTCAATAGATGCGTCCATACAATTACACATACGCAGATACATATATATATATATATACATATACATATATGCACATACATATGTGTCTTTCTCTCTATATATATGCATGCAGGAGTAGGGATAGTTTGCACATTCGTATATAGTCATTATGTGTGTCTATACACTTCCACAATGCAAATATATATATATATATATGTATATACGGATGTGTCTCTCTCCAAGAATCAATGTATATATATATGTACGAGTAGTACAAGTATTACCGGAAGTGGTGGTAGTAGTGGGAGTTGAGGGGCAGAGCCGCGTGGACATCTTCATACGTTAATGTAGAATTTTCTTCTTCCTCTCTGTCTCTGTTCCTCCTCTCTTTCCCTTCAAAAATATCCCCCTTTCCTAAACGTTTTACTCGGAAGAAAAAATTGTGTGGGCATGCGTAGAAGCGCGAAGGGGCACGAGACACTCATACAGCGCGCATATACATATATATGCGTATCCTCGTATTAATAGATATAGAGACGCGCACATACATATATATATATATATTTCTCTACATATAGGGAGATATCTGTACCTTATATACATACATATACTCATATAGATATATACGTATTACCTTGGCCATGAGCGTGTCATACATATATATATATATACGTATTTCTCTCGATGTATATAGGCATCTCATACATATGTATATATATAGGTATAGATATATATTGGACTGGAGACTGATATGTTGTACATATATATGTAATTCCGTATACATCGGTGGATATATACCTTATGTGGACCTTATGCATACATACACATATACATACGTACATATATATGTATATATGGGTAGAGGTGTGCTTTGTATTATATATGAAGGTGTCACATATATAAATATGAATGTGTATATTTTTCTTTACATATAAGGTAGATATACACTTTATATCTATTTACATATATATATATATATATATATGGATATAGATACGCGTTTGTGTTGGACAAGGTGTCTCACATATATACACGAGTATATTGATAAATATATACCATATATATTTAGGTATCGATGTATGTGGTATGCACTTTTCCGGGCAGCACCAGGGTGTCCTATGTACACATATATTTCTCTGCATATGGGTGAAAATATACCTTATACATATATAAATGTATGTACATATATATATAAATTGTACTGGGCTTGGTGGTTTCATCTATATATATGAGGATATATACCATACACATTTATGTGTACACAGATTAATAGATACACATAGCCTTGCTTTCTCTCTCTATATATATCTCTAGATATAGGTGAACATATATATATATATATATGTAATGTGTTCATATTTTTTCTGCGAGCTGCTGAGTGTCGACGTCTGCAGTACCTTCGAAATTCATTTCCTTCATCTCCCAACGTACGTATACATCTATGCATCCACATCCTAATAAATCTATGGACATACATATCATCTCTCTCTCTATATGTATATATATATATATACAGAACTCAGCCGTTCGTTACACATGTGTATATATATATATATAGATGCTTATAAATTTACGTATGTACGTATTTGTATCTCTCTCGCCCTTTCTCTGAGTCAGACATCTAAAATGTGTGTATATATATTTTATATATACATATATATATATGTATGCGGGAGTAGTGGATTTACGTGTACGTACGTACGTGTGTACGAAGACGTGTATGAAGAAGTGAAAGCGTCCAAGATATAAATGTGTGAATTTCTGCTGATAGTAGTGAACTTATTTATACAAATATCTGTCGCTTTTCCTTATCTTCCCTCTCTTTCTCTTCCACTCTCTCTTCTTCAATATAGACATATATGCAGGGTCTACATATGTACGCGCGAGGCAGCGTACGGTTGACTGCTATATATTTCTGAGTCCACCGACGTGGAAAAGTGATGTCAGAGAACCACTTCCTCTATGCGTATAAACAAGTAAAAAGTAGACAAATTATAAATACATCGATAAAGAAGAATTATATAGAGAATATATGTAAAAGTATACAGTATACAAAGAAACTCACGTATACATATATATATATACACCTATGAGTAGGTGTAATATGGAGAATGTACAAATATATATGTTGAAGTAGATCTGATATATAGAGAATACATATGTATGCGTAAATAGATATCATACAGAGAAAAATGTATATATATATATATATGTAGAAGTAGAAGAAGTATGGGTACAGATAAGTCTATAACATAATATATTCATCTTGCAATACTGAGACGATAAACATGTCATCTGTTATATATATATAATTTTGTATCCGCATATATATATAAAGTATAAGGGAGCCTATAGGAGAAGTCTGCAGAACAGAAGTATTCCTCTATACATGTATATTCTTCCAGAAGCAAAAGACTGCCTTACAAATGTGTATATATATATGGATATATGTCTGGACGAGGCGGGTATAGAAGAAGATTAGGTAGATATAAGTAGTCTCTTCACTGATGCCGCTGTTTTTTTTTTCTCTTCTGTGGCTCATTCTCCGTGTCTCCGCGTCTGTCTCTGCTGCTGTCTCCATCTGCCTGCGTCTCCGTGTCTCCGTCTCTTCCGACGCGCAGGGGGGGGCAGCAGCATTTTCTTCGCGACGCGCCGGAGAAGAAGAGGAAAAAAAAGAAGAAGAGGAAGACTTCCACTCCCTTCGTCGAAAACCGCGAGAAATGCTCTTCCTAATTTATCGCTTCGGCAACGACTGGTGCTTCCCCGTTGCAGACCGTATTCATGGCCAATCGATGAGAAACGTCGGTCGTCTTCTTCTTCTTTTGCTCCCCATCATTATTCTTCCCGTTCTTCTTCGAATTCGTCTTCCTATTCTATTTGTTGTATTTGTCCCTCCTGCTCTTCTTCTTCTTCATCTTTTTATCCCTTTTCAATTCTTCCTCCTGTTCTTCTTCGTACTCTTCTTTTGCTGCGTTTTCCTATCCTTTTCTGCTTTTCCTCCGTATCCTGCTGCTTCTTCCAGTTAGTCTACTTCTTCACGTCTTTCTGCCTCTTTGTCTTCTCCCCCTATTCTCTTCTTCTCCCTTGCGAAGGTGTATCTCTCGCAAGAGGACTCTTCTTCGTTGCGAAGTCTACCGATCCCTGCTACGGGACGTTCTTCTTCCCTTCCCCCTGCTGTTTCTGCTGCTTGACAAAACAGTCCACAGCGTACGTCTGTCCTGTATTTCTTCTTCTTCATCATCCTCTTCTTTTTCCTGTCTTTCTGCCCCCTATTTTCCTCATCTTCCTCATTACGTTTCTGCTGTCAAATGTCCTTTTTCCTCCTCTTCTCTTCCTTTTCTGCGTCTTCTTCTTCCTCTCCACCTTCCTCGACCTTCTCTTGTCTTCCTGTTTGTTTTCCTTTTGACCCTCTTCTTACTTTTGTGCTTCTTAGTCTTCGTCTTCCTCTTCCTCTTCGTCCTCCTTATTTTGCTGCTCCTTACTTTTCTGCTTCTCTTTACTACTACCCCCTCTTCCTCGACGTTCGGAGAAGTACTTGTTCGACAGTGTAGCGCACAGGAGTGCTCGCAGCGTCTCCTCTTCCGTGTTGCTCTGCGCTTCTGCTCGACTTTTCTTCTTCCTGCGTATGTAAGCGCCAACAATATCTGTGTGACTCATATCTTGTCTCTTTTTCGTTCTCTCACAAATCCCCTTATGCGGCCCCTCTACTATCTTCCTCTTCTTTTCTTGATAAATTTTGGGTCCCTGGTATATTTTCTGTTGCTCCTGCATGCGTGTCGACGCACACGGCTGCTGCTGCTGTTACTCTTCCTGCTGGTAACACTTCTTTGCTTCTTGCTGCCGCTACTGGTGCTGCTGCTCCTGCTGCTGGTGTTGTTACTGGCGCCGCTGCTATTGCTGCTGCTGCGGTGCGCGTGCTGCTGCTCTTCTTACTGGCGCTGCTGCGCGTGCTGCTGCTGCTTCTTTTGCTGCAGCCTTTTCTTCCTTTTCTGTACCTTCTGCGTGGCCCTTCTCCTCTTCTTTGTATATCCTTTTTCTTTCGGCAGCGCGGCGGCCCCTTACACCGCTGGTTTTCTTTGTCTCCACCTTTTTCTCTGACGATCCTCGGGGGCCTCTTGTCTCCCCTGCGTGCTGTGCTGCTGCTGCTGCTTCAGACTTTGAGAAGGCTCTGCAAAGAGCAACTGGGAGAAGGTTTTTCCCCGTACTTGCTGGGCTACTGCCCCTTCACGTACCAGCGGCAAATCTTTAAACAACGACAGCAAGAGCAGCAGCAAAGATTCAGCCACCGGCAACAGGAAGACGAGGAGGAACAGCAGCAGCAGCAGCAGCAAAGCTTTACGCATCGACGAGAGGACGAGGAAGAGGAGGAGGAGGAGCAGGAGCAGAAGCAGAGGCAGCAGCACTTCGATGAGAAGACAAAGCATCTGCAGAAGCAGAAAAGGACTTCTTCAAAAAAACAAGAAAACGCAGAGAAACACAAGTTGTTAACGCCTTTCGGCGTGCGCGGTAATAAGGTAAAGCGAACAAGTGTCTGCATATGATCACCGACTCGTCAATATATATACTACACTACAAAACAGGTGAAGATTTGTCCATATATCTGTATCTTCACATATATATATATATCGTATACATATGTATGGATATATACGTGGAGCTGAAACGTTTCAAGGGAGGAAGAACAACAGCAAGAAAGGAGCAGAAGAGGAAAAGTGAAGAGGCGGAAGACCGAGGAAGGAAGAAGAAAAGTAGACTTCGCAGAAAAAAGGAACAGCAAAGGAGACGCAGTATCGGCAGGAGGCCAGAGAAAGGACGCAAGGGGAGGGGGGAGAGAAAACGAGACGTGCGCCAAAGAATCTCCCCTTACCTCTCTCTCCTACAAACTAGGAAATCTCTTTTAAACGTAGACGTATAGCTCTATATTACGTGCGGGTCTCATACACATATATATATATATATATATATATGTAGTATATAATTGTATATATGTGTATATATATATATATTGAGATGAATACGCATGCTTGAGTCATATTTGCCTTGCATCATATAGTGATTGTTGCGACTCTTTCCCTCTTGGTTGTCATTTTACATTCTTGTATTACTAGCCTAAACATATATATATCTGTATGTGGAGCGGATGTATATGGGTGTTCCATATATTGACTGATAGAAATGTATAGATGTATAGATATACGTGTATATGCAGATATATATATGTGGAGTATATATATATATATGTATATATGCGTACTACATATATGTCTGGAGCAGATGTATATAGGTGTCCCATGTATGGACAGAGAGAACGATATACAGATATCCATATGTATGGAGATATATGTGTGGAGCGGATGCGTGTGGGTCTTATTATGTACCTATTTCTTTATATATACATCCGTATATCTAGTGTATCTAGATCGCTAGATACGCGTATGTGTGGAACGCACATATGTAGGTGTTCTATATATACATATATATATATGTATGGATAGATATATGTGGATCGGATATATATATATATATAGCTGTGCTCTCTCTCTCTCTCTCTATATATATATATGTGGATGTGGAGCCGATATATATGGGTGTGACATACATATATATATATATGTATATATATAGATATATGGAGAGTATCTATCTCTCGTTATATTTATTTCTTTATACAGACGTATAAATGTAGCGACGCATTAACGCATATATGCGCGGCCCACAGTATATAGAAGAGAAGACTGCTCAGGCAAACAAACATATATCCGTGATATATGGCGAGGAGCTTTATGTGCGTTTGTTTTTGTTTCGTCTTCTTTAACCAGCGTTCCCTTTTTTTCGTCTATTTTCGTCGTCTTCTTCCTGAGTTGCTGCTCACGCATGGCTGGGCGGCTACGCTTTCCCTTCCGCTCCGGCAACTTGTTCCGTTGCCACATATATTTCTGTCTTCTTTCTCCTTATCTCCTTCAATGTTTTCCGTCTTTTCCACCTCCTCTTCTTCTTCTTCCCTTTCTTGCTGCTGGTGTTCTTCTTCGGCTTCGTCTTTCTGTTCACTTCTCTTCTTCGTACTCCTCCGTCCCTTCCTGCTCTTCTTGTTCTCCTGATCGTCCCGTTTCTCATCTTCTTCTTCTCCACTCTTTTTCACCGCGCTGTTCTCCCCTTGCCTTTAAGAGTCTTCCTGCTTATGTTTCCTTCTCTCTTTGCTGCTGCTCCTGCTGCCGCCCTTGTCGCAGATTTTCTTCTACAGAGGCAGGTATATCCCAGGAACGGCCAACGTAGTGCTGCCTGACGATGGGCCAGCAGACGATTTCGCCTGGGCAACGCGTACTGAACTGCAGCAGCTTCTCTCTCCTCAGACGTGGAATGTTGTTGCTCCTGGACTGCCTATTTAGTCCTCTTCTTCCTCTTTTTTCCCTTGTATCTACCCGTCATTTCCACGCACGTCTTCTTCCCCACTGTCTTCTTCTTCCTCTCCTTCTTGTCGTTCGTGTTCTTCGGCGTCTTTCCCTTCTTTTCCTTGTTCCTCGTATCTTTCCTTGTCCTTCCTGACTCTGACGCTCACGTCACTTCTTGTTCTCGCCGCTGGAAGCACCTCATCGAGCTGCCATTGTTGCTGACACTGCTCTGTCTCTTCTATTGCTGCCGCAGCTGCTGCTGCTGCTACCACGGCTGCTGCTGCTACGCCTGCTGGTGCTGCGGTTGCTGCGGATGCTGCTGCTGACGGTCCGACGCCCGCTGCTGACCGTTCGACAGGTGCTGCTACGGTGTCTCGGTACTGTACGGGAAATGCAACAAGCAGCGGTGCTGCTGGCTGCTGCTGCAGCAATTCCGGAGACCTTTTTTTCTTAGCATTCCCTTGCTTTCTACGCGCCTGCAACACCGCTGCAGCTGCGTCTGCTGCTGTTGCAGCCTTCTGAAACAGCGAGGATGTGTGCAGCTCACACCCCACAGCTCCTGTTTGGGAGCACCGTATTCAAACTTGTAGCAGCGCTGGACTTCTTCTTTTCTTCCGCGTTTTCAAATATGTAACTCCATCTATTAGAAGCTCTTTATACCTTTTCCATAAATGTACGCTCATCTGCATATACGCTAGGAGGTATAATGGACGCATGTATCCACGCGCATACATATAGACACATGTATACGTGTATGTATAGATAGATAAGTGTACATCTACGTGCACGTACACATATATCTGAATACTCCTTTATATTCACATGTGTTTACACATTTACATTTATGTATGGATACATGTATACATACATATATATATAAATAACTCTGATGTATACGCACATGCACCATGTGTATGACGGATATCTATGTATATATTATATTGCATATATGTATGTTGTACAGCTACGTAAGCCCGTTTGACTCTGCCAAGTTGACGTACTGATGCCACTTGATGCCGGAGGGCATGCAGCTTTGTAAAGAAGAAGAAACATGCGTGCCTTTACGCATGTAGATACTGTTTGTCCACTTTGTCTAGTTGCATACATCCTGTATGTCACTACGGGAATATACCTAGCATCTCGAGCATGCGTTCATTCTTCCACTCTGCAGAAAGTGAACGCTCTGCGCACTTTTTGTGGAGAGCGATGCAGACACAAACAATCGCACAGACACATCTCTTGTGCTGAACAAGTAGCAAGCTGATATTTACGACAGCATCGTTTCACTAGAAAAGCTTGCCGCACTCAAGCGAACCAACCATTTCTCATGGACGAAGCTACTTTCCCTGTGCTCCTAGGACAGAGCTTGCGGCAGCCGCTGCTGCTGCTGCGATCCTTGCTGCACCTGCTCGCGCGCAGCAGAACTACCCGATAAGGCGTCTCACCCACCACACGAGAGAATGGTTCTTCGGGCCACGAACTCCAGGAAGACGCACAAACGCGAAAAAAACACTGTTGGCGCACACGTGGACACGTACGTGGTACACCTAAAAAAATGAAGAGTGAATGGACATAAAGAAACCGAGTTGCATTTTCCGGGACAGCTCCTAATTAACATTCGAAATCGCGTCCCCTCCGTAAGGAAAGACGCATGCGCCGCTTTGCACAAGTCTAACTCTTTATTCAAAGAAGTTTGCTTCGGTTTAACCATGCACGCGACATTTGAATAGGCGTGTGCTTGTGTTTGAAGAACCACGCGTCTTGTCAGAGAAATCAGCTAACACAGAAAAACCGTCAATTATCCAGGACGGTAGACTTCAATTTGAAAAAGCGTACATTTGAAAGCGGCGTGTTTCCCTATTTAAAAAAGCTGCCCATCTTGCCCAGAGCAGCCACTCTGTTCAAAGAGCACGCGGATACGCCTGCCAGACGGTTGCATCTAGAGAGACACGGCTGTGGTTCAGAGAACGTGACAATATTCAAAAAGCCAGTTTTCAAAAGAAGGGTCTTTACATTCGGGAATGCGTCTTTCTATTCGAAGCGAAGCACCCAGCGTATTTCTCGCGTGAGGAACGCGTGCCTTTCTTTAAAAAATCGTATTATTCTACGTACTTGAACTCAGCTGAATGGAGGAGGAAGACGCGTGTTCAACGCGACCTAAAGACGAAGAAGCGTCTATTTTCTATCCGCAAAGAATGTATTCAATACCGACAAAGCACAGTTATCAAGAGAGCACTTTTTTGTCAACGCAGCACGCACAGGCGTGTTCGGGCACGTGCTGCACTCGTTTGACAGATTCGGAAGTGTATTTAAACGGCTTTCTATCAGTGAAACCACCTAAAAAGTTGGTTCTACAAAACCCACTTAATAGCGTGAACACGCAGTTTTCATATCCGCGGATTATCTCGGCACCTCCATGTCGGCTCATTACTCCTTTTTTGTTGAATAATATTTAATTAGGAGGCTGCTCCGGACCCGAAAAGCGGATTTCTACGTGAGGCACTGGTATGTTTCTACGTGAGCAGCTGCGTAGTAAAAAATCAGCGTGCCTGTGCTTGTACTGTGGACAGCATCGCTGTAGTTGGAGACGTGCGATGCTGCTTGAAAAAACGTCTTTCTTTACGAAAGCGAGAGAGACTCCACGTAGACCAGATGAGTGCTTGCGCGCCAGGAACAGAACTGCCCCTGTGAAACGTGTGTATCAAAGAGCCGCGACTATATTCAAGGACAGCAATTTACTGAATGCGCACTTCCACCAGAGGAGGATATGCGCGTACTAGAAAACTGTCGCAGAATCGCGCTTATCTCCGTGCAAGGTGGTGGAAATGGCTGAAGTGGAAGCAAATCATCTCATTACGAGGAATCTGTAGACGGATAGAGCGGAAACACACATACATATATACACGCATGTGTGTAAGCGTGGATACACAGACCCGCATTATTAGGTGGGTTATACACTTGGAGAACTGCGGACAGAAGCAAGACGCAGAGTTGTATTTGCTTCTGTGTCGCTTCGTACCAGACGGACGGAAACAAAACACAGAGTTGTACTTGCTTCTGTGTCGCTTCGTACCAGACGGACGGAAACAACACACAGAGTTGTATTTGCTTCTGTGTCGCTTCGTAGCAGACAGGAAAAAGTAATTTATTCTTTAGGATCCCTCGTGTAAGCCCCTTGGGTCTCCTCCCCGTACCACGTACCGCAGCACTTGTTTTTTGCAAGCTGCCCTCACTAGTCAACGACTACGTAGCTATCTTCTTCGAACAATGTATAGCAGCACTCGCTGGTCTGTCTTCAACCTGATCTACTGCATCGGAGCGCCCCCTGCAGCTCCTCCTGTCCAAACGTCCCGGGTACCTCTGCTGCAACGGAGTCCCTGCTGAAACATTAGGAGAATGTATCAACTTTTGTTCGACAAGAGCTGCTCTGCAGCTGCGGGAAACCTCTTCCACGTTTCTCTCTTCAGAGGATGTACTTTCCTACTGCTGCGACCATCACTTACGTTGTTCTGCATCTCTACCAACGTAGACTGCACTGCATTTAGCCACTTGATACCAAATTTCTGCATGTGGCGACACTTTTTTTCTGCTGCATCATTAGTAGTGAGAGCCACAATATGTCTGCATGGACCAGCTAGTTTCCCTGGCCAACTGTTCTCGGGTGTACGTACACCTCAAGGTTCCCCAGTGGCTGGAAGGATCGTACCGGTACACGCTGCGGCAGCAAATGCTGAAACGCTGCCGCGCACAGAACCTACGCCGCCTGCACATACATATGTATATATATATATATACATATATATATACACGTATACGTATATATATATATATATACAAACGTACATAATCAGATAAATTTCCGTACCAAGGTTATATACATCTGTATCTGTGTACCACACATACAATTACATGTACATATATATATATATATATATACACATGTATATGTGTGCGCGTCAG
>KL647290.1:775390-790635 GCA_000727475.1 Sarcocystis neurona | reverse complement strand
TATATATATATATATATATACACATGTATATGTGTGCGCGTCAGCATCACTTCGCTGCCGATTACCACCCGCATGAATACTGATATGTATATATATATATATATATATATATATGGTTTCAGGCACACACACGAAATTCTGAAGGAATTACCCGACAATAGTAGGTCGTGTTGTTGCGCTTGTTTGCATGAGATATACTCAGAGAGCACGCAACCTCATGCGCGCAAATCTGTGAGGCTGCACTTGGCGACCGACAGCAGGAGTCTCCAAGAAAGACAAACCTCTTCTTTTTTTAAACGCGGCAAACGGCCTTTTCTGGCGGTTCCACGCTTCTCTGTATACGTGCGTCGCTCTCTCGCATGTCGTACTAGTTTACATCTTGAACGTGAATGTGAATAAACGTATGCACGCAAAACAAAGTGGAAACAGAGAACTGTATTACACAATTGCATATACTCATAAGTCGATAAGCGGCAATCGGTTCGCGCGTGTACATTTGTAAGAAGGCTTCGCTTTTTGGCAAGGAAGTGATTTCCGGCAGCTTCTGCTGTTCCTGCGTAGCCGTTCAAGCTGCCTTGCTAAGCTTACTGCTGTCAGTGCTACTACGCAGACGCAGATGGTCGGGGGGGTATTGCTGGGCTGCGACGCAAGCACTCTTGCTTCTGTTGACACGCAAATGCTGCTGCTGTTGTTGCGGCGCGTCCCCTGGCGTTCTGTTGCTGCTGTCGTGCTGCTGCCGGTGTTTCGCGTCTGCACCGACGGTGTGAAGACGATCTCTCTGCTGCGGCTCATCCCACGCCGCTGCTTCGATGATATATACAGCTATACATACGTGCATGCTTTTACACAAATATGCGTTCGGTTGGAGAAATGTACTCAGCAGGTCCTGCACCAGTAGTGGTTGCCCTTGGCGTTTGCTTGTTGCTTCCCGCTCCGCTACTGCTGCTGGTGTGGCTTCTCCACGCAGCCGCATGATCGGTGTTTTAACGCGACAGCGTTTCTCAAACAAAGAGTATATATATCACTCACACATATATATATATATATATATATATATGTCATGCATACGCGTGCCTATACAACTGTGTAAGCGTACGTTATACATACGTATTACTTGTACTGCAAATATGCGGAGAGATGGGAACTTGCATATATATATATATATATCTATACATACATACGTACATATACTTAATTGCAACCATGTGTCACACATCCAATCAAATAACGTCTTCACTATATATACCTTTCCGTCCATACACGTGATTAGATACAAGCAGATATATATATATGTATATATCCAAATGCGTTCTCCATCTTTCAATCCCTGTGAAATCTGAAGAGCAGTCTAGAAAACAGAGATGTTGGAGCTACACTAGAAAATTTTTTCTGCCGGCTCTTCCCGGGTTTTGAAGTGGCGTGTGCGGTGATACATCACGTCCACACTCTCCCCAGGCTGCTGCGGCAGCTACTAGTGGTGCGGGCACGGCGCTCCCCTTGCTGCCTGCCCTGCTGCTGGTGCTGTTGTCCGTGCGCGGCTGCTGACTTTCTTCGTTGGTGCTGCAGTAGCGCAGCGGCCACGTATGCTGGTGTTGTTGCACGGCTTGTTGTTGCATCTGTGTGTGTCAACCCTCCACACCTCCCCACGCATATACGCTGTTGCTGCTGTCCGTGTTGCGCGGCCCGTGCTGCTGCTGCTGCAGCAGCAGATGTTCTGCCAGTGCTGCTGCTTTTGCTTTTGCTGCTGCTGCGGCTGTCATTGCTCTTCAACGTGTCCCTGCTCCGCATTTTCCCTCTGGTACGCCAGCCGGTGAAGTTGATTTTCTCTTTTTGCTGTTGCTAATGCTGCGGTGAAGATCGCTGTTCTTCTTGAGGACGGCGCTGGCAGCGGCGTTGCTGTTGCTGGTGAGGGACAGACGTTGACCGTGTTATTATCGCCTTTGTTGTTATTGTCGCTGCTGCTGCCGGAAACACTGCCGCCACTGCTGTTGCTGCAGCAGGTGCTGCTGCTGCTGCATCCGTTGCACGTCCCTGCTCCGTTGCTAGGAAGCGCAGCGGAGAGACTCACGCGAGAGAGACGTTCTACAAACTGCTGCACTGCCTCGTCTGCACCAAAAGATAGAAACAGAAAGGGTCCTTCTGAGGGAGAAAAAACCAGTTTCTTACACATCTACGCAAAAAAACGCTTGTACTCAGGCCCCCAGCAGAACACACATATCCCACTTGCAGCAGGGATACAAGTACTTTACATACAAAGATACAAACAGTTCTCTGCAAGTAGGACGACGGCTCACGAATACAAGGAAGCCAAATGTCAAATGTGCGCTCCTCCACACCTACAATATTCACCTGCTAACATACAGTCGTATATATATACATGTATATATATATATATATATGCCGCTCACGTTCTACATACACATATGCAGACAGACAAAGAGTAAAATTTGTCACTCTCTCCATATATATATATATGTATATGTGACGCTCACCTTCTACATACAAATATGTAGATACACATGGAGTTAAACCCTCTTCTCTCTCTCTACATATATATATATATATATATGTATGTCATGGTATAGTTCAGCTGTTTACTCATATCAGTACACACACATGCCTGTACACAGTCACATATATATATATAAATATGTATATAGACATACATAAATATATACATATATGTATACGTATATACGCAGCCGCTTACAGAACTGCCTACCTGCGGGGAGGTGTACAGATATACACCCATTCAAAGACTCTATACGCATACGCGCCTTTCAATGAAAGACGCGTATATATACATTTATGGAGAGAAAGAGATATTCTTTTTCTCTCTCTACAGAGACAATGTCCCACAAAAATTCGTACATATATATATATATATACACGCATGTATGTACAAACGTATATATGCTGATATATCTGCACGTACATACACATATATACATACACGCATATTTATACGTAGACAAGCACAGCAATACGTATACATATGTATATATATATATATGCATATATACATATATATATATATATATGGGTCGGATGCATACGAGTTCAGTCGTGTAAATGGCAGATATTATTGCGAAGTAGTAGGACTTCTCTTCACCAAAGAACAGCCAGACATAACTCGTTTCTTTACACGTCCACACGACACCGGTACATTCGTCACAATTGCGAAGAGACACACACAGAGCGACGAAGACTATATAACTTATATAATACCTAAGAAGAAATTTACTGACATATACATATATATGTATATACATATACATACATGTATTTCCATATACATATACCTATATATATACATATTCATATATATATATATATATGTACGTCCTATTCAGTCCACATAACAGCAGTTCTACCATCTCTATATAGGAAGAACTATGCGACCAACAGGGAGTTACGTATAAATATATATATATATATATATGACGCGCGGATATGTATATGTAGAGGTGGAGAAAGAAATATCTATAGAGAAGAAAGGTTGGCGTGCATTTTGTAAAAGATTGCTATACAGATAATTCCACGCGTCTCCTTTTGTGTGAGCACATACACACCTAGTCATATGTCAGAATTCCACCAAATACAAAGGCGACTTTTCAGATAACGAATAAGAGGAGGAAATGAAACACAGATCCCAGAAGACCCCCTGCTGCGGCACGTATAAGCAAAAGGTATCCGTCTACACCTGAGTGGACACATACCCTCGCATAAATATAGAGATATACATGTGTAAAAACACATACATATATACATACGTAGTGATATGGAAGAAGACCCATACACACACGTGTATTATTCATATATAGATATACATATATATATATATATATATATAAACATAGAGAGAGATATGGACAATATATATGTATATACATAGAGAGAGAGATATGGTCACAGACCCATATATATGTATAAACATGGATATACAGGGCGACATGGACACAATCCCCTACACGCGCGTATATCTATATATATATATATATACACATATGTAGCGACATGGACAAAGAGTCACATATATATATATATATATATGCAGAGACGTGTCTTCTTTACGAGAATATCCACGCAGAACGTAGACGCGTGTACGTGCCTGTGGACGAAGCTGCTACGGTTCATATCGACATATTGGTCCTCCTCCACAGAAGAGTGGAAGTTTGCACGTGTCCCACTCGGTAGAATTTCACATATACGTATATATATATATGTTTATATTTTTGTCGAAGGGATATACATAGAGAATATGGTGATACGTAGATGTGCGCATTTGATATTTTTGAGTTTGTCTGAGGATAGACTGACGCATAGGTAGGGTACGAGGAGAAAAAGAAGAATTTTGTTGCCCAAGGGGACGCGGGGGCGGAAGAGTCCTCGGTTGTATGGACAGCACATCCACCAGGGGAAAACGCTGGTCCTGAACACCAGCAAAAAAAAGAAGCAGCAAACGAATTTTCCTCCATTCGCTTTTCCCTCTCTTCATGGCCCGGCGTGCTCTCCCAACAGCAGAAGAGAAGAAATTTTCTTCGACTTGTTTTCCTCTTCGTATCTTGAGGTCCTGGGAGCACACGCAGGACGTAGAACTGCTTCACAGCCGTTCCCACCATATCACTTCTACGGCAACAAACACTCCCGCGGTGGCCCGCCCACGGTCATACTACTACTACTACTGCTACTACTACTACTACTGCTACTACTACTACTACTGCTACTACTACTACTACGACTACTAGTAAGAATAAGAATCCTTTATGATCAGAGTGACACCACTCCCACCAGCAATAATATATATATGTATGTATGTACACACATATGAATATATATGCCTATTCAAAAAATAGAATATCACATAGCCTCACGCGTGTACAAATACATATATATATATATATGCGATGTTTACAGTAGTATTTTCTTGCGGATGGCCAATCGAGCTTCACGAATGAAAACTCTGCCCTAATCTACGAAAGTAGCGAAAGAAAGACGACATCAGTGCTACCAAGTAGAATTCTACTACTACTACTACTGCTACTACTACTGCTGCGAGTAGTACAATCAACGCCGTCACCCGTCCTTCACGTAATAATTTCCCCTTCCTCGTCGTAGGACGCAGAGGGGTGATACGACGGCTACTAATATTTCCACAAAAAACAAACTCAGGATATATAAAAACTGTTCCACACTGCTCTAAAAAAGTCACACGACTCGCATAGGTATACATATATATATATATGAGGAAGATTGCCGCGGGTAGTCGCAGCAGCTGCTTCACACGCAATGTATATGTGGGCGTGATGTTCGAGGTGTGGCTTCGAGGGAAAAAAAGGTGGGGAAGATTTTTCGCTGAAGAAAAAATGACTTGGCTATAACGAGGGCCCAGCAAGGAAAAGCAAGTGACACAGAGACTTTCATTTATCTTCCTCGAGAATTATAAATTCAAACACGTCCACAAAAGGCGGGTACAAATAAAACTCCACTCCCACAAGTACGGTAAACCCTTGTAGAAGTAACAGGTTACATGTATTTGTAGTTACTGTATGAACATATATACATACATTCATCCATAGTCCAGTTGTATTCGCACATACAGATAGATATATAGCGCATCCCACTAGTTTCTATCTCTTTATATATATATATATATATAGCTGAGTCCATATACGTACATCTGTATCCCACTGCTATCAATCTGTTCATGTATACATATATATACGTATATGTATACGTATAGCTCAGTCCATCCCACTGCTATCTATCCGTTTTGCATATATATATATATATATATATGTAAAGCTCAGTATGTCTACATATATTTATATCCCCGTGCTGTCTATTATGTGTTTATTTGTTTCAAGAAAATCACACACACGTACATTTATATGTGTCTGAGTATATTTATTTATGAAGAGACACTCCACCCCTCCTTCTACTTGTGCATGTGTACACCTACATTCTCCATATCGACAGAAACATATTTTCCCAGCTGTCGTAGGACTACTCCTCCTCCTACGACCACACACGAGAAGAGACACATAAACTTCCTGCAGTTGCTGCGACGGTGGCGAGTCCTTTTCTCGCAAAAACAAATGCTACTCCGACGTAGTAGTAAAATCATAGACACAAACAGCTAGTACGACCCAATACTATCAGTCACATGACTATCAAGTGATACTACTACTACAACCACTATTACTACCAGGGGGACATGTATATACGTGTATACATATATATATACATGTGTAGTCCTACTGCGTGAATATATGGCAGTCACGTCGACGTGTCGGTACATCTTTATATACGCACGTAGACGTGTTTATATATACATGTATTTGACTTGTATATACATATATATATATATATGTATATGTATGTATATGTGCAGATCTGCAGAAATCCTTTTGGAGACGCTGGGTTGTCTTGACACTTCGTTTTCTCGTCAGAATGGAATTTACACGCGTATCTGGTGGAATTCTTCCTCTTCCTTCCCCTGTGTCCGCCGATCTTGCCCCACGACAGACGTGTGGTTAGAGGTTATACGGCTACGCCAAGAGTAGGTCCCCCTACGTAGACATTTTATTATACATGCGCATGATATACACATGCGTGCCCATATTCAAATGTATATGTCTCGATCGCTAGGAGTACACACGCGTTTGTATCTATGTTCCTCTGTATACATCTCTACATATTTATCCACATCCTAATACACACGTGAAGATATATATGCACGTGCGGGTATATATGTATACGTATTTACGCATCCACGTAGATACATGTGTGTGTGTATGTGAATATGAATATATATGAACTCGCGTATATTTATATATTTTTAGACATTTGCACGGGAGAGACAGCGGCAGTTAACCAGCGTCGCTTCTTCTATTCTTGTAGTATGTCTTCACAGAGGATGAAGGAGAGGAGCTCGGTATGCAGTTTACTTCGATATAGCCGCGCCAGGCACTGCTGCCCCAGGGAAAAACCGCCGCTGTGGAAGAATACGATACACTGGGAAGTCGCTGAAGAATGCGGAAAATCTCCCGAAGAGCAGCAACACGTGCCGAGAATGTGCCGCCCACCAACAACCGTCGCCAGCAACGGCCATCTGCACCCTATACCAGAAAACAGAAGTAGGAACAGCAGCAGCAGCAGCAACAAAACACGGCACCTGCTGCCGCTGCAACAGTATCAGCACTCTCCCGAGGTGTAGTGTAAAACAGAAGCAGCAACAGCGGCAGCAACAGAACAGGGCACCTGCAGCAGCTGCGACAGCAGCAGCACTCTCCCGAGGTGTAGTGTAAAACAGAAGCAGCAACAGCGGCAGCAACAGAACAGGGCACCTGCAGCAGCTGCGACAGCAGCAGCACTCTCCCGAGGTGTAGTGTAAAACAGAAGCAGCAACAGCAGCAGCAACAGAACACGGCACCTGCAGCGGCTGCAACAGCAGCAGCACTCGTACAAGATGTTGCTGTAGGGAGGAGTCACAGCACAACCGAAAAGAAAATGAGGACCCAAAGGAAGAGGAACAAAAGTTAGCAACGACACCACTCTCTGGGAAGAGGAGGGACACGAAAAAAGGAAAGAATCGACAGCAGCAGAGAAGACTATGAAGAAGAAGCAACCCCGCGGGACTCTCTGAAGAAGAGACGTTGGGAAGATGAAAGAAGTCGAAAAAGGAAAAAAAGTAGCAGCAGCAGCAACAGGTGTCAAGCAAGACAAGCAGCAGCAGTGGAAGACAAGCTGCGTCAGAGCAGCAGAACAGCAGCAGCACCGCAGCTACGGGCAGCGTAGTGTTCCGCAGCAGCAGCACTTTCACCGAAGAAGAACACCAGCAAGAGCAATGTAGTATGCAACACCCGGGAGAGTCTTCTGGCTGCTTTATCTTCTTCATCATCTCTGCTGCAGTCGATTCACCTGCTTCTTCTTGGTCTTCCTCTTATTCAAAGAGTCCTGCTGTTGCTTACTGTGATTCTTCTTCCTTTTCTTACTCTGCGCCTCTGTCCCCACTAAAGCTCCTCGGGCAGCAGCAGCGCAGACCGACCCGTGGAGACATCGGCAGCAGCACCAGCAGCGAACTCGTGTGCAGCGAGCCGAAGACAACAGGCATAAAAGGTTAGCAGCAAAAACCATCACCAGGCAGCAGCACAGGTTACCCATGCCGGTGCAGCAACACCAGCAGCAGGAGCCAGTGTCTCGCAGCAGGTAATAAAGCAGCAGCGGGGAGCCACCATCACGCACCGCAGCAAAGATAGCAGCAGCAGCAGCACTGCAGAGTCAACGTCTGCGCAGGCGAAATAGAAGAAAAAGAAGAAAAGCAACCCCAGCAGCAAGACATGCAGTCGTAGTAGCAGCCGCGTAAAAAGAAACAGCAGCAGCGGGAAGAGCAGCAGCAGTAGCAGCATTGCCACCGGCCGCAGCCACCGCAACACAGGTAGGCGTCCTTTCGGAGTCTACGCCACGAGCACCCGTCCCCACACCAAGAGGACCACACCTGATATATCCACATAGATATACAGTTGGAGAGATATAGACGGATGGATAGAGAGACACGAAGAAGTCGATACGCGGGGGAATAAGCAAGGAAAGAAATCTCAGCATGTGCATATAAAGCCATACATACAGAAAATATTCGTCGAGCGGTTGCAGCAGGGCTAGCAGCAGTGCCGTCTGGTCAACTGCGACGCGCAGGCGCAGCAGTCCTAAGACAAGAACACCAGCAGGTGAGGAGCTACGCACCCGCAGAAACGGTAGCAGCAGCAGCAAGAGACGCGTTTCACCAGCAACAAAAAAAGAGAAGGAATCTACCCTGCTGCGACGAAGCAGCAGAGCAGCAGCAGCTACCTCCGAACGTAGCAGCAGCAGCGACAGTCGTGTGCAGCAGTAGCAGCTGCAGAGCAGGCAGCACAGCACAGCAGCGGAGCCGTCCCAGCGGCAGCAGCAGCGGTATCACAGCAGGACTGCCGCAGAAAACAAAGAGACGCCCAAAAAATGGTGGGGAAGAAACAGCGAGAAGAGAAGCCGACTCGCTCACCCGGAGTTTTTCGTTAACCACGGAAATCGACGCACGCGTGCGCATCACAAGCGCTCGGCAGTTTCTGCCCCGCGGCCCTATAAATCGCCCTCCCATGTGGTGAGGAATGAGGAACACATTTCTCGGAACTGACATTCTATCAACACCTGCTGCAGCAAAAACGACAAACTCACAAACGTTATTGCCCGTATTCATTACGCGTGTCAAACGCTCTTACTATACACCTATATGCTGGCAAGTTCCTACGTGCGCACACGTATGTGCGTCTGTGTGTATGTGTTTTTTTCGTTCTCTCCCCCTCAATATTTGCGTAGAAATAAGTTGATGGGAAAAGCACTGCAAAAATAAATATCTGGCAACGCAGCTGCAGCAGCCGTAGCAAGGTATGGGAATACGTACGTGTACACAGACGTATACATACACGTGTGTATCTATGTATACATAAGTACACACAGCAAACGCAGGGATGGACGCTACTACCTATCTCTCTCTCTCTCTACATATATATATATATATGTATGTATACACACACGTATATGCTACCCGAAGACAGTGACACATAGGTATACGTACACGCAGGCGATTGACGAAAATATACATATATATATATACACACACAAAGGCACGCACGGCTGCAACAAACGCAGTGGGTGACAGACGCTCAGCAAAGTCCTTTTGTGGCAGCAGCAGCGGCAGAAGCAGTTCCGTGAAATGACTGGAAACGCACCGATACAAAGATATATTCACACAGATGTATATAATATACATATATATATATACATAAATGCGTACCTCAATATTTACGTTCAGGTACATACACAGACTAAATTATGTAGAGAGAGGAAGACAGAGAGAGAGGGGTACGTTAGAAGATACGGACACAGCAAACGACTGCTGAGATACTGGGCGAGTGAAGTAGAAGGCAGCTGCGCTGCTACACCTGCTGCCGCATCAAAAGAACTGCGGCGGGTGTTTATTTTCCCATCTGTAAACACCTAAAAACGTATACACCTACGCATATATATACATATATATCTATATATTTGCGGTGACAGATGTGTATTCACTTATACATATGTGTCGTCTAAATACGCACACGTGTGTGTGTAGTTATGAAAGCCGGGAGATAATTCAGCAGCTGATTTGCTGCTGACGCAGCTGCAGGTGGCGCCGGAGGACGGCCCCGCAGCAGCGCGGCGCCGGAACAGCAGTAGCAGCGATAACCGCAGGTACACATAATCAACACCAGCAGCAAAAGCAGAAGCAGCACAGGGGCCGCCTCCGAAGCAGCTGCAGCGGCACAAACAGAAGCGGCGGAAGCCGCGCAGCAGCAGAGAAGGCAGCAGCGGCTGCAGGAGAGGCAGAAACAGCAGTGGGAGTCTCATCCGAGGTTGGTGGAGCAGCAGAAACAAAAGCGGCGGAAGCCCCGCAGCAGCAGAGAAGGCAGCAGCGGGTGCAGGAAAAGCGGAAGCAGCAGGAGGAGTCTCATCCGAGGTGGGTGGGGCCCAGCAGAAGCAGAAGCAGCAGCACCGTCCCCCCAGCAGCCAGAAGCAGGTACTACGTTTCTGACCAGCTGGGCAGTTGCAACTCTGTCTATTGACAATACGGCGCTAGATTTTAAACTGCCAAGCCCTTTCTTTCTATAGCAGAGACACGCATGTATACTCTCTCTGTGTCAGCCCACACCGTCGACGCTCATCATCCGCATATCTACATACAAATATATCATATAACGTAGACATAGCAAGGAGGGAAAACTTGGATATACATCTCTATGTCTATGTTTGCGTGGGTGTGTCTCTGTGTGTGTCTAGTGGGTACATATATATGCTTGTGTATATTTGTTTGCTAATATGGGCGTATACAGACTTCGACGGACAACGCCAACAAGCACGCAGGGCAATTGCTGATGGATCTTGTTGAATAAGAAAGGCAACCGACGCTTGCTCAAATATATACACCTGTTCAAGACATGAGGAAAAAGGTCCTCGACCTTTTCATACACAGGATATCCGGATAATATGTGAACGAAACCATCACTCCTCTATATAAATACACACACGTATATACACGTCGGTGGGTATACAAATCCTCACACATATATATATATATATATATATGTACACGGCTTTACTTATGTGTCTGTATATGGATCTGTCTAGACCGAAAGGTATATAGGGAGATAGGGCTAGACAGGAAGATGTAGACACACGCATGCATGTAGTGAGTTATAGACAGAAAGACAGAGATAGAGAGACACAGAGAGAAAGATATGAATAGAAAGTTATAAGTGGAAAGGTATAAATAGACAGAAATAGACTGACGCAGATGGATAGGTGGATATGGATCGGTATAGAGAGACATAGACGGATGTAGATACAGATGAAGAAATGTGGGAAGATATACAGACGTAGATACGGGTTGAAAGATATAGGGAGAGACATATGAACAGGTACGCAGATATGTAAGCCCAGGTAGAGGTAGACAGACAGATATAGATGGATAGATATAAATAGGTAGATATGGACAGATAGACAGAGATACACTGGTAGCCACAGAGGTAAAGACAGACAAGTAAATATAGATATATATATAGATATAGACAGATACGTATAAACAGGAACGCAGATAGGTACGCCTAGGTACGGGTTGAGAGACAGATGTTTATATATATATATATGTAGATGGATATGTATAGACAGATACATATACAGAGGCGAACAGATACGTAGATACAGACAAACGTAGACAGGCGTAGATCGACAGAAAAATATAGATAGCTAGAGAAACAGCGAAAGGTGAGTATATAGAGAGACGTAAATAAATAGACATACATAGACAGATAGAGAGGCGGACAGACAGATAGACACAGATAGACAAATATAGACGGACGAATAGAGGTAGACGCAGAAACACAAATATATATATAGATATAGACAGACAGATATACATAGATAGATATAGGTAGACAGGTACAAACAGATATACACATAGATAGATATACATGTATATACATAAATAGAAAGATAGATATAGAAACCTCGACACATATATACAGGTATGGATCTATAGGCTGAGAGAAATAGATTGATGTAGATAAACAGATATAGGTAGATTAGATAGATATAGGCAAATACATACTGAAAACATAGATATATAGATCAGTAGCTACCTAGATTGATATAGATGTAGACCGGTAGGGACCCCCACCACCCTCGTCTGTACAAAATAAAGAAGAGGAAAACATCAAATGATCCAGCGACTCCTTTACCTTCTTTGTCATCCTTTATTACAAACAAGTGTTGTCAAACCAATCCTATACATATATATATGCATGCACAAGTGTAGGTATGCGTATACATATAATGTATATATATATATATATACACACATATATGTACATATATAGACATATATATGATTTGATTACCAGGAGTGAAAAGCAAACGAAGAATTTGAACGAATCGTCTGCACGCATCTGCTTCATGAATGCACGCCGCATATCCGGCATTAATTTCCTCTGCTCCTTCGCTTGTTCCTGCTCCTGCTGCTTCGCCTTCAACAACAGATGCTGCTGCTGTTGCGAGGTACTTTTCTTCATTCCACCCCGTCGGCGCCGCGGGTGCACGACACTCATCAAGTTCTACTGCTCTCGCTTCTTTTTCTGCTGTCACTGCTGCTGCTGTTGGGGCTGCGTCTGTTGCTGCTACAGCGTTGCGCTCCATCATCTGCTCTCCGCATTCCGCGTAGTCGTAGCGACCTCCTGCTGCTGCTTCCTTTCCTGCTTCTGTTGCTGCGTTTGCCACTCCCTTCCTTCCCACTGCTACCGCTGCTACGTCTACCGCTTCCTTCCCTGCTGTTGCTGCTGCTGCTACGTCTACCGCTTCCTTCCCTGCTGTTGCTGCTTCCTTTCCTGCGGCTGCTGCCGCTTCCTTCCCTTCTGCCGCTGCTGCGTCTTCCACTTCTTTCCCTGCTGCTGCTGTCTCTTCTGCTGCTGCCTCTGCGCTTGTCCTGCCGCATCCTACGCCAATACGCAGAACAAAATGTGGGCCTTCCTCATACGCATCTGCTGCTTCGGTATCTCGTCCTGCTGCTCCTCCTGCGCCCCGTGCTGCTGCTGGCTTCTTTCCTGTTGCTGCTGTTGCTGTGTCTCCTCGCATCTCTTCTGGTGTATCACGCGCTGCTGCTGCTTGTGACCTGTTACCACTGTTGCTGTTGCCCTTCCGCTTTCTTCGGCTGATTCTCTTCTTCTTCTTCCGGCTGCTGCTGCCGCTTGCACTGCTGCTGCTGTGCGCCCCGCTCTCCCCGTTTCTGTTGCTGCTGTAGACAGGCGGGGGAGACACAAGTCCGAAGTGCAACGAGGAAACGAAGTACACGCCCATCTCTCTGCTACTAAGGTCGCAAGCGTAGGTGTAAACGGCGTTCCTTCGTAATGCTGCTGCTGAGCAAGAAACAACAGCATCACTTGCTGCTTTATCTGCTGTACCTTTTCCTCCTCCTTCTCCTCGTAAAGCTGCTTCTGTCGTGCCTGATCCATCGGGTGCTACTAGTCCCGCTTTTGCTTGTATTGCTGTTCCTGCAGGCGCATTACCACCTGCTGCTTCTGCTGCTGCGCCTAGGTGTTCTTCTTTTGCGCCTCTGGCATGTGCTGCTTTCTTGCCTGCTGCTCCGGTTGCTGCTTCCTCTTCTTTTGCTGAAACTCCTGCTGCTGCTGATGTCCCCGTCTCTATTACTGCTGCTGCTGCTTCGTGCTGCCTCCCGGCTGCAGTTTCTCTTTCAGCTCTCCTGAAGAAGAGCTGTACTTCTCTTTCATTCGTAGCTGATCCATTCATGCCACTTCGACTTTGCGGCTCCTCCTTCTGCTGCAAACGCTCTCGCTGCTGCAGCTCCTGCCGGGGATGCTGCTCCTGCCGGGGATGCTGCTGTTGCTGCTGTCGCTGTTGCTGCTGTTGCTGTTGCTGCTGTTGCCGCAGCGGGAAGGGATGCTGCAGTCTGCTGTGTGAAGCGTCTGGGCCGGGAATGCACAGCAGCAAATCGCAAGGGGCGTCATAAGGTGTATATACAGCAAAAGTAACAAGTCGATTGCTGGAGGTGGATGTCCTGCTGCTGGCGCCGCTGCAGCAGCAGAAGCATCTGTCGCTGCTGCCGCGACGTTGACTCATGCTGCTGCGCCGGCGACACGCAGCCGTCCCCACTCTTGGCGGCTGCAGCAGCTGCCTCTTTCCTCCTGCACTTTCTGTTGCCTTGGGTGCTGCTTCTGCTGCTGCTGCTGGTCCTGCTGCTGCTGTTGCTTCCTCTTCTTCCGCTACTGCCGCTGTTTCTTTGGCTTCTGGATCACCTGCTAAATTGGCCGGAGGAAGGGTGACAGCAGTGGCAGCAGGAGAGATAGGGCCGGAAGCACAGAGACGTTCGGCAGCACCAGTGGAGAAAGTGACAGCAGCAGGGAAAACAGCAGGAGCAGGAGAAAGAGCAGCAGCAGCAGTAGGTGAAAACGCAGCAGTAGGAGGAGCAGCTGCAGCCGGAGAGACAGGAGCTGCAGCAGGAGACAGACGAGCAGCAGCAGGAGACAGAGGAGCAGCTGGGGGAAGTAACAGAAGAACAGGAGCATCAACACCGTGAGTCGCGAGGGCAGAGGGGAGCAGCGGATCAGGCAGCAGCACGAGGCTGTTAACTGAGGAAGATAATACGAGGCAGAAGCTCCGTCTCTCATCTGCTGCCGCAACACCTAACAGCAGAAAATCATCTGCTAAGGGCTGGACTTTGATAGAAGAGGAATTGTACTCGTTGCTACTATATAGCGAAGCAATGTCACTGCTGCTGCTGTTGGTGGTGTGGTGGTTCCTGCTGGTGTTGTTGCTGCCCTGGTAGTTGCTGCCGGTGCCTTCACTGCTGCTGCCACAAGGGCGGTTCCTGGTGCTGCTGCTCTTCTGTTCACAAGTTTTACCACTTGCTGCTGCTCCATCGTCCGCCACAAACTGCAGCACTGCTGCAGTATTCTCGTAACTCTCCTGTTGCTGTGGCGGATGCTGTCGCTGCTGCTGCTGCTGCTGCCGTCGCTGCTGTTGCTGCTGCTGCTGTTGCTGCTGCTGTTGCTGCTGCTGTTGCTGCTGCTGTTGCTGCTGCTGTTGTTGCTGTTGTTGCTGCTGCTGTTGTTGCTGCTGTTGTTGCTGCTGCTGTTGTTGCTGTTGTTGCTGCTGCTGTTGTT
>KL647290.1:729619-774700 GCA_000727475.1 Sarcocystis neurona | reverse complement strand
GCTGCTGTTGCTGCTGTTGCTGCTGCTGTTGTTGCGGCTGCTTTTGCAGATGGAGCAGCAGATCAGCCGCTGGCGGAGGCAGGAGGGCGCAGCAACACCTTAGTTGCGACTGCAGCTCTAGGAAGAAAAGGAAAAAGCTTTCAAGTAGTGACATAACAGCAACAGCAGGACAGCGGAAAAAAAGAAAAGGAGAAGCGGGACTCCATTCTTCGACAGCAGCCTCAGCAGCAGACGTCCCTTTGATTCCCAGAAATTCGCCTTTGTAGAACCTGCACACGAACGAATTTGCACCACCTCGTACACTCGCATGCAGAATGAATAATATAGACACACGCATATATATATATATGTACGTCCTTCTTTATCTGTACATGTATAAATATATGTTTATACATATACACACAAGTATACGTAAGTTTTTCTGTATATACACATGTATACATATATTTATATATATATATACATATGTGTACATCCTTTATATACACAGACATGAATATAGATGTATATACATATACACACACATAGATGTAAGTTTCTCTGCATATGTACATGTATAAATATATATACATATATATATAGGAGCAAATATATACGCATCTCTCTCTCCTCATACATATATGTGAGACTAGACGTACGCGAATAGAATGGAGGGAAAAGAAGATTATCATAATTTTTCTTTTTTTTTCTGTGTCAAGCGGAGGAAGTATCTTCGCTACGTCTGCCTGATATGAGGCGGGAACGAAGACGGCCGATAGGGAGCAGATGGAAAAGAAGAGAGGGAGGAAAAGAAGAGGAGGAGGAGGTGAACAAACAGAAGAAGATGGACAAAGAAAGAAAGAAATGACGGACGAAATCATGGAGGGAAAAAGACAGGAAAATCAGACCATACACATATACATATATACAAACACGTGTATGGATATGTATGCGTGTGCATTCATATATATGTGTGTGCGTGAGGACTTGGCGGCAAACTGAAGAGAAAGTAGACCACAAAGCTACAGAAGAAAAAGGAGGAAAGGAGAAAAGTTCAAGAAGAACAAAGAAGGGAGAGAAGGGAAAACACACGAAGAAGAAGAAAAGAAGAAACCGCGCTACACACACACATATATATTTATGTGTGAACCTGCAGGCACGTGTGTGAGGGCTTATCGGCAGATTGAAGAAACGGTGGACAGCAAAGGAAAAGGAAAACTGGCCTTCCACATATATGTGTGTGTATGCGTGTGAGTGTAATTACCGGCAGATTGAAGAAAATGTAGACGGTAAAGAAAGAGAGGAGTGAGACAGAAGCGCCTGCAGCAGAACGTCGCTCTCCCTCAACAGCGCTGGCAGAAAACACCGAGGCACCTGCGACCCGCAGCACCAGCAGCACCGACCCGAAGAAAAAGAGTAGAAAGGCCGCAGGTGTTTGCAGTTCACAGAGAGAAAAAGTACGCACGAATAAGAAAGAAGGCAAGTCACACATATTCACACGTTTATTAAAAAGTGCTTGGAGGTACATCTGCTGTCTACGTATACACCTTCACGAACGTATCTATACCTGTCTATCTATCCACACATATATATACATATATGCTTATACGTGTACTTGAAAGTGTATACACAAGTATATATACCTATATATACTTGTATTTATCTGTATAGATATATACTTATATGTATACGCAGATATGTACATACACGTACGTGAACGTGTATCAGACGTGTATACATATATATATGTACACACAGTACATACACATACATATACACCTATGTATATATGTGTGTACAGGCTCGTGAACGTGTATATACGTGTATACATATGTATATATACGTATATAAGGCAGACATATCTACAGATATACATGTGTATATATATATATGTGTTAGGTTTCTACGTATGTATGCGCCCACGTGTAGCATGTTTATATGGATATTATGGAAACAGAACAGAAGAAGAAGAAGGTCTACAGAAATACCGTCCACTCAAAAAGTAAGAGTGTCTGTAATATACATATATATATATAGACAGATGGATAGTTAGGTACACAGATAGGTATATATGGGTATACAGATATATTAGGAAAATGTATCCACATTGAGGACATGCATCTGTTTTACATACACACACACTTCTTGCATGCATATTAACTTCTATCTTTACGTTATCTGCACAGAGATACAACACAAGAGACGAGCAGGGCCAAGGAGGGACGGCACATATCATGAATTACAGAAACCTCCACGTATATCTGAACGGGCACGAAAGAGGAGTATACGTGTATCTCAGTATACGTATACACATATACATATATATAATATATATTGTATATACACATACATACATATATATGTATGTGCCCTTTTTTTTGAATAGAAGAGACACTTGCACGGTATTTTCCTACATAAGCAGTAACGAGTTTATCCGCATGTTCTTCCTCTGTCGGAGCAGCGACAGCTGCTGCGTTTTCTGCAGGTGCTGCTGCTTGAGGAAGATCAACGAGCGAAGAGCTGCTGCTGCTGCTCCGACCCACGCACAAGAACTGCTGCTGCCGCCGGTTCTCGTCCTGCTTTTGTCTTATCTCCGGCTCATGCTCCTCCTGAAGCAGCTGCTGCGGCTCTTCTCCTATTCCTTCTTCCCGCTGTTCATCTCCTTCTTTCTCTTCCTCATTCTCTTCCCTGTGTTCGTCGCCTTCTTTTCCGCCTTTTGTCGCCTCTGGCATCGCCTCTGGCCACTGCTGCTGCTCCTGAAGCGGATGCAGCGGCAAAGGCCACGGCAGAAACTCCCAGACACGCGTGAGGTCGCTGCTGCAGGGCCTCAGCAGCAACGGCTCTCCCTGCACCCCTTCTTCCCCCTCTGCCCTCTTCTCCTCCTCTTCCTCCTCTGCTGTTTCCTCCTCCTGCTGCTGCTCCTTTTCCTCCTTCTCCTGCAGCTCTTCCTGCTGCTGGTTCTGCGTGGAGAGTCACAGGTGCACGGAGGCCCGCTATCACCATATTTGACACTCCTCGCTGTCGCCCCTCACGACAATATACGTCCGTGTACGTCCTTGCATACAAATGTACGCTCACACGTCTTCATATAAAATTAGGTAGGTGCACATGGGTGTAAGACGCGGTGTGAAAAGCAAGAAAGGCTGTTTAAAAGACGTGCTCGTAGTATGTGAAAACACACACATACAGGCATATATTCATCCTGTAAAGAGAAATGCTCGTGGGTGTAAAATTCAACAAATGTCGTACTATTGTATATATTCACATATATGCGAATGTATGCTTGTGCAGTTGCACGCGTCAATAAACATATACCTGGAATGAGACAGCCGCGAGACTTGTCCCCCTTCACGTACTACAGAAGCTTCTTTTAAACACTTTTTCTCCTTCCTCACAGCGCATTTTAAATCCATAAAAAGCGCAAGCAGATGCTTCTACCTGAACGCTTGTTCATATTGCGAATAAAGAAGATCCATCAAAAAAGCGAAGGAATGTCAGGACTTCACCTATATATATATGTATATAGCTGTAGGGTGCACATTCATATTTATACAATGTATGTCGACTCGGTACATTTGTAGTTCAGTTTCTGACGAAATTTTTTACGCGAGAGATGAGGGGCAAAACGCAGAAGAAGTAACTTTTGGTGGAGAAAGGCCTTGTGCAGGAAGAACAACAGCGAGAGCAACAGCAGAAAGAAACGACGTTTCACAGCGTGCGGCAGCCACAGAGCACCACGAATGAAAAAGTGAAGACAGTCTCACTTTTCTGAGGTGATAAACGAAACAGCAACATCCAATTCGACACCGTGCGTTCGCAGGAGAAGTTGCTGCTTCTTTCTCTTCTTCGATACGTTCTCGTGCCTTTCCTGTGGCTGGTACTCCGGTAGCTACTGTTCCTTCCGGACCTTTTCGTGCCGCTGCTGCTATTTCTGCTTCTGCTGCCTCCTTGCGTGCCAGATGGGCTGCTGTCCCCGCGCCACATCCGTTTGCTCCCTGTGTTTCGCCTGCCGGCGACTTCTTGTTCCTTGCTGCTCTTGCTGCTGCTGCTATTGCTGCAGCCGGACATCCTGCTGCTGCCGCTTCTGCTGCAGCTTCGTCGCGCAGAAGCAGCCGCAGCAGCCGCACTAACAGCACTTGAAATGTCGTTTCTTCTGTCCACTTGCCTCTGTCCCTACTCCTGCTCCTCTCACTGCTGCTGCCGCTGCTCCCGGGGTTGCTCTTGTTGCTGCTCTTCTTGCTGCTGTTGGTATTTCCGCTAGTTTCGTGGCCGGCGCGACTGAGGGGAATTGCTGCAGCCGTGCACACGAGAAGCAGTCTCGGCGGTCGAGGTGGAGAGGCCAAACAGCTGCGGCAGCAGCAGCAGTCGGACTGCAGCAGCACAGTACCCGCGAAGCAGCAGCAGTCGGGTGATGGAGGGGTATCACAGCAGCAACCACAGCGCACACACACACAGCAGCAGCAGGCGCAGCGCACGGTCCAGCAGAACACTGCGTACTAGACGGTGGAAACAGGAAAAACAGAATCTCGTGGCGACGAAGCCTTTCTCGCCTCTTTTCCCGCGCTCTTACATTTCCTCTTCTATCTCTGTCGCTAGCAGGGCTACGTGTCTCTGTTCCTCGGTCTACCGACCTGCATCTGGCTCTTAATCTCTTCTTACACCACTCCACGCTTCGTATTACCACTCCCCATGTCTACGGTTCATCTCTAGCTAAAAAACGCTACAAGCGCAAGTATATTCGAAACCAGAAGTAAACCTTTACACACCGTATTAAATAACCTCTCTCTACACATATAGACTACACACGTGTTAATCATGCGTATATATATATATGTATATATCCTCCCTCCATATAAATATGTGTACGTAAAGGCACGTCGTATGATCTGTGCGTGCTCCTATATGTATGTAGATATACACATATACAGGCGTGTATGGGCACGCACGTAGTGTGGTGACTGCTGCTGATGTAAAGAGTGTCACAAGTAGCGCTGCTATTCCACGACGCCTGCAGGCAGTGCTGTCTTCGGTGGCTTTGTTCCTGCTGCGCTCCTCCTAGCCAGGGCTGCTGCAGTGCCTCTGCCTCTTGCTGCTGCGGCTGCTACGCTGTTGCTGCTGCTGCGTCTGCAGGGGCTCACCAGCAGCAGGACAGCTTCGGACGCATGAACTTTGAGAGCTGTTGCTGCTTGAAGTTGACCCGGAAACTCTTCTCTTCTGCTGCTGCTGCTGCGTGTCGCTTCTGCTGCCGCAGTGACGGTCGCCGCAATTAGTTGGTGCAATTTCTTCAGCAGCGTTGGCAGCTGACGTGTTTTGCTGCCCCACGCTTCGATCAAGCAGCAGCTGCTTAAGGAAGCAGCAGATGCGCGGGAAGACAACGCAGACAATCCGGCACGAGCACCTGTTACAGCAGGAGCAAATAAACCCGCATTTTCCTCTCTGTGGTGCTGCCGCACCAGCAGTGAATTTTCCCACTTCTTTCGCTGCTGTCGCTCCTGTTGCTGCTGGTCACCGGGATGACCCGCCTGTCGCGTCTCGTGCTGCCTTCGCTGCAGGTCTTGTTGCTGTTCCTGCGGCTGCTGTTGCTGCGGGGGCAGCGGCTCCACCTTTCGAGCAGTTGCGGCAGCAGGAGCCGTCTGCAGCAGCAGTTGTCGCAAGAGGAAATGCAATATATCCGCAGATAAATCAAAACAAAGCACCTGTCGCTGCTGCTGCAGCCCTCCGAAACAGCAAGTCCACACCTCCTCCCTCACTTGTTTCACTGCTGCTTCCACCCTACTTAACCAGCAGCAAAATCTAACGCTCTTGCTGCCGCCGCAGCTGCTCTTGCTGTAGCTATTGTTCCAGTTGCTGCTGCTGCTGCTTTGCCCGCTGGGGTTGGTCTTGTTGTTTTTAGTCACGCAGCAGCAGCAATAGCGGGGAGTGAGATAAATATCCCATGGTCTCTTTAGCTCAGACGCATCGCCAACCGTCCGCGCTGCAGAAGCAGCAGCAACGGAACGACGAGTAGCACTTGCACTACTATCGGCAGCCGGACCAGTACTGGCACCACCTCTGCCGTTACAACTGCTGCTAACGGCAGTACTCCCATCACCAGGAAAAGAAGCAGCATCACGGGGTGCAGCAGAAGCATGACATCTTTCGGACCAGAGCAGGCGTGGACACTGGGGAACTGTTGCTGGTGTCAGGTGCGGTGGCTGCAGCTGAGCATGCAAATAAATGCAGGTACCAGGAGCAGCAGGAGCAGGAGCAGCACCACAAGCAGCAGCAACAGTAGCAGCAGCTGTAGCACCAGCAGGAGCCACAGCAGTCGGAGAGCCAGTAGAAACGGGCACCACCAGAAGATCCGCTGCAGCAGCAGCAGGAGCAGCCGCAACTGTTAGCAGC
The DNA here is from genome assembly GCA_000727475.1 of Sarcocystis neurona. Lineage (NCBI taxonomy): Eukaryota > Apicomplexa > Conoidasida > Eucoccidiorida > Sarcocystidae > Sarcocystis > Sarcocystis neurona. Next base: position 768,337 of record KL647290.1, on the reverse strand, counting down.
TGTGAGCGTTCGACAGCAGCAAGAAAGTCGTCACGGCGGTGTCGCAGCAGAAAAATACTCCACGCTAAATGCGGCAGCCCCACCGCATATACGTGCCTTCTTCTTTTTCTCCCCGTTTCCTCCTCTCCTAATTCTGCTACTCCTTCTGCTTCAGTTGTTGTTTCCCCTGTCGCAACTGCTTCCAATGCTGCAGCTGCACTTTCTAGTGCTTCTTCTCCTACGATTGCTGCTGTTGCTGCTTCACGGTCGGCAGCTGCTAATGTTTCTTTTCTCCTTCTTATTGTTGCTATCGGTTCCGCTGCTGCACGTTCCAGTTTCTCCGTTGCCGCCGCGTCTGTTCCTCTTGCCGTGTTTTCTGTGGCAGTCCGTGCTGCTTGTTCTGCCCCTTCAGCCTCTTCAGTTGCTTCTCTTGCTGCTGTAGCTCTGGCTTGTCGTGGAGCTTCTCTTTCTCCTCCTCTTGCACCGCCGCCTTGTCGCGCTCTCGGTGCTCCTGTCACGACTCCCGCTGCCGGTGTGGCCACTGTTGCTTCGGCTTTCGGGAAACCAGGATGCAGCAGATCAGCGCTTTCAGACGAAATCAGCACGTTCCCCTTTTCTTCAAGAGAAGCGTCGAACAGCAGCTGATGCGCTGCTGCTGTCGCGCTCTCGAGTAAGGTACAGCTGCTGCTGCTGTCGGGACAGCCACAGAAAGATAGGATGTCCTCATGCGTGGGCGTACATACGCCTCCTGTGCAGTACGACTGCAGCTGCTGCTGCAAACTCTGAGGGGCGGCGCACGTTGAAGAAGCTTTCGTTGTTGCACCAGAAGAAGACGAATGAGGATTTGAATGAAACGAGGAAGAAGAAGACGTCGCGAGTAATGGGAAAGAGGCAGAAGCAGAGGGAAAAGAGCACGAAGATTTTATCGTGCTGGTGCACCCCTCCAGGGTAGACTCGTCCCCAGCAGCTGTATAAAAAGGGTTTAAAGTAGAAATAAAAGATGATGTAGTAATCGCTGAAGGCTGTACGGCCGCTGAAGAAACCGGTGCAGAAGAAGGAACGGCTGCTGCGGCACAACGTATCAGAGCACCGGCAGCAGACGTGGTATCAGCAGCAACAGGTGGGATAGAAAGCGAGAGAATTGTAGTAGGCGCAGCAGCAGTAGACCCGTCAGCAACTGAACTTCCGGGGAGAGCAGCGTAGTCCGGTGCAACAACGAGACGGTCAGAAGGAAGAGTAGCAGCATGAAGAGAAGGAGGAGGAGGAGGAGGAGGAGCTGGAAAATGGCTAGCAGCAGCAACAGCACCGCAAGCAGCAGTAGGCTGTCTAGCAGCAGCAAGATCATTAGCTGCAGTAGGCTCTCTAGCAGCAGCAGCAGGACTAACAACACCAGCAACGGCACCAAACCCAACATCACTAACAGGAGTGGAAGGAGCAGCGAGAAAATCGGACGCAGTGGCAGCAACAAGCGCTGAAGGAGAGGTGGTAACAGATGCAGGAGGAGGCGCTACATCTCCACGAGCTGCAGCAGCTGCAGGAGGAAAGGCAGGCGCCGTAGACGAGGTAGGAACAGCACGTGCAGCACCACAGGTAGTAGTTGCACCAGCAGCAGCAGCAGCAGCCAGGGGGGCTGAATGGTCTGCAGCGGGAACGGGATTCTTAGCAGCGGCGAAGGTGGTAGAAACACGGTCGGAACGGGCAGCAGCAGCGTCACGCACAGAAGCAGCAACAGCGGAAGGGAGAAGCTCCGCTTCACCAGGCGGAGAGGCAGTAGACGAAACACCCGCACACATGGAGAGAAAGGAAACATGCTGCTGTTGTGGAGTTTCGATCGGCTGCAAGGCCACACGTTCCGGGTGTACGTACAGTCCAGCAGCCGCGTATGTTGCATCGTTGTCATAATACGAAGCACGGAAGGAACAAGACTGTAGTTCTTCCCTCTGAACTACTTCTTCTACAGAAGCAACACCTGCTGCTGTCTTTCCTTGTAAAACACCCCCTGCTGCCGCCATGCCTCCACCGCGTGCTGCTGCTACAGCGCTACAGACACGTGTTGCTGCTGCTACATGACAAGACTCTACCGTTGCTGCTGCTGCTTCGCACGTATCCACTGCTGCTTCTTCGCCAGACCTGCGGGCTGCTGCTGCTTGTGACGCCCTTGCTGCTGCAGTTATCTCAGACGTGTCTGCTGCTACTGCTTCTCGTGCTGTTCTTCGTCCAGACTTTGCTGCTGCTGCTCGTGTAGCTCCCCCGACGGCCGCTGCTTCCCACGTATTCACTGCTGCAAAAGCTCTTGTCCCTTTTTCTGCCGCCCTTCTTACACCTGCTACCACATCATAGGCTGCTCCGCACTTTGGAGCTGCTACTGTTGCTGCTGTCGCGTGCGTTTCTGTTTCCGCTGTTTCCGCTTGCGTTTCTGTTTCTGCTGGTGCCGCGTGTGCTGCAGTTGTTGATTCTCCTACCGATGCTGAACTGCATTCGTCCTCTCCTTTTCTAACGGCCGGTTCTGCTGGTGTGGCTAAGCGAGCTGCTGCTGCTGATTCTGCCGCATCTGCAGTACTCTTCCCATCTAATACTATTGTTTCCAATGTCTTCGCTGCTGCTGCTATTCCTGCCCTCTGCACTGCTGCTGTTGCTGTTCGCGGCTCCGCAGCGTCTCCTAATTCTCTGTCCTCTTCTCCTTGTTCTGCCTCAGACGTATTTCCCACGGTCGCTCGCGTCTCTGTTGCTGCCATAGCTTTTGTAGCGGTTCGTTCTGCTGCAGCTGGCACTCCATCACTTGCTGGCGCATGTCGCGCTGATGCGCTGCTACCCCTTGCTGCTCCGTCTGTAATGGTCTCGTCCTTGGCGGCAAACATATACGTCTTTTCCTTCCTTGTTGTACAAGAGTCCGCTGCCGAAGTGCTGGTGTTCAGTCGCTTCTGAGTCGATACGCGAGGGCTATAATCCTCGGTTTTGCTGCCGCCGCCATCTCTGTTCTTTTTGCTGTTGCTCCCGCTGTTGCCGCTGGTAGGTTTGTTTCTGCTGTTGCAGACATCAGTCTCTGTGCCGTAGACATACCGTTCCCTCACGCTGCTGCTGCTGCAGCATTGGTTGCTGCTATTCGCTTTCCTGCCCCTCCTTTTCATTCTCCGGCTGCTCCTGCTGCTGTGTCTGCTGTTGCTACACCTGTCTCTGCTGCTGCTGAGATAGACGCTACTGTTTACCCTGCTGGCGTGAAATAAATTCATTCGGCTGCTGCTGCTTCTGGTGTCGTCCCTGCTGTTTCCAAGCTTCCACTTGCTGTCGTTGCCGCTGATGTTGATTCTCTTTTTCGTACCTCTCCTTCTTCTACCGCTCCTGCTGTTGCTGCTTCGCCTCCTGTTGCCTGCGTTGCTGCGGCTCCTGTCACTGCTAATTTCCTTCCTGATACTGCTGCCACTGCTGCTGCTGCTGTGACCGCTTGCCACCACCATCTGGCTGCTGACGCTGCTGGCCCTGCTGCAACAAAGCCTATTGCTCCAGCCGCTGCTCCTGCTTCTCAAGATGCTGGTTCGCCTGCTGCTGCCTCCGCCGCTGCTGTTTTCGCTGTTATGTCTATTGCTGGTGCTCCTCGATCCGCAGAGACGCTCCCTTGTCAACGGCAGTCTTTTACCACTTCTCCGTCCCTTGTGCTGCAGCTGCTGTTCTCCCTGTGCTCCTGGCGACGCAGATCGTACTGTTGCCCCTTCTAAAAACGTGCAGTCTTTCTCCACTGCTGAAATGGCAGCTGCCACTGCTGCTGCTTCTGCTTCTGTTACGCGTCCCGCTGCTTCTGCCTCTGTTATAGCTGCTGCTTCATTTTCTGTTAGTCTTCCTGATTCTGCGTGTGCCATTGCTGCTACTGTTAGTCCTGCTGCTTCTGCTTCTGGTGCACCTGTTGCTCCTGCTGCTTCTGTTTCTGCTGCAGCTGTTGATCCTGTTACTTCTGTTTCAGCTCTTGACGCTGTTCCTGCTGCTGCTGTTGATCCTGCTGCTACTATTTCAGCTACTGACGATTCGTCTGCTGCTCCTGCTGCTGTTGATCCTAGTGCTTCCGCTTCTGCTATTGCAGTTGCTGCTTCTGCTGCGCGGCCCTCTGCGGACGGCGGTGTGGCTGCTGTTTCTGCCACATTTTCTCTGGCACCTGCGGCGAGAGGGAAGTGCTTGTCTGCAACGTCTCCTTCTTTAACTGCAACGGCGTTGTCTAAAGAGTAATAACACGAAGAATAGGCAGAGTAGAACCCGCTAGAAGAAGAAGAGGAAGCAGGAAGAAATTCACAATCCTTCTCTGCGACGATTAGCTCCAGTTCCGCTTCCGTTACTATGCTGCTCTTATCCTCTTCCTCTTCTGCCTCTTCCGCCAGCTGTTGCTGTTGTTGCTGCTGCTGCTGTTGTTTCTCAGTTGCTGCTGCACGAAAGGAAGTGTAAGAACCTTCCCTACACCACGTGTTAAAGAAAGGTTGCTGCACCAGCAGCGGCCCCAATAGCTGCTGCTGCTCCGTTCCATCTACTAGCTGCTGCTGATATCCCTTTGCTTCTTCTTGCGGCTCCTGTCGCCCTTCCTCCTCTAATTGTTCTCTTTTTTCTTCTTCTTGACGCTGCGTCGAATGCTCGTGCTGCTCCCGCTGCTGCCAATCTTGCTGCTGCGGCTGTTCATCCTTTCGCTCCTCCTGCTCGTGTTGCTGCGAGCTTTGTTGCGTCTCCCGCTGCTGCGGCTCTCCTTCCTCTCTTTCCCCTTTCCCTCCTGAGGTCTTCCTCTCCTGCTCTTGTTGCTGTTGTTTCCTCCCTCGGTACGCTAACTGCTGCTGTTGCTTTTGTTGAACCGGGTGGTGCTGGTACTGCTGCTTGGTCTCCTGCGCTCTCGTCTCCTGTGCCCCCTGCAAGGGCGGCAGCTTCTCCTCCCCTTGCTGCTGGCGCTGCTGGGAACACTCCTGCTTTTCTTTCTCTTCTTCGTGCTCCTGTTGCAGCAGCTGCCGTTGTTGTCGCTGGCATTGTTGTCGCTGTTGCTGCTGCTGCTGTTGCTGCTGCTGCTGTTGCTGCTGCTGCTGTTGCTGCTGCTGCTGTTGCTGCTGCTGCTGCGGATTGAGGTCTGGTGATGCCGCTGCTGCTGTCGTTGGCGACAAGCCCAGCAGCAGAGCAGCAACAGCATGCAGTCCCGGCAATATTGGTTGCCACAGCGGCAACAGGCTACGTTCTGCTGCTGCAGGGGCTGCCTGCTGTTGCTGCTGCTGCGCCAGTAATTCCTCTGCTGCTGCTTGCCCACACTGCTGCTCCTCTTCAAAGTTTTCTACCCTCTCTATTTCGTTGTTTACACCTGCTCTCTCTTGACCCGTCTCTGCTGCTGCAGTTGTTCGTCCCAATCCGCCTACTTTTCCTTCTCTGGTCGCTGCTGCTTCTGATGCTTCGCTGCCTGAAGAATAAACTGCTGCTCCCTTCTGCCTCGTAGCTCCTCTGTCCACAGCTGCTGCTGTTGTATGTGCTAGCGCCGCAGCTTTCTCTGCTGCAGCTCTGCTGTGTAGCTCTTCACCAGTGCCTGCTGCTGCTGTTTCTGCTGCTGCTGAAGACAGACGCGTCGCCACCCGACTGCTCCGTTGAGTCGTCGGAGCAGCAGCAGAAGTAGCAGCAGGAGCAGCAGCAGCAGGGCTAGCAGCGGGAGCGCTGGCAGCAGCAATAGAAGCAGCAAAGCACGAACTTGTGCTGCCGCTGTATGAAAAGAAACAGGAGGACGAAGAAGTGGAGCAAGAGAAAGAAGTGGCATGAGAAAAATGCGGAGAAAAATGGGGTGCGGCTCGTTTCGAATTCCACTTCTTACCCGCCACTTCTTGCAAATAAGCAGCAAAGCTGCCCGGGTGTTGCGGCTGCTGAGGCTGCTTACGTCCAGCTGCTGCTGCAACACTATGCGACGGGCGGTTTCTTCCACAACACGCAAACGAAAAATGGGAGAATAAATCTGCTGTCTCTTCTTTTTCTTCCTGCTGCTGCTCCACCTCCTGTTGCCCCTCTTGCTCCTCCTTCTCTTCCTGCTCGTCCTCCTCTTCCTCATCCAGCTGCTGTGGCTGCTCTTCGTCTTGCAACAGGTCGGCCCGCTGCTGCAGATGAGCTCCTACCTTTCGTCTTCTCTGCTGCTGCTTCCCGTGTCCTCGCCGCGGTGCAGAGTCATGCGTCTTCTGCAGTTTCTGCTGCTGCCGCTTTTTCACGTGTTGCCGCTCCCTCTCTGTCTGCAGCTGCTCATGCTCCCTCCCTTCGTCTTGCTCTCCCTGCTCTTTTGCTTGCCCCCGCTGTTGCAGTAGCATTTCTTGCTGCATATGCTGCTTCTTCGTGTGCGGTTGGCCGCTGCTGCTGCTACTGCTTCTGCCTTCCCTGCCCACAGGAGACGTCCACGCAACGGCAGCAACAGAGGCTGCAGTACCTCCCCAGGTGACAGGTGCTTCTTGAAAAGCAGCAAGAGACGCAGACGCAGCAGCAGCAGCATATCCCTTTTGAAGTGAACATGCATGCGAGGCTTTTCTGCTTTCGGAGGGACCCTGCGCGTGGTGCTGCTGCAGGCGCAGTGGTAGAACCGGGCGCAGACGACGCACGCTGCTGCTGCTGCTGCTCTCGCGCAAACAAGAAGCAGCTGTAGCATCACAACGCGCACGGGAAGAAGCAAGCCACCTCTCCACACTCGGGAATGAAGAAGATAAACGTTTTGATGTCGGAGCAGGTGGGGAAGAAGAAGCGAAAGAACAGCAGGAAGAGAGAGAACGCGGAGACGACAAAGGACGCGGGGAAGACAAAAAAGCCGGAGAAGAAGAAGAAGAAACCAAGGATGCAGCAGGAGACACCGAAGCACCAGGAGGCGTGTCTGTGTCTCCCGCCGCTCCTGGCAAGAAGGAACCACAAGAGGGAACTACAGTGCCCCTTCGATTCCGTCTGCTGCTGCCGCTGCGGTGCTGCCGGGCTGCAACAGCGGCAGCAGCCGCACTAGTCATGGCAGCAGTGTTATCCCCTCCATTGGGAAAGGGCTCAGCAGCGACAGCAGCAGCAGAACAGCGCGCAGGGGAAGGAGAAGCAGCAGCTGACGCAGCCGTAGGAGCCGCAGGAGCAGCAAACGGAAAGGACGAAAGAGAACAATCGCAAGACGAAGGCCCAGCAACAGGAGCGTCGCTGGGAGCAGTCGCAACGGCAGAAGACAAAATGGGAGAGGCAGCGTCAGACGTAGCGGAGGAAAAGGCAACAGGGGCAGCAGAACGACAAATGGAAAGGGTAACAGCAGCGTGTGCACAAGAGGCAGGCGCAGCAGCAGCACCGGCAGGCAACGGACTGGTGGTTGTAGCAGCAGCAGCAGCAGAAACTACTGAAGAAGTCGAGGTAGTGGCAGGCAACAGAGTCGCTGAAGGAGAGTGAGAAAGAAGCGGACCAGTGTCACTCGACTGAACAGCCAAAGAAGCAACACCAGCGGCAGTAGAAGCCACAGCACCACGAGTAGCAGCAGCAGCAGTAGCAGCAGTCGAAGGGAGACGAGCAGCAGGACGGCCAAGGATATTCGCCTGAGGGTAGGACGAGGCTCCGCGAGGATATGGAATGAAGCGTCGTACCCGTCGTGGAGGGGTGCCCTTTCTTAAATTTACAGATGTTGCACACAGCTCTTCCTGCGTTACACTTCCTCCTCGACTGCTGCTGCTGTTGCTGTTGCTGCTGTGCTCTCTGTTGACGCGGTTAGCTATGCTGCTGCTACGGCCCGAACCTACACAAATTTCATTGTTGTTGCTGGCGCCGCTACGGCTGCTCGGCTTCTTGCTGCTGTTGCCTTTGTTGGTGGAACCTACGCTCCTGTTTCTGTGCCTCCTGCCCCTACCATCGCTGTCTCCGCTGTTTCGACTGTCGTTGCTGCTGCTCCTGCTGTCACTGCTGTTGCTGCTGCTATGATTTTGGGCGAGCTCTTGTTGCCAGACCCCTTCAAATTTTGAGGGTGTAATACGGGCAACGTCCGCGGCTGTTCCTGCAGACGTTGGCTGCTCCTCGGCATTCTGCCTGCGCGACACGAACCAGGAAGAAGACATAACCAGCATCTGACGTGCCGCTGCTGCTGCTACACGTTCTACGGTGAAGCTGCTGTTGCACGGTACAAAGTATCTGCTGCTGCCTCCGTTGTAGCGGCCTTGGGTCGGAGTCGCGGAGCTGCTGCTGCTGCTGAGATAAGGATTGCTACTCCTGCTGCTGTCCCATATCTCCCTGCTTCTCCAGCTGCTGCTGCAGCTGCTGCTACTGTTGATGCAGCGGCTGTTGCTGCTGCTGTTGCTGCTGCAACTGTCGCCGCTGCTGTCGCTGCTGTTGCTGCTGTTGCTGCTGTCGTTACTTCTGCCGCTGGTGCTGCTGCGTCTGTTGATGTTGCTGTTGCTGTTGCTGCTAATTTGAGCAACTGTTTCCGGGCTTCGTGTGGTTACTCCGCCCTCTCTCCCAGTGAAAGAAGGAAAGAATCGCACCCACCAGGACGGACTGTTGCTGCCGCTACTCTTGTTGTTTCTGCTGCTTGCGGTGTTAGAGTTTTGATTGCTGTGGCTCTTCCTGCGGCCAGTGCTGTTGCTGCCCTTCTTCTTCGCGCTGCTGCAGCTGCTGCCGCTCGTGCTTCTGTACTTGCGTTTCCGTCTTGTGTTCCTTCTTCTGCCGCGCCTTCCGCTGCTGCTAAGGTAAGTGCGGCTGCTGCTGCTGCTGCTCCGGCTCTGTATCCAGCTGCTGTTTCTACTGTTGCCGCTACGATCTTTCTGGTCGCTGCTGTTGCTGTACATTCTACTAGAGGAATCCTCGCAGACAATCTCTTTTTTCCTCTGTAAAAATGTTCCAAACAATGGCTGCTCGTACAACCACGAAAATGTACTGCTGCTGCTGCGAGCGGCACTGGCAGTCGTAGTGCTGCTGCGAGCGCCAGTAGCAGTCGTAGTGCTGCTCCTGTTGCTACGGTTTGCTCTGTCAGTGGTGCAGCTGTCGTAGGTGCTTTCACAAGTGCAGCTGCTGCTGTTATTGAATCCTGCTCTGGTGCTTTTGCTGCTGATATTCCCATGCGTAGTCCTGCAGCTGCCGGTGTCTTTTTGCTTGGTCCTGCTGGTGCTGAGATATCGGAGATGCATGTCGCCGCTGCTTCGTCTTCCGTAGTTGCCTTCGATTTTCTTCCGGTTTCTCCTGCTCCCAACTTTTCCATGACTGTTGTCTTCACTTCTGTTTTTCACGTCGTTTCTGTTGCTTCTTCTCCTTTCATCGATATTCTCTCGTTTGCTGCTGCTGCTGCTGTTGTCGTTGCTGCTCTTGCTGCTTCTACCGTTATGCTTGCGGCTCCTGCTTTCTGATATTTTCCCGTCCCTGCTGCTGACGCTAATGCTCCTCTGCCCCTTTCTGCGTTGCTGGCGGCTGTGTTTCCTGCAAGTGCTCCTGCAGCTGCTGTTTCTGACGCTGCGTTTGCTGGTGTTGGTTCCGATCCTGCTGCTGCTGCTCAATTCCACTACGCTCTTGCAGCTGCTGCGTCTGCTCTCTTCGCTACCGGGATCAAAGCGACTGCGGCTGACTGCGTCCCCCTCATCCCTGCTACTGCTGCGGTTAATTCTGTGTCTGCTGGTGTTCTTTCTGCTGCTGGTGATACTGCAGCAAGTGCTGCGGCGGACTTCTTCGCATTGGAGCCGCTGAGCCATCCTGTGTCCTGCTTCAGCAATATTTGTTTCTCGACAATCTTGGTGCTGACTATCCGGTGGCACCGACGTTTCGCGCGTGTGCTGCTGCTGTTTTTGCAGCTGCTTCCGTTGCTGCTGATGCTGGTGCTGATCGTGCGTCTGTTGCCTACGATGCTGCTCACGCTGCTCCATCTTACGTTGCCGCTGCTGCTGTTGAATCCGATGCCGGTGGGGTTTTCTGTGCTTTTGGTCGTGGTGCCCCCGCTGCTCGTGATGCTTGTGTTGCCGCTCCTCCTCCTCCTGCAAAAAAAGCATCTGTTGCTGCCTCTGTTCTGAGGAAGAACGCTCCCCCAAAAGCATCCCCCATTGCTTCTCCTCTTCCTGTTCGTGCTGCGGGTGCTGCTGTTGCTGCTGCCCCTGGTCCGGGTGCTGCTGTTGCTGCTGCTCCTGCTCTTGCTGTCGCAGCTCACGATGTCGCTGCTGCCCCTGTTGTCTACTCTGCGGCAGCCGTCCCTCCTGCGGCATTCTTTGCTGCGTTTCTGATGGGAAACGCACTTGCGAACACTTTCTTTCATGCTGCTGCTGCTGTTCCTCCTCTTGGAATACTTGGTGCTCCTCCTGTGACTGCTGCTGCTCCAGTGTCTGATTCAGAATGAGTGGATGATGTTGCTCCGGTTGTGACGACTGCTGCTGCAGTATCTTGTCTTGCTGCTGCAGTAATTCCAAATTCTGCTGCTGCTGCTGCTCTGCCTTCTGCAGGTATTTGTTTTCACGCTGTTTCTCTTCCCATTTGCCTGGACGTTGCTGCTCCTGCAAATATTGCTGCTGCAACAATTGCTGTCCTTCGCCTTCTCTTCTACGCTGCCGCTGCACCTCCTCCTCTTGCGCTGCCTCCTCCTGCTGCGCTGCCTCTTCCCGATCCGCAGGCTCCTCCTGCCGCACTATCTCCTCCTGCTGGTGCTGTTGCTGCTGCGCATGGTGGGGCTGGTGCAGCAGTGGCTGCGGCTGCTCCGTTTGCGGCTCGTGTTGCATGTGCTGCTGTTGCTGCTGTTGCACCTCTATCTGTGCGGCCGGCCAATACGGAGAAACAGCTCTCTTCCCTACAACTCGACGCGACCGCAGAAGAAGCACTACATTTTCACTAGCGCTGCTGCTCCTACGAGTCTCATTATAACTCCTATCACTGTTGCTGCTATACAAATTACTACAGCTACTTTCATTACCACTAGTACTACCAACTGTACTTCTACTATTTCTATAGTCACTCTTACTACTTGTCGTACACCCCCTCAAGTCAAGACATGTACCAACAGCAGCAGAATGCGTAACAGCAGCAGCAGCAGCAGGGCTTTGTCTCCGTGATATTGCAGCGGGACGTTGAGCACAAGTGTCAACAGCCAGAGTAGCAGCACTAAACACTTGTGGCGTATGCGATATGACAATAGCAGGCACCGTATCTGCCGCTGTTTGGGGCGGTGCCTGCCTCCCAGGATTACTTATACGTGCTCCTGCAGAGACTTGTTCTGCTAACGCTCCTGCAGAACGTCGAGTGGCAGCTGGTGTCGCTGCATTCGTTACTACCTCTGTGAAGCAGGAAGTTTCCCGTGCTGCCGATGCTTCTGCTTCTCGTACGAGCATCGTTATTTCGGCTGTTGCTGCTGTTGCGACCGGTGCTCTAGATGCTGTTGTCCTGCTCTCCTGACGTAATGTCGATTTGGCTGTTACTGTGGGTGCAGGTGCTGCTTCTCTCGCTGCGCCTTGCGCAACCGTTGCGGTTGCTACTTCTGACACATCTGCTGCTGTTGCTCGTAGGGTTCGTTGTGGCTCGGCGGCTGTTTCCGCTCCTGCTGCTGCCGAGGCCTGCCTTGCGAGTGTTGAAACAACCGACGTTCGCGTTGCTGTTGATCCTCCTGCATCTGCCAGAAGGGGAGCCTGCTCTGCGTGTCCTCCCCTTGCTGCTTCTTCCGCTTGTGCTGCTGCTGCTGCATTTCTCTGTTGCATGTTGTGAACGTCCCTGTCCACGTGGTTTTCACTTTGCTGCCGCGCAACAGCAAGCAGACGACAGATGGGCAGGAGCGCTATACCCGTGCTAACCAACGGTGTGCAACCCTTGTTGTTACAGAGCCGAAATTTTCTTGCTGTCGTCTCTGTGTCTGTTGTCATGCCAGTACATGCTGTCGAGTACGCTTTTGCCGTTACCGATGCTGCAGGTGTTGCTGCTGTTGATGCTGAGAGAAGGCAACACCCGCTGCACCGCTGTATAAACAGCAGACGAACGCGCTGTAAAACTGGATCTTTCGATATGCGAGTTAGTTGTGACAAGGAAGAGAAAGAAGAGGAAGAACACACGGAAGAAGACGGGGAGACAGTGGGAGATGAGCAAAGGCAAGAACTGCTAGCAGATGGCGTGGCAGCTGAGAGTGCTGCAGCAGCAGAAGTTGTAGGCGAAGAGATTACGAAAGAAGTCGAATGAGCCGGATCAATACTGTCAAGCAGGGCTGCACTCCCTGCAACATCAAGTGAAGAAGCAGGAAATTCCGTTGTCGTCGGAGGGGCAGGAAGTGCAGCTGAAAGAATGTCAACAGCAGCAGCAGCAGTTCCACTAGCAGTAGACGAAGGAGGAGGAGACGTAGCAGTAGAAGCGACGAGAACAGCTGCAGAAGCAGCAGGAGAAGCGTAAGAGGAGGCAGCCGGGGCTGCAGAAGAGAAAGCAGCAGGTTTAGCCGCAGCAACAGCACGCGGAGTAGGAGCAGCTACGTCCCTTTCACAAGGCCAGAGAGCAGCAGCACACGCACACACAGGACCAGCCGCTGCGCCAGAAGCACCAGCAACAGCACCACTGTTAACAACAGCAGCTTCACTAACAAATGCAGGAGCCGTCAGATCAGGCGTGGCGGCGCTGCATCTGCTGACGAAAACAGTACTCCCCATTGCGCTTCGAGTTGAGGCACGTAAGTCAGGAGTAGCCGCAGCAGCACCAGAAGCAGCAGCATCCGCACATGTAGGAACTGCAGAAGAGCACGCGGGCGCAGCAGCTTCTGACGGAGAACAAGGAAATGGGAAAGCAGGTGCACAAGCCTGCTTTCCACACGCATACTCCGACCCAGGCTGCTGCAGCAATGGCAAAGGGAATGTCTCTGCTGCAGCTGCTACTGCCTGCTCCAAGCCTCTGTCAATGACAACAACACATATCCCAGATGTCTTTTCTTGGTGCTGCGGGTGCTTCTGCTGCTGGTTCTCATCTTGCTGCTGCTGTTCTCGCTGGTGCTGGTGCTGCCCTCGATGCTCCAGCACTTGCTGATGCTGCTGCCGCTGCTCTACGACTGGAACTTCTGCAGCACGTAGGATGTCGCAGCAGCTGAGGATGTTGCCGCTGCAGGCCGTACCACTCGAGAGCGCCTACAGCAGTCACACAGGAACGATACACACACACACACACATATGTAAGTTTGCAGGAATTTGGAGTACATACATTTCATGTTCAGATATCTGGCCGTTTTTGCAGACAAATATTCAAGCTGTTGACACGTGACGCTGTGATCCTTTCAACAAGCAGAGCTATCCGTGGTGAGACAAAGAAAAAGAATGCATACACAAGTCCGCGAACACATGCACACACACGTAGAGGATATCAACCTAACAGTTTATACACACAACAAAACATGTGAATACACATAAATATATATATATATATATGTATGTATCAAGAGAGAGAGAGAAAGACAGAGATGCGTATACGTAAGTTCACGTATACGGACACGAACGCTTGGTTGAGTTTGACGTGTCTACGTACGTCCTGGTACGGCACACATAAATATACATATGTATATATATATATGTGTATAAACGTGTGCACGTATACAGGTGTACACACATACAGATACATGTTTGTATAGATAAACATATACAGTGAGCTATATATACATAACACACGTGCGTGTTCATATATATGTATATATCGCACATCGTCTACGCGGTAGTGTATTCGCACACGTGTGTATGGTATCACGGAAGGAGACAATAGAGAGAAATATGCGCACGTACGGACAAAGAGACGTACCTACATACAAAGACAGAGATATGCCACGTAGACAGCGTTTCCCAGAGTTGCCTGGAATAGCTGCTTCTTCTGCTACGACCGTTTTTCAGCTACTACTACGTCGATACAATTTTGATGCTCCGGCTCCTCAGCTACTGCTGCACTACCCTGTGAGGTGCTCTCCGGTTGCTGTTTCGTCTCGTGGTGGTCCTGTTGTTGGTGTGCTGTGCCCCTGCTGCTACACCTGTGCTGCTGCTGCCGCTCTTCTACTCTCACCACAACAGTCCTTCTGCTGATGTTCAGCTTCCATTCAAAGCATTTACTGTTGACGTGCTCTATTGCCGGGAGTATAGTGTTGCTAGCGCTACACCTCTTCCGCTGCCGCGCTTCTCTTGTGGCTCGACGCTCCTGTTGCGGGGGGCGCTGTTGCCGTTGCTGCAGCTTACCTCGCGGACGAGCGTCCCACCAGCAACGGGACCAGTGAGAAGCTGCAGCAGCACCGCATGCATGTAATCTCCAACGGTTTGCCTAGGGCAGCGAATACAACAGAAACCTTCAGGGGTGAAAAGGACGCGTTTGGAGCAGTTAACACCACATGTACGCGCTGCTTTTGTTGCTAGGAGGGGTGCGGTTGCTCTTGATTTTAGTGCTGCTGCAGCGGTTGAAGCTGCTGTTGGTGTTGCTATCGTTGCTGCAGCTGCTGTTGTAACGGCTGCTGTAGCAGTTGGGAAATCCGCGGCAGCCAGTAAAGCTGCTGCTGCTGCTCCCGTCGCTGTCGCTCTGTCTGCAGTGCAGCTGGGGCTATTGCCTCCTGACGCAGCTGCGTTTGGGTTCACAATGACATGTGGAAACGCAGCACCTGCTGCTCTCCCATTTGACAAAAGAATTTCTGCTGGTTCTGCTTCCATTTCCATGGGGCTCTCTGTTGTACCTCTCACCAGCTCGCGTGGAATACTCTTCCCTGCTGTCGTTAGTGCCGCTGTAGTTGTCAGCGGAGAGCCCCCTGTCGCTGCTGGTGGTGCTGCTGCGTGCGACTTCTTCGCAGCAACTTCTACTGCGAAACGCTCTGCTTCTACTGGTGTAGTACTATTACCAGAAGAAGCTTCACAACGTCCTGCTACTGTGGCTGCAGATAGGATTTCTCTTCCTGCTGCCACTGCTGCTGTCGCTAGGCTCTCCCACCGTCCTGCTCCTGCTGAGGTGGTAGAAATTTCTGTTGCAACCGCAGCCGCTCCTGCTTTGAGACCTCCTTGCTTTCTTGCAGTAGAAATTTGGCATGCTTCTGCTTCGTGCTGTCCCCCTGCTGCCGCTGCAGCACCTGTGAAGCTGCGCTTTTTTGCTACTGTGGATTTTTCCGTCGGAAGCAGGCGCGTCCGGACTGCGGCCGAGTGAGCACTGTCTAAAGAACCACGAAGAACAGGCCTGTCATGTTCAGCAGCAGCAGCACTAGCAGCAGTACAGGAAAACGAGGCAGATGAAGCGGCGGGAGGAGATGTCGGAGCACGAGAAACAACCCCCCGGCGGCCCCTGTTCCCAACTTTGCTGCTGCTGTAACAGTTACAGAGCGCTGGTGCCGTTGCAGGAGGTGTTATCACAACGTCCTCTTGATCCTCCTCTTGTTCGCCTTCGCTGCTGCTCCCCTCGTAGAAAAGTTTCACTGCTGTCGGTGCTGCTCCGAACAGACGAGCAACGTTCGTCACGACTGTTTCTGTGGGATGCAACAATACGTAGGAAGAAGCATCAGAACGAGTAGGAGCAGCGGGACCACCAACGGCAGCAACAAGTGAAAAGTCGTCTGCTGCTGGATATGCTGCTGGGAATCGTGCAGCATCTGCTTTTGCATCTACAGAAAATCCTACAGGAAAAAACCCTGCTGGTCCAGGTGCTAGGGCGCCTCCCTCGTCATGTGCTTGTGTGGCTTCCGCGTCCGCACACGCGAATGCCGTAGCCTTCCTCTCGTGTCCAGCTACTGTCGCACCTTGTACTAATTTCGCTGGACCACTCTGACTGGGTGCGGTTGCTGCTGCTGCACCTGGAGGCTCCGCTGGTGTTCCACGCCTCCCGCACACCGCAGCTTCTGCTCTACTTGCTGTTAGTGTAGCATGCACGCTCGCAGCAGCTCTCGCTTTTTTTGTTGAAGGATCAACGGAAGACATGTCCCAGAATATCGCGTGCACGGAGTTAAAGAGACGCAGCAGCGCTACCTCGTCAGTCTCCTTCCATTCGTCTTCCTCCTCCTGTTCGCCATGTTGTGTCTGCTGCTCCGTCTTCGGCGGATGCTGTTTTTCAGCCTGCATGTCCCGCTGGCATTCTTGTCGATATTCCTCGCACAGCTGCTCCTGCAGTCGGTTGGCCAGCTGCTGCTGCCCCTTCTGCTGCGGTTCCTGCTCCCGGGGTAGGTGACGTGTGGCTCTCTGCCGCTGTTCCCGAAGGCTTGCTGGTTTTTCTGCATCTTGCTTCATGCGCGTTCGCTGCTTCTCCGATCCTTTCGTCTTCCGCTTCTGCTGCTGCTTCTGCGTGTGGTGCTGTCGCAGCTGCTCCTGCACCTGCAATAGACGCGTGAGTCGCTGCTGCTGCCCTGCTGCCTGCTGAGTGGCGGCGGAACTTGTCTCCTGTTGCTGCTGCCGCCGCGGAGCGCCGGCTCTCCTGTGTGCTCGGGGTCGCTTTGACTTGGAAGCAATCGCTGAAATGTAAAGTGTTGAAGCTCTCAAAGCGGCAGGGGAGAGGATTACTGAACTAGATGAAGACTTTGTCAACACGCACCCCTCACGGGGCGGAAGTAGAGTAGATGCTGCTGTGATGTTAACTCGTAATGGTGTCTCTAGATTGTGATCACCAGGCATGCTCATTCGCTGCTGCTGTTTCGGTTCAAAATCTCTGTCGCAAGTTTCCTCTACCTGCTCCCTCGTCTCGTGCTCCATGTCTGGCCCTCCTGCAACTCCTGCTGCTGTGTGACGTGCCGTTCTTGATGTTGTCCCTGCTACCATTTTAGCGGTGAGACAGCTCCTAGAGCTGATGCCACTACACCTTTTGCTGTTGTACCTGTCAACGCTACTGCTGTTGCTGCTGCCTATGCTATCCGACTAGGCAAATTAGAATCGAGAGCTGCGTTACTGGTGCCTCGCATCCTCAGAAGTTTTCACCTCCGCGTCCTACCGGCGTGCAACATTCACTTTCCTACTTCTTTTTTCTGTAAAAACTCACTATGTAATCGCCCTGTATTCTAGTCTGTCTTCTACTCTAATCCTACTCAAACGTACGTACAATGTATTTCGCGTACAGATACAAAATACAGGCCGGTTTACTACATTACGTGCTGCAGGACAGAAATTTCGCTTTGGGCTCTTTGTGACGTGATTATTGGAGTCTGCGCGTCTAAAGTGCTCCTGCAGCTGCCGCAGTTGGATGTTCCGTTGCTCCAGCAGCCTTCTACTGCGCTGGTGTTTTCCTGTTGGTGGTGCCCCAGTGGTGATGTTCTTTGCAGGTCTGTTTGCTGCCACAGCCTTGGCCGATAATATTAAAGTTGCGACTGGTGCTGTCGCTACTTCTGGCCTTTTGCTGATGCACTGGCTGATGCAATAACCGATGTGCTATCGCTATTGCTGTCGCCGCTGCTGCAAGCCCCTTTGGTACTGCTGTCGCGCATAGTTTTCATTCTACGCGGCATTCTGCTACAGTTTCCGACGCTAGCGTTGCTGCGCTTTTGCTTCGGCTGCTGCCGCTGCAGACCTTCACGGTGGTAGCGCAGCTGCAGCCGACGCTGCTGCTGACGCGGCGACAGCTTAGGCTGCTGTTGCTTCTGCTGTCCTGGCTCCAGTGCTTCCGGTGCTGGCGTGGCTGCAGCCGAGATTACTCCTGCTGTTGGGGGTACTACCACTAACGCTGTGGCGCCGCTTCCGCTGCTGTCCTCTGCGTCTGTAGATAACAGAAAGAATCAGCAGACGGTTGAGGAAATACGACACCTACGTCCACGCATGCCGCCAAACGATGCTGCTGCCGAGACATATGCAACCACGGATATTAAATGCCGCTGCAGTTGCGTGCTCACACAAATATCCACACAAATACACTGCAGCTCCTGCGTACTCCTAGGCACGCTTAAACGTTCAGTATATGTACACGCGTGGAGGCCATATATTCAGAGGTGTGTTGCGTCCGACCGTCTATCAGATGCGAGAGCCGCCACGGGCGGCGGAAGCAACGGAACCACTCTAGCCGGTGAGGATGGTAGTTCAGAAGGCTGCAACTTGTAAATGAAAGACGAGTTCTTCGGAAGAGATCTGCGAGGAGATTCTATGTGAAGAAGAGCAGAATGACTGCGCCTGAGAAAATGGAGACCAAAAAACTCGTGTGCAAGCAGCCACTAGGAAGTTTTTGTGAGGGACCTGAGAGTGCACCAGCCACTCCGTTCTATAGCACAGTTGCATCTATGTCGACGCCATAATGGAGGGAAAATTACTTCATTGGCAGCAGCATCTCTAGCAGCTAAACCCCTGTTATGGAAACCGACATTCTGGGTGACGACTTCTGTGATTGCCGTGGAGTGCGTAGGGACCCTCATGGCGGTGTGTGTAGGCCTGCCACGTAGGTCAGCGATATCGCAGAGTTTTAACCTTCTTTGTGGTCCACAAGTACCCGACATTTGAGGTAGTGCCAAACAAATTTATATACAGCGTCCGTTTTGTGTAGAATGCCGTGTGGCACTGCCTTCCTCTTTGAGGAACAGTCCACTGTGAACGAGAGACCTCGACCATCAAGGTTCTCGATAAAACAATACATCCTCATGGGCCACAGAAATGCGTTTGACCAGCTGCATGACGGTGTCACGGAAGGTGGTGGCACTGGTGCCGAAGATCACTAGCAATTTTTCAGAGAGCAACCTTCAGTGCGGAGTTCCATCGAATAAGGTGTCGAACTCACGATGTTTGTACGGTCTGCTAATTCAGTAACCACGTAATCTACGAGGCATCTACAGGACGGTGCACTAGCATCTCGGGGTGTGCGTACCGCCGATTTCCACAAGAATATGTGCCGTAGCGACCAGTTACCTCCAAGATCTTTCACCCCCGTGAGCGCCCGACGGGCTCTAAAGACAGCCGCATTCACTGGAAGCGATATTACAGAGTAGACGTCTACCTCTGTAAGTATATAATTCTATGTGCACGACTTGCGCACAATGATAAAAACATGTGTTATGTGGAAATATGGAAGAGGTGGTATACGCGATTGGTAAGCGTTCTATCTCCTGCAGTTGAACAGCTGAATACGGGTGTGGTTTGGCCAGCGTGTCTGGAGACAGGAGTGACAGTTCATTAATGTGCGACCGAGGCATGACTGATGGCACACCTAAGTTGTGTTGAGAGCCAACACCGCTGAATGGGCACTTCCAACCTACTGCGATTCTGACGCTTGTTGACAGCAGCGGCTCTACACGCGCCTCACGCCACGGCCACGTAGTAGGCGCCTGAGCCGATCCGCTAGCCGTCGCCCGAACGAGAGTCCGCACGTGGTTCGTGCAGCAGTAGAGGTGCTAAAGAAATGACGAGAGTGTACTGGAGGAGTACCTCGTAAGATTCGATCCTTGCGGTCTCGTCACTCCCACAGTTTCCGATGGCTTCACGTCGTCGCGGCGACCCTGTATATCTCCTTTCTCGCTGGCATGTGGGCACCGATGGCTGCCACGAGAACAACAAGCTTCTCCGTTGCGGAGAATCCACAAAAGAGCGCACAGCCGAGAGGGAAACGGACGTTTCCAGCTGCAGATGCATCGTCGAACGGCGGTGGATCCGTCTGCACGAGGGGCAACTTGCCGGGATGCCCGCACACCTTACGCGACCAAAGGAGAGCAAGACTGGAGGAAGATTGAGAATTCTACCGTTTGTCTGTCAAATATTTCAATTCAGTCCCAATCAGATCGAAAACCAATAATACATCGAACACTTGAATGATGCAAGGAGGGACGTGAACACATGAACATAGTAGCACGACGCCACACGGGAGCGGTGGCCGAACAGCGGTACGCACCGGCCGGCACCGAGCGCCGACGACCCAACATGCCAACGCGTACAGAAAAAACTTACACGTACACGTGTAGATAGCTGCAATGCTGTTTGTGACGTTGACTGGTAAGAGCAAGTTCAACTGTTGAAACGTGGTTACCTGTAGGAGTGTGGACGACCAATCTAAGGCAGTTTCCGCGTCCTCCCCACTCTCTTACGAGCTCCCAGATGCTATCGTGCGTGATCGTGATCATGCTCGGACACCACTTTGTACTAATTAATACTTGTAGACGTATGTATGCAAAGTTCCCACCTTAATGTACCGGGAGAAGCTTACGGGCACTCTTCTGCAACGGTGAAAGCAGGCAGATCCCTCGTATCGTACTTGGTATTTCCTTTACCGTGTAGACAGCCACTGGCAAAGAGTGGTTGAATGTCATGGTAGTCGGCCGGGTCGCATTTTCAGAGTATTAGACATCTGTCTGCAAAGATGTGTACACTAGTAAAGGAGAGAGGCCGCAGATGTGTGCTTAAGCATGAGGCTCACCTGTTGCCGCAACAACACTAATTTCCTACGACATGAATTTCCCGCGAACAGGGGAGGCTCCTTCCGGGTTCCACTTCTGCACATACGGCTGTCCACTCCCCCGGCGTGTCGACCAATGTATGTCTGCCTACACCAGCAAAAAGATACACCCAACTGTCATAGTGCGAATTCTCACCTACCAATGGTGTATACGTCGCAATAGAGAGGTATGTAGTCTCCACTGGAGAAGTATAGCTCAGCAATATGAAGAAAGCCTGATTTCTCCACTGTTACGGTCGTGCTGTTGAGACCTAATTATTTAGTGGTAGGCTTCCTTCCTGATCAACCTCAATATCTTCGTACACTTCTATCTAGACTTCTACTACCGTCTTCTCGTTTCGCTGATCTCGGCAGAATAGAGCCACCACGCACGATAAGGGCACAGCGGTCCATACATGTCTGTGTTTTGAAACGACGTACCACTGCAAAGCAAATGGCTCAACCCATTGGAAGGAAGTAGCCTCGCCTTCTTTGACGCTTTACCTGCTCTTTTGAATGCAGTGTCTCCCAGCATACAAAAATATATTGTGCTTGCCCGTATAGGAAGCGTGAGCATACTTCGCATTCTACACGTAGGTCGAAAGGTCGGCAAAAGAGATATCTCTCTGCGGCAGACGATACGTAGTCTCGGTACGCACATTCCTCTGATGGCACTTCTACTAAGGCACGCACATACGCACACGCAGGCGAATAACGAAGGCAAGATCTCAGCCGGGGAGCTTATCTTCTAATTCTAAGCCTCATTCCCACAGCGGGGGACGGAGAAATGAACCACTTCACTGCGACGAGAAAACTGTTGAACTTGTGGGCGATTAGTTCTGTACGGAGTTGAAAAAAACTCACGATCGTATGTATGCGTAAGCACTTGTGACTGCGTTTTCGTTGGCACCACTCGCTAGAGCACATTTCCCGAAAAGAGGGCGAGTTTCGTCTCCAGAAGGACAAACAACACACGGAGGGTGACACAGTGGGTGCGCCCACATGTAGCAAAATATGTACGTCTATATACAGGTATATTATCAAGTCTCCAGCGACTCTTCCTTGTATCTATTTGGATCTGAGTGGGCGGTAGTCTTTTGCAGCTCCTCAGACAACTGCTGGGAAAACAAGTTTCTGATGGAGGAACGTTGAAGAGCAGTCACTTTCCGTGTCGTTACTGGGAAGTCGTTGAGACACGGACGTGCTTCCTGCATGTCTGCAACCCCACGTATACGTACTAATACACTCAGGTGCATCGACATATGCATGTGTATGTATATACGTACATAGAGGTATACCATATCTTTTCCTTAGATGTTTACTATGCATGTGGATGAATACAACGAAGCGGACCGGGGCACTCTGCAACACCGTTACCGTAGGAGAGACACTCTTCGACTTCTTGTCGATATTCAAAATGGTCTAACTCGTCTTTCTATTCAGCAGAGAGAACAGAAGGGGGTACAGGAGCGTGGGCTACCGCGGCTGTTGTTATACGTGCTGCTCTAACTTGGCGGGAAAGACGTGTGCCCGTCGATGAAGACTACAGTGAAATCTATGTCGCAGATTCACTGCAGGCGTCCGGCCGTCAATAGCAAAGACACTTGGATTTTACGCATTTGGAACATGCAACAATCGTAGCCGGAACTGCTTTACGTTTGCCCGCTGCTGTTGCTGTCCATGCTGACCCTCATGCGCGAAACATGGTGCAGGCAAATGTATGCATGTAAACTTCGCCCACCATCCAGGCTTCCATATCGATACACGCAACTCTTTACACGCTGGAGTGATCGTCCTTCGTACACGGCAGAAGAAAAAGAATTAACCGACCTTGGTAAATGCCGTTCTGCGCATCTACGAGCTACACGTCTGCAGCTACCTGCCTTTTGCAGGAGTTCGACATTCCTATGGTGGCTTCACGCAGATATTGCGAGAAGACGACAACTGGGTCCACTTCTGTTGAGATCGTGCAGTGCGTCTGCCAGCTTTGCGTGTGCGACGGCCTGCCTTTTTTCTCAGGACTCTGTCGGATGTCGTTCAATCCGACATTTGCAGGCTATAAAGTAAGAGCGCCTCGACAGAAATTACGCCCTTCCTATTTGATTTTGCAAGCGTACTCTCGTTTTTATTGGAGAACAAATGATATGCATGGGTATGCCGAAGTGTGCGCGTGCGTGCGTACAAGCATGCACCCACTTCCGCAAGGAGTCTCTACAAAAGACGACCACAGAGGAGCAACGACTGGATAACTAGTTCACGAAGCGCTACGTAGTGATACGCGTGTGTTTGTAGCTGTAGACATACGAAGCGAGGCCATAGACACACCTGTGTATATACGCATATATTTATTACAGGAGAGAGATACGTCTCATGGGTGTCTTTCTTTGCCCGTCAATCCTTACCCAGCTGTCCGCTTCCTACCGCGCCAGCGTCTAGCCTTTATGAGGTGGCAAGATAGAGCGCTGTACAAACATTTATACATACGGATGATAACACACTGATATAGATACTCTGACGTCTTCAGACGGATTTCTGCAGACGCGTGCATGGCATCCTCTTATTTAAAAGAAAACATGTGAACACATCAGACCACCCGCCTGCGCACACACATTTGGACTTTGAAGTATTCGTCCTTGTGCTCGGAAGTTCTTACACGGTGCATGCTGGGGTGATAACGCATGGATTCGAAGAGCAATGTAGGCGTGCTCATTCACAGTCTGACATCATAAACATCACATTCATGTGCATATATATATATACATAAATGATCCGTAGATGCACACGTAGGTATATATGTACACCGTCCGTGAACGCGTGTAGTATACAAACGTATAAGACTATCGGTGGTATGTACACGCGTACAGGTGTACACGCACGTGTACGAGTCCCTTTGCATGTGTCTACCAGCCTGCCAGCAGGCGTAAGAACTGCAGGACCCCTCCAGTAAGGTGATAGGTACGTAAACTGCTCCAGTTGATAATGAGATCGTCTTTCCGAGTTCTTGCCGCGTTGTGTTTTACTACCGTTGCCTGTTTGCTGCTGCATGCTTTGCACTGTGGATAAAATCTCTGAGGCAGGTAGCGGGTTCCACCAAATGATTTGCGTAGAGAGCCGTAGAGCCAGCCCAACCACGTTTGATTGAACCTTACGACCACACTTTTAGGAGGCTGGTGGTCAGCTACCCACTCCTCCACGCCTCTTCTTCTTCCGCATGTGTGACACCCAAAGGTTTCACCTAGTTTCTTGATAAACCTCCTTTCTTCCAACGAAGCATAATCCACCCCAGCCCGCAGTGACAGGTGGTGCTGGTGGTACGCTCCTGGCGCCAGCAGGGAGCTGGGAGACAAGCGAAAAAAGCGGCCCCCTAGCAACCAAAATACTACACATCCTAAAATACCTTCTTTAACGCAGGCATGCAAAGCTTCGGGCGAGGCCCCGCACGCACGCAGAACCTCCGCAAGCGAAGATAAAGACCAGTAATTCACACCTGCTCCTACCATGTGCAAGCGATCAAGACAGTCTCCTGCTGTGCCTCCTGTTGCCAGCCTTTCGTGCTGGTCCGCCACCCTTCCTGCTTCCTGCAGTGAAATGCCTGCTGCTAAGCCGCTGTGCTGCTGGTGCTGCGGAGTTGTTCCTGCTGATGGTGGACGGAGGTGTTGTGCTGCGCCAGCTGCTTCTGCTGCTCTCACGCCTACAGAAGAGTGTAGTCGTGCTGCACTTGCTTGCTGCTGGGACAAGGTGGAAATGGACTTGTAAAGCTGGTTTGCCGTTGGGTCGTGAACTGGTTGTACTTCCGCCGTGTAATTTTGAAGTTTTCCTCCCACCAAAAAAGGCAGTTGCAGTTTTGCTATGGCATTTCCAGTCTCTGGGCGCTTATGCAGCACCTCTGTTATGTATCGCAAGGTGCTTGCGGCACTTGCTGCTGCGTTGCTGGCAGCAAAAACAGTCGCCACGCCGAACAACTTGCACGATTTAGCGGCGCAGGACACGCCGATGTTTTTCTGCAGCAGCAGCGACGCTGCGCAAGTACCCCAAAAAGCAGCAGCAGCAGCAGCACACTCAGCCGCGGCCTCCGTTGCTGCTGGAATCCAGTAGGACCTCGTTTGTTCCGCCATCAGCGCAAACGCCCGGGAAGACGCAAATAAGGAAGTGCAGCATGTGACGACTATATGCAGCGTATCGTCGAACCTACGTGTGATGGGCACACGTAGCTTTTTGTGTATGTTTTGACAAACGACATCGACTACCTTCCCACATTCGGCGAGACTGCGATGCAGTGACGCCCCATCAAACAGGCGAGGGAACCGACGCAACACCCACTTAACGATCCTACCTGTTCTAGACCCTGCTATTTGTGAGAGAGCCCCAACATTGCTGCGAATGTGACTGGCAAGTGTATACCCAAGCAGAGATGCAGCGCCTTTATTGTTTCGAATGCTACACACTAAGCAGCGGCCACTCTGTTTTCTTGCCGTGAAGCCGCTAGACGTGATGCACGCCGCGGCACGAGGCAGAGATACATAACGTGGACTCGAGAGTTTTGAGGAAGCACTCCTGCGACACCGGAGACCTGGAAGCTCCTGGGATGGAGGAGAGAATCGAGAGGCCGAGTAAAAAGCAGGAGAGGTCGACGCCGATAAAGGAGAAAAAAAAGATGGATAGGAGGAATCAACAAATAAAGAAGTACAACAGCAGCAACAGCTGAAGCAACGGGAAGGCTCCGAGCGACAAGGAGTCAGCAATGAGGACGTTCCGTCCCATGTCTCTCTACATGTTAACAGTGCAGTAGCAGCAGCAGCAAGAGGTGACCGCGTAGCAGCAACAGGTTTGTTGCTGTCAGACATCGAACTCAATAGCCGTGTGCCGCGGGTCGATATGAAGCAGCTGCGGCTGTCAGTAAGGACAGGCAACAACACTTTTTCCCTTTCTAATTTCCCTTCTTCCTGGCTTCCTCCACAACACGCACAATGTCTTGGCAATTCGGCGTGCTGAAGATTTAGAGAGGTTGCAAGGGAGGCTGCTGGAATCCCACTTGCTGCAGCGTGCTTCACGTATGCTTCCCTTGAGCCCTGGCGAGAGATCGCAGCAGCAGCAGTAGAAAACAAGATATGCAGCAGCAGGGCAGCGCCAGGAAGGCACATCAGTCGCCTTGATGCTCGTACGGAGGAAGAACCTGGTGCAACGTTGCCGCTGAATTTGCCGTCCCCCAAAAGAGCAGCAGAATAAGTCGCATGCCAACAAAGTTGTGCGCGAGCCACTCCAGCAGCAGCAGGACGTCCCGCGTGTCGACTAATCGAGGATGGACCGCCCCTTGCTGCAGGAGTAGCGACAAGTATTGGCGGTGCAACGGCTCCAGGTAGAATAGCAGCAGCAGCAGCAGGTTTCACATGCAGAGCGCAACGCCGTGCTGCAACAGCAGCTGCTGCACGCAGGGATGCAATGCGACAGCCTTCAGAGGCTGCGGCAGTACCACACGCAATTGCTGTCTGCAGACAAGAGCGACGTTTTACAGCGGTAGCTATCGCAGCGATGACGACCGGCCGCCGTGCTCCAGCAGCAGGTGATGCTGCTCGCATCCGGGTCTGTAGTGCTGCAGCAGAACTCGCAGCAGGTAGTGCACCTTCAGCAGCCCGCCTTTGATAAACAGCAGCAGCAGCAGCAACGGGTTCAAGAGAAATGCTTTGATCTGCAGGGAGAGTCGCTGCTGCTGTTATAGGTAACGAGTGTCTGCAACATGTGACTTCTACATGCAAAGCTACTCGAGATCCAGGGTGCTCTTTGTCCTGCGGCCGCAACAACGGCGCTGCTGCTGAGACAGAAGGAGGATAGGCCGACGAAGGAAAAAAAGGGAAGGAAAGGGAAGACGAAGTATAGGACGGTGGAGGAGATGATGGAGAGAAATAAAGACTAGCACAAAAAAAGAAAACGACTGGTAGACGCCGCCGCAGAGCCCACTGTCTAAATACAGAAACTCGCGCTGCTGTCCTCTGCTGTCGACTCAACAGAGCGACCATCTCCGGCGTTCACCAAGACAGCAGAATCACCTCCGTTCCACAAATTTACCTGCAGCGCCCGCCCAGCAAAGAACGATACACACAGAGCTACGCACAGCCCCAATTACATGAGAAACACGGCTATACACACACCAGTGTACGCACAGAGCGAAAGACAGGCGTATCAAGAGGTTGATACATTTGTGTGCACACATATATTATATATGTGTATACACGTGTTTTTTTAAACAGGTGTGTGGGGAGAAAAAAGACGGAAGAAAATCGATATTTGTCAAACTTTTCCTACGTGTGGATATATATACGTGTAGGTTTGTGCAGATGTATTTCCACACGTCTCTCTACTATATGCGCGTCTTCCTTGTTCTCTCTTCCTCGCTGTCTCTGGAGATAGGTCGCCCCTCCCTTCTTCCTACACATTTCTCTGTCTCTACACAGGAAGTCGTTTCTCTCTCTATTTCTCTCCATATCTCTTTTCCTCTCTCTCTATACATATCCGTGGAGACTTACGTCTCCAACTGCAGGTGATCCTCTACGAGTTCTTCTCTTTATTCACCTGTCTGTGCCGTGGCTTCTACACAGAAGTTAACAGATGCACAAACACATCGTAGACAGCCAGAGAGACATTCTGGTGAAAGCCCTTTCTCTGAAGAAGGCCCGAGCGCTGCCGCCCAACGCACAGACACATATAATGTACAGTGTGGAGCCAGTGCTGTGCCCCTACGCATGTTTTCACCGCTCTAGACACCTTCAGACGGGAGAAGCACAATTTTAAGCATTTGTTTCCCCTATATGGATGTATGTGTGTGCACACATAAACGGGAAAACCTCCCTGTGTGTGCGGCCAGGGTGTGCGGGGCCCGAGTACACCAGTCCTTCACGTTGGACTCGACTGTGTATCGTGTATATATCTTTACCTATGTATGTAGACGGTTGTACCTCTGTTTACGTATGCTCGTATATGAGTATCTCCCACGCCAAGATGAGTTTCCACCGCACAAGCGCAGTACGAATATATGCGTGTTGGTATGTCACATGAAGAGAAACAAGCAGCAAGAAGAAAAATCGTCAAGAGCTGTTGACGCCGTAGGGACTGTGTGAGGAGCAAAAGGATAGTCCGGAGAAAGGAAGCTGCGTGTGCGTGAGCAAGCTGAGAACAAGGGGAGAGACTCGTTTGCTGCAGCTCTTCTAAATTCAGACAAACTTCGAGAAGGTGCGAAGCCGTGTACGTTCAAGAGCTGCAGGGCGAGAGAGACGCATGGCATAGAAAGTCGGCGAGAGAGACGAGGACGCTCACGGGAAATACTGGCAAAAGGAAAAGAGGGGAAAGAGGGAGAAACAGACGCCATGGCGTAGCCATGACCAGCTGAAAAAGCGTAAAGCACAGAAGGCTTAACGGCACAGAAGGCCTAACGGCCTCACACTTTCATGTGCGTTCCCAGAATTGTCAAACGTTTCAACACATATGTGGCTGCACAGAGAGAAAGATGGATATGCGGGCGTGGGCAGACACGCGTGACAAACATTCACGGCGTACGCAAATGCGTACAGGCGGCCACGGACCGCACAAGAGGCCCACCAGTATACTAGAGATGTACTTTCTTTGATTCACTTACGTATTATGTATATAAACCTTGATATCTAGAGGTATGCATATGGGGGCACGCCGACATTGCGTGTGAATCTGTGTGGAGGAGCACGCGTGAAGTAAAGACGAGACACACGAGGAAAAGCAAACGGCGAGGAGTGGACAAAGTCGAAATGCAACGTGGGACACTCGGACAAATGGACGGAGAGAAGAGAAGACTGCATACTGGGAAGAACTGCGTGCGTCAGACACGTGCGTTATCCGTAAGTATACACCCAGACGTAGGTGTGTGAACTTGGCATGTAACTTGGGGACACGTGGCGAGTGAGAGTGGTGGGCAGCTGGCTCCAGCGAGTTGTGAAGGACCGGAAAAGACACGGGAAAAGGATGAGTAATAAATGGAAAACAGGGGCGTGTTCAAAAGGCGGAATGTCAACGCGGAAAAGTCAAAAATAACGCAGGCGAAGCACGTACGGACGGGCTACGCGAAAAAGGGAAAGGCAAACAACGCAGATGGAACCGCAGAGACGAGAAGAAAAGGGGTAGAACACTGTGAATAGCAGGACTATAAAGAAGTCGCCAAAGTTCACCAGTGTGTGAGCGATGACAAAAGCATGTTCTTTTACGGTATGTCAAATCAATCTGTTTATCAAATCTGTGAGCAATGACTAAACTGGACTTTTTCCAGTACATGAAGAAGTTTCAATTATTCAAGGTGGGGACAGAACATTGTCTTTTTACAAGCCAGAGGTGAAATGTGCTTCTTGACAACGCGTTTCGTCGCGCTGAAGTACCTCCTGCTAATCCCTAGTCAACTGCCGGGCCCCCTCATGCGTTGTGAAATTTGCCTTTGTCTCGCGCTGCAGCACTCCGGTTTTTAGAGCTTTCATCCGAAATTTCCGTCGCAAATGACTTCCTTCTTTTTCTTGTATCTTCCCGATGGACAGCGCCCGCTGTCGTTCGGTACCTTCTATCATTCCTACCGCTCGAGTGTCAAACTTGACGCTGTGTCTTCATGTGTGAAAAGTGTTGGTAGCCGCTGGACTTTCTCCCGTTCTCTTCTTCTTTCTCTCTACTTCATTCAGCGTCGCACTGTTTGTATTCCCTAAGCACGCTCCACCTTCCCAAGGGCGTTCCTTTCTGTGAAAAGCCGTTCTGTTTCCGCGAAAGCATCTCAGTATTCACTTTGAAGTCCATCAATATTGACTTCCTCAGCCGTCTTTTCCCCGCGGATGCTGCTTTTAGCACCCTATCTGCATCAGTCAACCCTCTAGAACTTCATTTTCGGAACAAACTAAGGTTTAGTCTTTCCTCACAAAAGAGAGACGTATTCTGCAGTCGCCGTGTCTCCTCTTTCCTTCGGGCTACACACACGTGTGTATATATGTGTTCACGGCGACACTTCTCTCTATGCCTGCCATCACGCTTAGTGTTTCTCTTCTTCCACTGGCTTTTCCGACGACCTCCTCTTTATTCTGTGTTTCTTGCATACTTGTGGAATCGACCTATCTTTTGCTGCGTGTTCTAAGGAGGTGATCACTTCAGAATCTATACTCCTGCCGTTCCCGTTCCCCTGTCCTTCGACAGCAGCGGATTTCCTTCGTCTTCCCCAAGCTGTTCTCTCTGGCCGTTTCACCTGTCGCTTCGTCCTTGTCTTTTCTCTCTCTCGCCAACTGAATTTCTCTCTCGCTCCTTTTTCCCCGAAGTGCCTTTCACGCGTTCTTCCCTTTCCCGCGACATTGCCGCCCTCTCTCATTCTTCTGTCTCAACTCGTGTCACGTCCGCAAGCCACAGCAATCCTTTCTCTAAGAGTAGCTCCTTC
The DNA here is from genome assembly GCA_000727475.1 of Sarcocystis neurona. Lineage (NCBI taxonomy): Eukaryota > Apicomplexa > Conoidasida > Eucoccidiorida > Sarcocystidae > Sarcocystis > Sarcocystis neurona. Next base: position 738,693 of record KL647290.1, on the reverse strand, counting down.
TTCCGTTTCTTCTCCTTTCTCACGCCGTCGTGACCAGTAACAGACTGTGTACACAGGAAAACTTAAACGCAGAGGTGCGCGTACATCCTGGTAGAGATACACGTGTGTGCTAGCATTCACACACAGATACACAAAACTTTCTCTCTCTTTTTGTATTCACGTATATGCACACGCCTCTATGTACATGCTGGCAAGTCAGTAGGTAGAGCATCTGTCTCTCGCCGTTTTAGGGGTGTCGCTTGAGTTTGTTTTACAGGCGTTTCAGCATAAATGTACAAGACGCAGACGGCCCTGGCATTCTGACGCTTGCATCAGGCCTATCCAGCTACTAGCGCAGCCCCAGGATTTCTTTGTATACTCTTCTCTCTCTCTCTCTGTCTACGGACATATGTACGCTTGAATAGTGGACACGCTGCTATAGAAAAAGAGAGGGACGTGTGGCTCCTGACGTCGTCGATGCACCCGTGCCCCGTTATTTGTACGTGTGTAAAGGCAGAACACGACATATGTGGAGTATTCTGTGAGAGGGGGAGTGTGTTTGTGTGTTGGACGAAGCTCGAGCACCTCACCTTCTCAGAAGAAAAGGTTCTTCTGTATGCATCTTCCCATATACATATATGTATATATATAATGTATGTATATAGATGTGTACAGGAAAACGTATACGTGTAATATCCATGTGTACATATATATATATATATCTATGCACACGTAAGTGTTACGCGTAGTGTCCATATATATATATATATATATATATGTGTTTGTAGATACGCTCCTGTGTCTGTGAATATATGGCGGTCCATACATGCAGGGACAGGCACAGAAATCTGTTTACGCGGATGGACGCTGACGTCTACCCGAAGGCTCACAATTGTGTCCATGGGCGAGTATAATTTTAAGGAGATTTCTCTTCCCACTGTCTTCATCTGTGCCACCGGCAGGCACCCACCTGTATGTAATACCGTGGGTCAAAGTTCAAGATCTCTACGCGTGCTGTCCTCCACCGACGTGTGCAAGTCCAGCTTTTCTGCCACTTCTGCCTTTAACGACGTAGCGACACAAATATGTATCTGCACGTACATTTCAAGTCCCCGCCTTTGCAAGTGCCCGACGGAACAAGGAGCGTCCACCATTTCTTCATCTATATACTGTTACATATGAAGGTACATCGATATATATAGAGAGAGACAGAGAGATATAGATAGATATACATATATACATATATGTGTATGTATATATATGTGCACATACGCCTATGTGGATCCCTGAAGAGATTTATACGTACGTGTGAATTTATACGTAATATTTATAAGTGCGTCGATGTCTATACGTACATATATATATATATATTATACGTTGACATACGGCGGTGGGGAAATGCGTTGGCGTGGGCTTGGTATACCTGTATATGTGTATACTTTTAATCCCTACCCGTGTACAGACGCATTGAATTTTTTGTGTGTATATATATATGTATATGTACAACTACTCTTACGTACATGGATATGTATATATATATATACAAGTGATTGCCCACAAAGACACGTATAGCTAGAATAGCTGCCTTTGGTTGCATCTCTCTGTCTGTTCCTCTCTCCGTCTCTCTGTACATATACATATATATAGATATATGTATATATATCTATCTATCTATATATATATATGTAAGAAAGTAAAGGTCTATCTAGGTATATATATATATATATGTGGGTGTGACGCCGCACGCAGACGTGTAGTGGTGGCGCGTCATATGTCGGTATGTATACGTCGCTTGAGATCGTTTGCTGGCTGGATTTATGACTGCTTGCCTGCTAGTTGGGGAGAATTTTTTCTACTTTTGCTTTGTTGTCTACTTTTCCGTCTTTTTGTCTTTGTTGGCCTCGCATCTCCTCAATGTTTCACCCCTTTTCCCCACAACTCCTCCTGCGTCCCTCTACTTCCGCTCTTTTTCTCTTCTTTTCTTCTCTCCCTTGTTTCGTCTCTTTCTTTTCTGGTCTATTCTTGTTCATTCGCTAAAAAGGAAGAGAGAGAATCTTGGGGAAGACGACGGCCGGACACAGCAAGAGGAAGTCTCTTCTTTTACAAGATGCAGAAAGCCGAAAATGCAAGTTTTTGCCTCTTCCCCACTTTCTGAGTAGTAGGAGCACCAGCTGGAGGAAGCCGTTGTTTTAAAAGAAGGAAATGAACAGAAGCCCCTTTCGGCTACAAATAGGGAAGAACGTCGCTTTTTCCACCTGTGAACAGACAAGACATTTCTCACGACCGCACTGCAAAAGTTTCGAGGTTGGAGGAACGAAGTTGTATATCTGGAGGGCAAGAAATTTCTGCTTCGAAGAAAGTAAAGCAGAAAATATACTACCCTACGTTTCCCGTTCTTCTCGTCTCTGCGTGTCTGCGGCAAAGTGCTGGGTCCAGGATCGACCGCGTTCCCTTGTTTCTTCACGACGCGGAGGAAGCAAACAGGGAAAAGCGAGTAGACAAGCCGTTTCTTGGGACGGAGAAAGAGACGGCTTCTGAGAGCAGCAGAGGCGGAATTCTGTCGCAGCCCCTTTCGTGGGAAGGAGACGGCTCAACAAGGCGGAGACGCCAATATTCGTGAACAAAGCATATCACTTTTCCCCAACAACACACCACCGCCCAGAGCCCAGCGGTGAGTTTTCCTTTTCCTTTTGTCGTGCGTTTCAGTTTCCCTTGTTGACTTTCTTCGTCATTCTGCTTCTGCGCGGTCGCTGGGAAGGACAGAAGACAGAAACAGCCCCGAGGGGTGGACTTCAACGGCAGAGAGGGCAGGACTTGTACAACAAAGACTGTTGAAGTGGAGGGAAAGGGGACACACACGGCCTTGAGGAGTTTCTTTTCTGTGGGAGGGAAAGGAGAAAAGTGATTGACATGTGTGAGGGTTCATCCTCCGTGTCACACACGTGTGCCTGAGACTCTGTCCTCGTTTCGTTTTCTTCTTTTTCTTGGGTGAATCGCGTGGGGTGTAGCAGCTCATGTCTGCACGTGTTTAGCAAATATAGAGGGGTTGACTTTTGTTGTTGTTGTTGGCACGTGTGTTTCTTCTGCTGCGGGAAGCAGTCAACGCGGAAGTGACTTATGAACGGAAGCCTTTTTTCCGCTTTTTTGGCAGATATTCAATACTCGTAGAACACCCACGTGCAGTCGTCTCCTTCTTTAAAAGTGACTTGTAGATTGCCAAAGAAAAAAAAGACTGGGAAGTGAAACCCTTCCCCGAAGCAACTCTCTGGAAAGTGGCGAAGCAGACGAAAGAGGACAAATTTCTCGTTATCAGGAAATGACGTTTCTCTTCAAGACAGGACGTTTTTCTTCGATAAAAGACGTTTTTGCTAGCAGGGGACGTTTTTCTTCTCTCGACAAGTCAGGCGCACAGCACTCGGGGAGGGATTTATTTTCCCTTCGTGATTGATGAGACGGAATTTTTGTTGAACCGAACTTTCCTGCTGGTTCATGACTGAGAAGAAATCGCTCGTGTGAAGGGTGTGGAAGGACAGAGATGTGTCGAAGTTTGTTTGTCTGCTACTGAAGGAAGCGTATAAGGCAGCTAGGCTGATTTTCCTCTCTTGAAGATATGCTGGTTGCTATGGCTGCTGGTGACGAGGAATTTGTTCCTGTAGATAGTCGTCAAGGAAGAGAGCGTAGACGGAGAGGTCGTGAAGCAGAAGCAAGAGAGAAGAAGAAAGGACCGGACGGGTGCATGTTCTTCAGATGCAGAAGCAAGGAAGAGAAGAGTGGACGAAAACGATGAGGAGGTGGAGAGGCAAGTCAAGAAAGAGGAGAAGAGAGTCCACTTTTTCTGTAGTTGCAAAGAGAAAGTATAAAGACAGGGTCAACACCGCTAGTCTTCGTCGTGATACACAGAGCTGAAGAAGTTCAACAGATCTTTTTCCCTCGTCGAACGCAAAGGAAAAGGAAAGTAGGAGCAGAAACACTACTACGAAGAAGAAGAAGGAAAAGGTTTTGCAAGAAACGAAGAAGACAGAAGAGGAAGAAGAAAGCAAGAAAGAAGAAGGGAAGAGGGGGAGGAGAAAAGAAGAGAATAGAAGAAGAAAGGGAACAGGAAGAAGAAAAAGAACGCGGAGAAGAAGAAGAAGAAAGACAGGGAGAAGAAGAGGACGAAGAAGAAGAAGAAAGAGAGAGGAGATCAAAAGAGAGGATAGAGAAGAACGCGGAGAAGAAGAAGAAAGGAGAAGAAGGGAAGAAAAGATTGAGACGGGTAGCGTCGACAGAATATACGTAAGGATGGATCACAAGCTGCTGGACTACGAACAGGAATTTCTCAACGGCTACGCGTTATTTAAAGCGACGCTCTCTTCGTTAAAGGAATGTCAGATGCGTAAGTTTCCCTCTTCTTTTCTTCTCCTTTCCTTGGTGGTCTCGTCCATCGCTCGCGAGTGTCAGATGCACGAGTTTGTCTCTTTTTTCTCTTCAGCTCTTCTCCTTTTCTTCGTGTGTGTCTCCGTCTCCCGCTCTTTCCGAAGGCCCCCCTCTTTTTCTTCCTCTTCTCGTTCTTTTATACTTTCCACATGGACAAACGTCCTCTTCTTTCCTTCGTCTCTCTCCTCCTGTGTGTATATATATATGCCCTTGTGTGTATACGTGTGTATATACGCATGAAGGGTATTGTTGCATATCAGAGTTTCACACGTGGAAATTTGTGTGTGTGTCCTCACATGTGGGTGTTTACGTATTTCTCTTTCGAAATTGTGGACGCCTGTATCTTCGTATGTATAGAGAGGATATACACATGCATATAAATACGGTTGTAATCTTTGCACACCTCCATATATATGGATACTATTGATGTACGGATGAAGAAACTTCGTCGGGTTCTACGTTGTTTTGTATACACCTGTCCATATGGTCAGATGGATAAGTAAAGACGTGGACCTACGCATATACGTATATATATATATATATATACAGGTACACGTGCACGTAAATGCCTCTGTGTAGATAGCGACTGATAGGCGTTCAGCTCATGTAGAGGACGCTTGCTGCCAGCGAAGTCTGCGTCTTGTCTGGCTATTCAAAATATGTTTCTCCCCATTTTGTCACCAAAAAAGTGAACAACAGGCGACTTCGTATTGTCTGCAAACACATACATACATATAAGTAAGTGTCTACATGTATATGCCGATCCGTATATGTGTATCCATACGTGTACATGTACTATTGATATATGTCTATTCATATACATATATATATATACGTATATGTACGTGTACACGTCCTATGGTAGCTATCTGTTCATATACGTATATGTGTCTGTGTGTGTGCATGTACAGGTTTGTATTGTATGTGTGTATATATTTACTTACACTGTCGCATGTGCGTAAATTTATTAACTTGTAAATAAGTCCGTGGACGAAACAATCGTCCACACGTGTATGGTGTAGTTCCCCCCCCTTCACGGGTGTGAATTTTTGTTTGTTTTTCCGTGTCTACATTTCCTCGTGTGTGCCTGTTCTGTGGCTGTGTAGACGTGTTTCTCTGCCTGCAGCTTATATTTATCGATCGCTATCAATGAATACGGTTTTGTCTTCGCGCCGCGAGATCTACGTCTACAGAAAAATGGGCCACTAAGAAAGGCGCTCCTGTGGCTGTACATATATGCGGTGGCGTACGCCTGTGTGTGTCCACATGCGTAGGTGGACACGCACACATACGTACTACGCAGCAGCAGTTCACATACACGCATCTCCACACGTTTATATACATACACGCATCCACCCATACACGAGTATATATGTGTGTACGTGTGTCTGTGTGGATATATACACGTACATACATAGCAGTTCACACGTACATATCTATACGCGTCTGCACACGTACGTACATAGATGGGTACATGCCTCCACACACATACGTGCATACATACGTAGATCCATCCATACCTACACACACACACACACATAACATATATACATACATCCATACATACGTACACAAGTATGTATGTGTATACATATACCTATGTGGACGTATACACACACATACATAGCACTTCAAATATGCATATCTATGCCCGTCTATATACATACATGCAAACGTACATACATCCATACACAGGCACACATGCGTATACATATATCTATGTATACACGTATACATATCTATACGCTTGTATATACATAAATACACACTTATATGGATACACGTACATATATATATATATGAAGATGATCGCCTATATATGTTTGGATGTACCTACACACATGTACGTATATACACATATAATATATACACATGCTACAAACAGGTGTATGTATATATAAAGATACGGATGTATACGTGTGCGTTCCCACACATATACGTCGACACACATGTCTGCACACATGTACGTACGTACACGCACGTACGTATATATGCATATATACACACGTATATATACACAACTATGCATATATGCGCCTACATCCACACACGCTTATAGACACACATACACATGTATAGACGTATGTACACACATGTATATACCCATATATATAAAGACACACACACACACACACACGAGCACTAATATATGTATGTGCGTGTACACACGTGTGTATATACATATCTAGATATATATATATATATATGTATATACGTATATATATAGATAGACAGAGACACACACATACACACATGTATATACATATATATATATATAGATAGATAGATAGGTAGAGAGAGAGACACACACACACACATACACACATGTATATACATGTATATATATAGATAGATAGGTAGATAGATAGGTAGAGAGAGAGACTCATACACACATGTATATACATGTGTATATATATATAGATAGATAGATAGATAGGTAGTAAGAGAGACACAAACACACACACACACACATACATACATACAGGTTCAATCATTTATGTACGCTTGTATGCACACGTATATATATATATATAAATATGCATATAGATAGAGAGACACACAGACGCATTCATTAACGTATGTATACATGTGTACACACGTGCTGTATATACGTGTGAGATTATATATATATATGTATACGGAGACAATTTTTAGACACCTACGTCTACGCTAGCATGTACAGACACATACACACCCTCGGATATTTGTTTGCCCACTCGGTTGATCGAAGAGAGACGTACAGGGACGTGTGCCTCTTTTTGTATACGTGCTGCGTAGGGCTCGAGAGATTTCCTGCTGCTGCTGCACCTCTTGTCTTCTTCTCCTTTTCTTCCCTCTGTTGCACCTGCTGCGACCTGCAGATCCGGAGGCGCGGAAGAGAGAAATTAACAAATGCACACGCCTGCTTACTAGCGCAGACACTGCTGTAAGAGCAACTTGTATACGCTGTCTGCGTAAATCTTTATCTATCCACAAAAGGTGTTAGTTTACAGACGTAGGGAGGACAGACGGATGTATTATATGCATATTATATGTATGGACGTCTGTATATACCTGACGTTCTACATATATGTATATATGTTTTAAGTACTGCTGTAAACCAGATCGTCTATAAATACGCATGTACATTTATATATATATATATACATACACACATACGAGTACTTTTCTATAGATGTACTTTCAGAGACAGATATATATATGTATATATATATATCGGTGTAAGCCATAGCTGTACATATAAATATACATATATGTACTGGTGGTGCTGTAACGCAGCCCATCTATACAAACACACATATTTGTGTAGGTATAAATACATTTGTATACACGTACGTGTATATGTAGAGAGAATTACTGCTGTAAACGGCATATGTATATATATGTGGTACTGCCGTAAGATATCCCTGGTATAATTAAGCATATATCTATATACGTATATACGTTTATATATACACGTTCTTAGAGATCGAGATGTACTGCTGTCAGCGAGCCGTCTGCGTATTCTGCTCTCTCTCTCTCCATATATATATATATATATGTCCCTCGTTATATATGAACTGGTGTGCTTTTCTACACATGCATATACACGCGCCTATATATATATATATATATGTATATGTCCAGATGTGTGTGTAGGTGTTAATACGTTTCTGTGGTATTTTGTGTGTATGTGTAGGGATATGAGTAAGGAAAATGGTATTTCTGAGAATTACTGCTTTTATTACTGCAGGTACTAGACGTGTTTGATAAAACGAAGCTCGGTGAACTTCAGCAGAAGAGAGAATGACAACAACAGAGTATAGATCGGCACTTGCAAACTTGTCTACGTAGAAAGAATGAGTGAAGGAGAAGCATATGATGAGAGCAGCTCGGTCACTCCAACAAAAAACGGACAGAAACAACACCTGACATAGAACGAATTCAAGAGAAAAAGATGGTAGACACTCCTTGCTTAGCTCTGCAGCTGCAGACGTGTATACGTGGAACAAAGGGGACAAGAAATGTGTGATAGAGAGCTGCATCGCTACAGCAAAAGAGAGACGGAGATAGCAGACCAAAGGAGATTAGCTCTGCAACTGCAAATTTGTATATGTAGAGAAAAAGAGAGAAAAGGAAGCGCGTGTCAAAGACCTGTGTAAGTGCCTTCAGGAAAGAGACGTGTGTCTGTCATATTTTATTGCATGCGTGGGGAAGGTGAAAAAGACAGATTTAGAGTTTGTATATCGCCTCGTCGGTTATTTTTGTCTTTCTCTCTTCGGCAGTAGCTGTGGATGTGTATATACACATCTATTTGCTGAAAGGAAGGGGGAGAGCCAAAGAGGAAATACCTCTATACAGCAATAGTACGGGTGCGTACCCCTACACGCACGGGCCATGCAAAAGTGGGAGAGGAAACGTTTGTTGCTGCCTTTCCTGTATACATACGCACGCAGGCAGAGACACGCGCCTGCTTGGCAAGTCAATATCTTCATACACATGTCTGGAGAAGCCGATATACATATACACATACATATATGTGGGAAGCCGCATATATATATATATATGTGTATGTACGTATGTGTGTAGAAGGCCATATACACATATATATATATAAATATATATATATATATACACACACACGTACATATTTATGTAAGTAAGCCATGCGTATATATATATATATATATATATATATA
>KL647290.1:662764-729143 GCA_000727475.1 Sarcocystis neurona | reverse complement strand
GTAAGTAAGACATGCGTATATATATATATATATATATATATATATGTTTGTAAGTAGAAAGCGGAATACGCGTATATGGACACGTTTATGTAGAAAGCAATATACGCAAACATGTATGTGTATGTATGTATATATAGATATATGTAATGGGAGCGGAAGAGAGATCTATAAAGGGAAGATAGTTGTAAATACAGAAGTAGAGAAGTTCCTTATTATGGCTTTCTGAGTACGGTATGGTAGAAAGACAGAGAAAAGAAGAAAAAGTTGAAGAAGCGCTCCTGGTGAAGTGTTGAAAAATTTCCCTTTTTGCTGCAGCTGCGGCAGTTGGAGTTGGAGGCGCGAATGAGAGGAGGAAGCGACGGATGGAGCGCAGACTACAAATCTCTTCAAAGTCGTGTAAGTTTCCATCAGTTTCTTTCTCTTTCATCTACACACTTATATATACTATAAATCTACAAATGTATATACATATGTATATATATGGAAAGAGGAAAAGATAGAGAGAATCCTAAAGAAGTGCCTGTGGTGACGGACGGTGCGCGGACTACACATCTGCTCAACGTCAAGTAAATTTCCATCAACTTCTTTTCCTCTACATTCTAATATATAATATGGATATAAAAGCACAGGTGTACATATAGAGAGAAAATGAGAGAGATAAAGAGATAGGGAGTTGTTAACAGGTGTATATATACATATTGTTCGTCGAGAGAAGATTCACATATCTATCTCTCTCTCCCTCTCTCTCTACATATGTATATATATTTATATTTATGTTTGCGCACCTGTATGTATATATACACATATATGTATAAACATGTAATATATATGTATATATGCATACCTACGTATATATATGTGTTTGCGTGTAGGTGTGTTGAGTTTTCTGTATTCAACTGTATAGATAATCTCACATATATACACGTATATACGGCGCGTCTGGCGTATATACGTGTGGCAGTCGCGTGTGGGTCTGTAGATAAACAGATGCGTCTTGACCCATCTACTGTTTGATACACATCTACCTATGTTTATACAGAAGATTCTGTATAGAACCACATATCCACGCATATATATATATATATTTGCATCGGTTTGTGTACATATATGTGCGTATACACATGTGTAGTCAATATTGCGTATACGCATGCGTGTGCGTATATATGTGTCTACAGGACGGCACGTACACGTAGGTGTCTATGAGTTTCAGATCATAGAAGGTAGTACGTCTCTGTGTCTACAGAATGTTCCTAGTTTATTCGTGCTGAGAGGAAATGTCTCCTTTCTCTCTCTTTGTATATATATGTATGTGTCTGGGTCCCGGTCTTGGTGTGAAACTGCTGCTCGTCAACCAATCCGGCGGCAACGGAGAGGCCACATCTGCCGTCTGGTTGTAGACGCAGGAGTGGAAGCAGAAATTCCTTTTGTCCTTTTTTCCTCGTCGCAGAGACATTTTTGAAGGAAGTGGATGTGTCTACATGTTGTTCGCACTAGCAAAAACTGCAGAGCCCCTTTTTCCTCACATTCTTCGCAGTCCGTCTCTCCAGGCCTCACGCAGTGCCTCGGGGAGGGACGTGTCTGTCCTTGTACGCAGAGAAAAACAGAGAGAGAAAGAGAGGGAAAGGGGAGGAGTGTGGCGGACGTGGGCGTGTTGAAGGCGGTTGGGCGTTCATATTTGCACGCGTTTTCTGCCTGACGAAGAAGACATATCCACGCGCGCCTTCTTCGTGTTGGTTTTGTGTAGCCACTTCCTCTTCCCCGACCATCAGCCAATCGCAAGACGAGAAGATAGCTACGAATATTACACTACATAATAGATATATATATGTATAAATATATAAATAAACTGATGGATATACATGGCTGTGTGCGTTTGTGATTCTGTGCGATTCTCCTTCCGCGTCTCGTAGGGCGTACTTGCATGTGGGTGTTGTAGCTGCTTTTTGCTCGTCAACGCAGCAACGCCTGTGCGTCTAGGAGGTGTATGCATGTATGTATGTATGTATATATATATATGTATATATGTATGTATGTATATATGTATGTATGTATATATGTATGTATGTATATATGTATGCATGTATACATGTATGTATGTATGTATATATGTATGTATGGATGTATATATGTATGGATGTATATATGTATGTATGTGTGTGTATGTGACCGAGTATGGAACGCATGCAGACAGAAAATTACAGAAGAGAACTGCAGCAGGCGTTCCAGGAGCTCCGCGAAGCCCGCAGCGCGGCGGAACGTCTTCTTCTCCTCGATACAAGCGAAAGTGGGTCATATCTGTTGCTCTCTTCTCATGTCTTCTTCGACCCCTTTCTCTTCCGCAGTCTATACATACGTGCTCATATAAATATATGACTATGTGTACATACATATATGTATACACATGCACGTATATATATGTATGTATCTCTCTCTAGGTGTATGTATATATATATATATGAAAGTGCACATATATGTTGGTAGAGACGGAGGTTCGTATATATATATATATACATATATATGTATGTATCTCTCTCTGCGTATGTACACATATATGGAAGTGCACATATATGTTGGTAGAGAAAAAGATTCGGAAAATATTACACAGAGTCCAACAGATGTGAAATTCCTTTCAATGTGCAAGGCTGATACAAGAGACTTTGCTTTCTCCTTCGCACGCATGTCTCGTATGTACACCCATATGGATTTTATATTCTCAGCTCTTCGTATAAAATGAGATCAAGAGACAGAGAGAGAGAAACATTCTCCACACGCATACAGAAGGTATATACATATATATATATATATATATATATATGTGTAGGTTGGCGTAGGCGCCAGTGCATGCATACCTGATATATACACATATATGAGTTGTATATTCTCACGTGTTCCTATGCATACAAAATGAGAGAAGGAGGGGGATTGAAACGTTATGCATACGCATGAAGGGTTTATATAAGTATAGATATATACATGTATATGCATGTATACGTGTAGCTGTGTGTAGGGGTCAGCGTATGCGTGCCCATTGTGTACACATATGTGAGTTGTATATTCTTACGTGTTCGTCTACGTGTCAAGTGGGAGAAAGAGAGAGAAGGAGAGGAAATTTCTTCGTACGAATAACTCGCGTCTGTATGGAGCTCTGCGTAGAAGTCACTCCATATATGTTCCTTCGTCTCTGTCTAGGCGAAGAAGTCTCCTTTCCACGTGGAAGGTCGCCGGTATCTACACGTCTGTGCCATATAACATTTTGAACCTCTTAACTGCCACCCGCCACCCACGCAGAAAATCCATACGTAGGCAGGTACGAGAATAAACGCAGTTGAGGCCCGAGGCCGTACCGCGAACTTCATAGAAATTCGTCTTCCTGCGAATTTCTGTTGCTGCCGCTGTGTCGTGTTGCTGCTGCGAAGGTGGGTGTTTCAAGAGCCGCTGCTGCAGTGTGTCCTAATTCGACACCGAGAGCAACACGAGAGCAGCAGCCCGGTGGTCCTGCTGATCCGGCCGTATGCTCCTCTGGCTCCTGTTGCAGCTTAAATTCTGCTGTGAGCTGCTCTTCTTGTGTCGGGGTTGCTGCTGCTGGTGTTTCTGTTGCCGGTGCTGCTGCAGTTTTTTCCCCTGTTGCTGGTGCTGCTGATTTCGTTGCTACTGCTGCAGCTGGTGTTGCTGCTGCTTGCTTCTGTTGCCGCGACGTCTCCGCGAAAGCGGCGTGTGGCCGTGTGGCTGAGTCGTACGCGGCTTCAACTGCTGCTGCAGCTGCTGACATTGCTCGTCTTGCTGCTGCTCTAGTGAGTACATTGCTGCGGCTGCTGGCACGAATCCTGCGGCCATGCGGGGAGTGTTGCTTCTGCGTATGTGGGGTGTGGCTGCGACAATTTGTGAGCTTGTTCCTGCTGTCGACATTCCTGCGGCTCGTACGCGTATAAGTGACGATGCTGCCTCTGCCGTTGTTCGTCCTGCTGCTGCTGATGTTGCTGCTGACAAATGCTGCCGTGTCATACCTGGTGAGATCTCGTGTTGTAGGCGCCGCCGCAGAGCTGCTGTGTGACGCTGCTGCTATTCTCTCGGCTGCGGCTCTCGGTGTATCGGCCTTCCTGCTGCAGCCGTTCGCGCGGAATGCCGCTGCTGCTGCTGCTGGGATCCTGCTGCTGTTCCTGCTGCGCTGCCGCGCCTCCGAGGATCTTGTCGGGCGGAGAAGATTACATAGAGACTTACGAAATTCCTTTGTTACTTAAAAGAAGCTGACCAGCTTGTTTCAAGCGTTTGCAGATCTTTTTCTGCGCCGGGAGGGATAACTTGTGCTTCTGGTGCTGCTGGTGAAATTGCTGCAGATCTGTCTTTGAAGACTTCTTCAGCGCTGCAGCGCCAGCGGCTGCTGAACACCGCCGACAAGGCGCAGAAAGGTCTGCAGACACTTGAGGTAAGGCAGTCGGGTTTTAATGTCGTGGGACAGAGAAAAGTCGCAAGTGCGTACGTGGTCTCTCAAGCATTCCCCTTTTTTATCTGCCTGACGTCTTCGCGCAGGGCATTTGTATTGCAGAAGATATACGCAGAGATGGACCGAGGAAGAATTGCTGCGGTCCTACGCCACAGCATATCTGCGTCTCTTTGTTTCGTTGCTGTGACGTGTTGCTGTAGTAGTCTTCCTTCCGTCACTTCTTCCCTTTTTCTATTTCTGCCCTTCTCTCTTCTTTCCTTCTTCTCTCTTTCATCTCCCCTGCATCGTTTCTTCTCTCTCCATTCGCCCCTTCTTTCTTTTCCCCCTTCTCTTTCTTCTTTGCTTCGTTTCTTCTTGACGTCCTCCACTACTGCTCTGTTGTGTCTTGTTCTTGTTTTTGTTATTTCCCTGCATTTCTGCGTTCTCTTCGGCTCCTCCTACTCGCCGTTCTTCCCTTTCTTAATTTCTCCACGCGTCTTCTCTGTTTGTGCGAAGCTTTCGGCTTCTGGAGGTAGCAGCTGCCGTGGTAGCCAGCAGCAACCGAACAAGAAGAGAAGCTGCGAACGGCAGACGTGGGGTGACCAACGGCAACAGCAGCAGAACAGCAGCAGCAGCGACAACCCCGCACCGCCGCGGCAGCCGGAAGAAGACAGCAGCAGCAACAACAGAAACAGCGCAACAAGAGAGGTGACGTAGCAAGAGTACAGCAGCAAGAAGCAGAGTATCATAGCGATAGTGAGCAGCCGAAGCTGGTAGCCCGTAAGAGAGAATCCGCAGCACCAGCACCAGGCCGCAGCAGCAGCAGCAGATCGCGGCAACAGCAGCAGACCGCAGCAGCAGCAGATCGCGGCAGCAGCAGATCGAGGCAACAGCAGTAGGCCGCAGCAGCGGCAGATCGCAGCAGCAGCAGCAGATCGCAGCAGCAGCAGCAGATCGCAACAGCAGCAGACCGCAGCCGCAGCAGCAGCAGTCGCAGCAGCAGCAGCAGTCGCAGCGGTAGTAGTGGCAGCAGCACCAGCAATACAGTTGTAAGACGCGGTCCGCCTGTTGCAGCAGAAGGTAAACAGCAGCGGTAGCCCAGTGATCACCTCGCGGTCTGCTGAGAGAAGCTCAAGAGCAGCATACCGGCGCAGCAACCAAGGCAGCAGCAACGGCGAGCGCCAGCGGGATGACGACAACGCAGCAAGATGTTTCCTGCACGGCTGCTAATTATGAGATGCCGTTGCTGGTGCACGGGGCTGCTACTACACTGCAACAGCTGCAACGCGCGAGGGACAGTTACTCTTTTGCTGCTGCTGCTGCTGCTATACCGCCACCGACCTGCTGTTGCTGTTGGTTAGCTGCTGCTGTTGCCTTCTTGCTGGGCCTCCCTTCCTGCTGTTGCGTTGCTGCTGCTGCTACGAGGATGCTGCGACGCTTGCAACGTCTGCATGTCCAACGTCATTTAACGCCCCAGGACGTGGCCCGTAACCACCGCCTGCAGGGTCTTGAACGGCGTGCCGCTGCGTCTCGCGTAGTGCTGCAGCAGCTATTGCTGTTGTATTGTTGCTGTCTTCTGAAACTTTCTGCGATGGCTGTTTGCTGCTCCTGTGAATGCTGCTGACCCGCTGTAGGAGCTGCTGTCTTGCTGCTGCCGCAGTGTGGCTGCTGCTCTTCCTGCCTCTGCTGCCGCAGCCACAGCACTGGTCCCGCTGCCTCGCTTCCATTGCTGCTGTTGCTGCTGCAACTGCTGCGTCGCTAGGGTGAGTATCCCTGCTGCTGCTGCCCCACACTGCTGCTGCTGCCCGACGCTGCTGCTCCTGCCTGATGCTGCTGCTGCTGCTGCCTGATGCTGCTGCTGCGGCTGCCTGATGCTGCTGCTGCCTGGTGCTGCTTCTGCTTCTGCTGCTGCCTCTGCTTCTGCTGCTGCCTGATGCTGCTGCTGCTTCTGGTGCTGTTGCTTCTGGTGCTGCTGCTTCTGCTTGTGTTCCTGCAGAGCTCACGCGTCTTGGCACTCGAGACGGAGGTGCTTGGAAGCACGGTCATAACAGAGTTGCAGACCCAGCGACAAACGATTCAACAAACCATATCAAGAGTAATTTATTTGACCTTTTAATTAACACTCCTGTATTATATATATATATGCATATATATATGTATATATGCGTATACCGCGGTTACGCGTATATTGTACACATATATGTGTATACCTATATATGTGTGCGTCTGGTGTGTGTACTCCATTTACGCCTATATTGTATAGATATATGTGTATACCTGTATGTGTTTACGTCTGCTATATATATATATATATATATATGTATACGCTTATGCTGCGTTTATGAGTTGTTTGTATAGAGATATACGTATATGTTTCCACCTATGCGTCTGCTATGTATACGCGTATACTGCGTTTACGCGTATGTTGTATAGATATATGTGTATGTGTGTAAATGTATGGGTCTGGTATACTTATGTATATGTATGCGTATACATATGCATATATAGAGAGGGAGAGAGAAAGAGAGGGAGGGGACGTAAACACAGATATATGTATTTGTACACATACATGCGTATATATGTGTACATACATATATATATATATAGAGAGAGAGAGAGAGAGACACACACACACACAGAGCAAGAGAATTTATAAACAGATATACGTGTGTGGGCTGGATACTATAGACGGACAAATCAGCACAAGATATGCTAGATATGCTATATGCTGTAGATTTGTGTGATGTGTTGTAAAAGCTCGCGTGCATCTGTATAAAGAGTGGAGGGATGAATATACCTAGAACTTCGTAGGTGTCTGCAGAAAAAGTCTACAGATATGTCTGTAGGTACAGAAATCTTCTTTATGAAGCACAACGCTCTGCACGTATCTACAGACGTGTCTGTATAGGAACATAACAACACACAAGTGAGCGTCCCTGGCGTTGGTGCGGTTGCATGTGTTTATATATATATATATATACATTGGCCAATAATCGTGTATATGTGGTAGTGCTGTACATCTGTATGCGTGTTTCGTGCAAATCTCCCCCCGCGTTCCTGCAGGTGCGCATCGACAGTATGCGTGTAATGTCGTACACATATGTGTATATGCATGTGCCTGCAGATGTATTCATGTAGGAAGGCCGCTGTGTCTCTACGTTTATCGCAAGGCTGTGAAGATGTTGTTTACGCTTGTACTTGTACGGGGTACATGGCATTTCGTAGACATGTACAGATATCTGTTTACACACCTGCGCAGATCCGTATGGATAGAAGCCTTCACTATTCGTGTGTGTATAAAATAGGCGCATCTCTTGTACTTGTGCTGTGAGAATATTCACATTCTTGTACGTCCAGGCGCCTCGATAAACTCTACGCATGTTTCTGAGTATACACAGGCACCTCTGTGCATATCTATCTGTGTATGTATATATATATATATGTATATATCTCCATACGTCACGCAGAGAGACACGTGTGGCCGTGCCTGGAATGCGTGAACAGGCTTCGACCGGGTTTTTTAAGCAGAAGCTGCAGTATGATATTTTCTGGTGTGGCATACCCCGCGCAGGTGACAACCGTCAGGGAGGGTTTGCACGAGGCTTCAGCGACGCTTCAGCGCATCGTAAGTGAAGGCGACGTTCTTGGTCTCCGGGACTTTCCTTCGAAGCTGCGTCTTCTTCATAAGAGACCCCTGGGTACATTTTACAAAGGAAGCGTAGGGATTCGTCGTGTTGGTGGTCGCGACTTGTTGCCAGGACCAAGGCGCTGTGTGTGAAGTTCATCGACGTCGGCACAGGTTCTTCCTTGACGTGGGTCTGTCTTTGTGCAGAACGATTAGTTGTCTGCTCTCTCGATTGGTGCGCTAACCCCTGTGTCTACATATTTATGTGTACACATCTATTTATATGTCTGCATGCGCACACAAATACATGCAGCTTAGACGTGTATATATGTATGAATCTGTAGGTGTGTATGCGTTGTATGTGCCGTATGGAAATCTCATGACCGTCAGAGGAGGGACGTTTGTTTCTGTTTCGGCTCACGCAAAGGATAAGAGAGCAATACGGGAGCTTTCACTTTGACGTTAGCAGCAGTGTGACTTTCATCGTTTTTATCTTTAGGGTGGCTGCGTAGATGCCCACTCATACACAAAAAGTGTGTGCCTATGTTTTCAAGTAGTGGTCGTCCTGTGTGTCTGCTAGTGATCCTGCTGCTGCTGGCGTGTCACCGCTATTGATACCGCCGTGCGGGTACTACTGCAGCTGCCCTCCTACGCCTGCCGGCACGCCTCGATGGTGCTGCTATGCTTCTTGTTGTGTGTTTGTTGTCCTGCTACTGCTGCGTTGCATACGTCGCTGCTCAGGTACGTGCGGCGTTTCGCACGAAGATAATTGCTTACGCAGTGCTGGTGCTGGTGATTCTGGCGCTAGCATATCTTTCTATCCGAAAGCTTGTGCCTTCTACTTCACTGAGACCTGCTGCCACGCCTGCCCCTCCACCACCACAGAAGCCCGCAGCACGGGAGGAGGTGAAAAGAGAAACCAAACATCTCTCTACGACTTCAAAAGAAAAAGTAAGACGCAGCTTTCCTCCTGGCCCGAAAACTGTAGAGAAGAAGAGTGACAAAACAGAGGTCAGCAGTGTGCAGAATCCGCAGAAAGCAAAAGGGCCCAATGGAAAGATATCGGGCCCGGATCCTTGACACTTTCGGGAGGACACACATGTATATAAACGTATATGTGTGGACGTCTCTCAGGGTTTGTGTGGATGTTATTTCGTACGTACACGGCAATCACTCGTACGTGTACGCATAGCGTGTACGCGTAGCAGTAGCCTAGTTCCTGCGATATGTACAGAAGTATGACTATAACAGATGTGGCGGCGCGAATCGCCTGCCCGAAATCTCATTTGTATTAGCAGAAGCCAAGAGATTAAACGCCGCTTCAAATCCCGACACGCATAATATTTCGGGACGTCACACTGTATATCTGCTTGGCCGTAGCGACAAATGTGCGTGGGTTTGCATGTAGGTATAGACGCATATATTAATGTTTTGATTTAGCATTGATCCCTTATGGAAGTCACTATACATTTCTATTTAAATGTGTGTGCGCGGGGGTGTATACATGCGCATGAATAGTTCAGGGTCTACGTGTTCCACGCCTTTGCCAAACGTGCCTCTGTAGAAGTTTTCTAGTTTCATATGGGAGGGCTGCGCGCAGGTCGCCAGCAGGATACCCCCAACAGCGAAGCGAAGCTCTGATTGCGTGTGGGTGCCTGCGTGTATATCTCCACACACAGGCACAAAGAAAATACACAGACATTTATGAGTGTATACAGAAATATTCATCCGTTATTGTCTTGACCCGTAGCCGTTTGCAAGAGCGCACGTGCAAGCCACTCGTGAGTATACATCCGTGTGAATGTGCCGACGTCTAGGTAGAGGCAAGACGTATTCGCCTCTGGCTGCCCCGCAACATCAGATCGAGCCAGCGCAATAGCGGTGTTTGTTTGTGTTGGGCTTTTTGACGCTTTTGCTCCGTCGGTGCAGTTCTTGTGGTGTAGGTGAAGGGGGTTTATACATCGGTGCATTGCAGCACGGTACCAATCGTTCATGTGGTAAACTATCTGTGTTCTTCTAGCTGGCGCGATTCTAGGGGAAGGGTGACTCTTTTGAATGACGCTGCGCAAGGGAAAACTTCATGATTGTGGATCGTCGCAGGCGTCTGTGCACACGCTTCGATAAAATAGTGCTCTAGCAATGTCGTGCGTGCATTGCACAAGTCGCTGTACTAGGATCTACGAGCAAGCTGCGGATTTCTACGACGCGTGTTTGCGAAACTCTGCTGGTCTCATATAAACACATGTCACATCCGCTTGCCGTTTGCCGTATTTTGTACGCCTGCGTGCCGGCGTGCTGCAACCATAAGGCCGCTTTTCAGTGCGCAAGATTGAATCGCATATTCTTGCTGCAGACTTGAATGGTACGGCCATCGACCGTTTCCTCCTCCTCGAAAGCACGCCTTGATATTTATGTGACAACTGCTCTTTTACTCATGTGGGGAAGTCACTCACTAAGCCATATGATAGTTGCGAGGAGGAGTCCTCACCCGACTGCATGCACATGATATTATGCCGCTGGGGCACCGCAGGAGCACACGGAGAGCAGGCACCAGCTGCACTTCTTAGCAGTCCTTTCGCGCACATCATTCAGTGCCTCATGCATCGCTCGGGTAGCCTTTTCCGCAGGAGGCAAGCAACGAGTGCTTGCCCCCAGGGAAGCGGAGTAACTGTCTATGTGGTTATTAGACGCAGGCGCACGCTTGTTGCTATCCTGTACTTTTAGGCCACTTTAGATACAACTTCTTTACTGTACCCTCCTTCATCTCTGCCCACGTGCGTGCAATCGGGACAGAAATTGACCACGAAAAGATACAGGTGTCGTACCCTGAAAAGCCAACACGACGATAGCTCCGGAAAGAGAAGTGAACACTGGAGGTGTGTGGCGCACATTGCTTGTACTCCGACAGCTAGCATTTACCGGCAGCCGCGCGTACTAAGTCACTACGTCTTCTTTGCAGAACGTGTTCTAGCCGAGATGACGGGCCCGCCCTCTTTACAGTTCGTCGTGGGCTCTTATTGTGAGTATGACTGTGGCCGGTATTTACCGAAGTTCTCGGCACAAGCGTGTTTCAATATGTAGTCAACCTTAACAGACATTGACTTTCACTGTAGCGCACTGACGCTAGACTGCGTTTCAGAGAATGTCGACAGAGATATGGAGGATACTCTTCGTGTTTCCACCTTCTCGTCGAGGGTGCCTGATGTAACGGTAACGTATAAGATTGCAACAAAGATGCCAACTCCAGGCTACCACGTCTTTACGCTTAGACATATAGATGACTTTTCTCTCTCCGTGTCTTTACACTTATGTCAAGGAGGATGGTATCATGAATATATGTACGTGTTTACTTCTGAATATGCGCAAACGGGTGTCTGAGTGACGACCAAAGTGACTCACCCATAAGGTGGCAGCCAGCAGCGGTTAACAAGCAGAAGAGAAGCAGGAGGACGAGGTTTGCGAGATTGTGCGTGAATGGCGTAGTTATTGAGAAGAAGAGGACTGTAACAGCGAACGCGAAAAAGGCGGCGCAAAACTGCAGAACGAGAAGAATATGGAAGTGACGTTTGTAGCCCACCTGGATCAAAAGCAGCAAAACTGCCGAGTGTCAGATAGGCCGCTAGAACCTGCAAAATCAATTGAGATGTAATTCATCATGAGGACGACAGTCTGAGTGGTTCTGAGTTGTTCTTCCGTGTGCAACACCGTGAACGCATGTTCTCATGAGGACGATAGTCTGAGTGGCTCTGAATTGTTCTTCCGTGTGGAATACCGTGAATGCATGCAGTTGTCCGTAGTCTATCTATTACTTGTGAACCGGAAGGCATTCTACATACGTTATAGAAAAAAGAAATGCCTGCGACGACGCAGTAGGCACAGGTGGTGGAGAGAATAAAATTTTGCGTGCTGCGCGGCTCCGCGTTCTTCGAAGTAATCAATTTCAAGACGACGATGGACCCCAAGAGAATCCAGACGGCGTATATGAATTCCGCAGTGGGGAGTGAAGTGGAGATCAATCCAGCGATTCCGTAGCGCACGCGCACAACTCTGTCGCCCACAAAGCAGTAGACACCGCGGCGAACAACCAAAAGGATCGCGATTCAAACAGACATAATTTCGGGTAGCTCTTAGAGGGAGCGTGACAAAATTTTTGGAGAAAAAACCCTCCTGCACGAGGAAGTCCGACTAAGTAACTGGACTGAAATCGTAGCAGGATCACAGTGGGGCGGCAACAGCGTTTTTGACTACCAGTCACTTGGTCACTTCAGAATAGTCTTCTCACTACGTTAGACAGCACGTCAGAGGCAGGTGCCACCGACAGAAAAGACTTAGCCAAGCCTGGTCTTTCAAGGCGAACTCTAGAGTGGAGTTCGGATGCAACACTTTGCAAAGAAACGTCTCAATTACCAATTTCTAGACCACCACCTGTGGAAGATCATTGACGTAGATTATTTAGCAATTCTTTTGAGCCCCAACCCTATATGGAATGTGAAAAGGTGTGTCTCCCGTGATGCTATTATCAGGAATGCACGATGGTGTAAGGTTCTGTCAAGGCTTACGCTGAAACTGTCCAGTATAGGAGATTTGAGGAGAGGACAGAAAATGCACCGCAGCATACCAGCCAGCCGATGGGTTCCTGCGAGAACAGTTTTTCAGATTGGCAGTTGGTTCAAACATTTCGAGTTTACATGCAGTGGTAACAGTCACCCTGCGAAGCAGTGTGTGGGCTCCGCGCGTGAAACTGGATCTAAAAGTTTAGTGGACGTTGAGTGAACTTCAGCTTTGCTAATAATCCTTTGTTTTTTATGCAGCGTAGTGCGAATATATAATAAAGATGCTTCACCTCCTCTGCACAACGCATAAGAAGCTTTACTAGAAAACTCTCGTGCAAACGTATTCTAGGGTGGCTTTTGGATGGAGGCAACTGCGCGTCACAGTTGCTTGCCGCCAACATCACTGCACACTCTTTTGCTAGCGTGGGGCTGTTCACCGTTGGATCCTGCCGACATAAACCCTTCATACACACACATGCGCAGATGCACAGATTGCAACGTGGGTTCAAAGACTACGTGCCACCTCCGAGGCATTTCTCAGGTGAAAGCAATAGCAGCAGCTTGCAGAACAGATCCTCCCGTTGCTCCGTGATGTCTGCTTGGAATCCCTAGTCGCCAGAGGTATAATTGGCGTGACGTACGGAAGTCTCTATCACTACCTCAAAGTCATACATCGCATGGCGAAAGGAAATCTACATCTTTATCTCAGCATAAGGTAGCTGTCGTAATCTTGAGTGCTATGACACATTCAAGATGCGACGTAGGTGACACACTCGTGGTACGCTGCTGCAGCTGAGAAGCGAACCACGTCAATCTGCGTGTGTCTCATCACCGCTTCCTTCTGAGAAGCGTACACTGGTGCGGAAGGAACAATTAGTCAATAGCGTCAAGTTTTTCCTGCAAGTGTAGCACCTTTTCAATTCCCTTCAGGAGCGAATTTCTGCTGTCGGCCTGCTGTAGCCCGAGGAGAGAACTGATGGAGCGCAGGGCAAGGATTGCAGCGAAGCAGGCCAACGCGTAGGAAAGGAAAATCGCCACTGCCGCCGATGTCGGATACACTGCACGCGGAAACAGGCGTTAGTACGTGCGAAATACGCGCGCTTGCGGGTCTGCGTATATACTGCTGTACACGTCTAAAGCGTGGATACGTATCAGCTGCACATGCAGGAGGTCGAAACATGAACGCCGTAGTGTAGAAGGCAGTGCCCCACTGGATACTCTTGTGCCTGTCACACGCGGCCGTGCTGCTGGCAGGTGGAAGCTCATATGAACGTACGATTCACAAAGACCAGTAGTCCGAGCGAAGCAAAGGCGTAGCCACTCAATAGTGGTAGAATATACTTGACGTAAGTCGGCGATTTCCTGAAATCCTTCTTTGTTGTGCACGATACGACCACGTGCTACCACGCTCCAGTGTGCCTACGCGTATTGCAAGCCAAAGGCTGCTGTCGGGATCTGCACATGCAGAAAAGCGTTACTGCGGAGGCTTTTCCGTATAAGCATTTCTTCCTACGAACGTTTGCGGCTAAACTGTCGAAACTGCGTCTATGCTCAATAACGTGTAGTGGGTCTGTGAGCCGAACCGGTGAACTATTCACTTCCGGTAAATCTCCTCACGCCTGTCAGCTGCACTTACGAGAGCAGCATATAAGAAACTTTGCGGAATGATATATATCAGCGACTGATACACGGCAGGAAATTGCTCAATATAAACAACGTAATCTTCTTCAGCCGGCACGTTTCCTGCTGCTGGACGTGAAACCTATAAGACACTCAGCGACGGAGTAGAAGGACGACGCTGCTGCACATAAGTGAATGCAGCTGCTACCTCTTGTATTCCAGTGACCGGAGCGACCCCCTTGACCCCACCGGTAGGAACGGAGACTTTTACGCCAACGCCAGTTGCGGCCTCTTTCATTGCTTGAGCCTTAACCCTTCAGTCCTTCAAATGTGCTGCATCAGTTGTTTGGACATGTTTCCCTTACTACTCTTGCCCTTGCCGTCGTATAATGCTCAAGTGTCGCACTGTCCACGCCAGTTCCAGAGGGCTTGGGCTGTAACGTCACACACTTGTGTAGCATCGGTTTACAAGAGGTACACCTCTGTTGCGCGCACAATTAATGCTTGACTAAATTACATACCAGCCGAAATAATGCGTTCTACGTTTAAATCTCACCATTCGGGTAAGCGGCATACCGCGCATCGCACTCAGGCACCTTTCGATATCCGGAGGACGTGGCAAGACGTACACCTCCTCGGGTTTACTGCGATAGAATCACTCAAATAAAACTCAGCCTCGCAGTATTGCGACTTCATCTGCATGGCACTACGAAATTAACAACACTTCGACTCTTCGATTATCAACACAACGGGGCACAATGCGGGTACGACGGGGGCGCAGACAGAGTACAACTACGACAACTGCGTTACTTCGTGCAGCAAGATCTATGCTCTCACTGACAGTCAGCAGCCCCTCAAGCTAAGACATAAGATTCCTTGAGTACTGACACTTCGGGACTGACATTCAGCGGCCCACTCAGGCTAAGACATAAGGTTTCTTGACTACTGACACTTTAGGGCATCTGCGTACAACGCGGAAGCTTTTACTAGATCAGCCCTTACACAGTAAGCTCGTCCATTGTCACGTGCATGGGTAAAGCCCAACCAAAACGAGAGGGAAGTCTCGATAGTAGGTCAAATGGAGTACTTGGAGTAGAAGAAGAAACTGGAGTACTGCCTTCAGGAGGCGTACCTGCTCTGGCGACGCTGAGGCTCGCCAAGAGCACGCTCACAAGTACCCACATTGTAGGCTTGTAGTGCGTTTTTGCGTGGCTGTGTGGCTCCCCGTTATATGCTTATGGCGCAGTTAGCAAAACAGAGGCGCCGAAAAACAGAGTGCGGCGGAGTTTAAATTTTAAAGCTTTTTCTCTCATACAGAACTGGAAGGAAACAGGGGTGCCCGTGACACGGAGGGCCTCTGGCACCGGTCCGTGACTATGCGCTTAACGAATTACTTCAGAATACTTATTTGTAACACCATTTTTCTCCTGTTCTGCTGGACTACGTATGCTAGTTGCAGACGCACGCATGTTGTAGGAGCGTCGGCCTGGAATCACCGACGTGCGAAAAGTCGCGTGGTCGAGACGTTGGTCCGTCACCTGGCGTGTATGTACACCTAACTCAGCGGAAAGTAGGTGGGGAATGATGCCCTTCGCGGCTAAGGAGACGTCGTAAAACACGGCAAACCTACGCGCGCATTCGTATATACACGCGCCCGGGCACATACGATCCACACTTGTACAGGCCTTAACGCAAGACGTGTCAGCGCTAAGTAGCTACTGTATGCCGCTCTGATATGCAAGAACATATATATATATATATATATATGCATATATATGTGTAGAAAAGTGTGTCCCCTTATCCAATATAGAAAAATACGTATCTACTGCTAAAGTGAGCGACTCCAAGGATCGTGGACTCATAACGGAAATTGAACGTTCTGTTTCATATCTGACTTCAATGCGAGTACATGATATATCACTGATCACGTACGCTTACACGTAGGCATGGAAAGTACTCGCCTAGGCTCTGCAGACGCATATGCAGTTGAATACTCGTGAACTCGTAGACAGAAGACACATTGTCCAGATGTGACAAGGTATGTGTGTGCTACAGGGAAAAGGGTACGCTGTTGCTTTTAGGCAGCATCACGGCACGTTCGTATGCCAAGAAAGTAGACGTGGCGCCGCCTTCACAAAAAAAGGAAACTCGTTACCTTCCTGCCAGCATCTACTTTGAATGGAAGGAACCATTCCAATAGTGTATTTCGACCTCCATTAGTTTTGCACACACCCGTAGAACGTCTAGGTATGAAGCTGGGCGGTATTCCCAGACCCACGGCACGTCGCAACGTGTTGCCAGTTGATCAAAGTGGAACGGCGACAAGTACGTATGCATGCTCACAGGTGTATGCGGGCATTTTGATCCTCATTCTTACGGTTGCACACGTCACAAAAGTATTGTGCTGCTACAGTTTTGCATGTGCGCAGTGAAACCCAAACACTTCTCTGGCTTTAGTCTCTTGTGAAGGAAAATAGTCCGCCAGGGTAGCACACATGGCAAAATTACTGTGTTGCTACATTTTCCCTGGTGAGGAGTGACTTCCACAGGCTTCTCCCGTTTGATTATTACTTCCGTAGAAGAACTGATTCACCAGCTTGTTTCAGTCCAGACCGCGGTGTAACGCATGTACATATATGGGTTCACCACGAGGCATAAAGAATACGCACAATTGAAACCTGCGGAGCCTGCAGTTCCTCCTGTGGGGTGTCTGCACCGTCTTGAGCAAACAATAAGTAACTCGAATTTGTACGGAGAACAGCTGTGCTAAGCGACAGGAATGCTAAGAGACAACTTGCAGGTGCCGTTAGTTAAGGGGATCTACAACATCGATGTATAAAAGCAATTTTTTTTATTGCAGACATATCGGAGAAGCCAGGCGGGGTCCTACGGAGCGGTTTCGCACACATTCTCCCTGTTCAGACAAAGGCAGCAGCAGATCAGGTGTCATTGATCTTGCTTACGGCATCGGAAAAGGTCTGTAAAAATTAAGATCACGACCACATCTGATGCACCCCTTAGTGCGCAAATGCACCCGCACCGCACGAATGCACAAGTGTTGGGAAAAGTATACTCGAGCTCTTTTAGCACCTTACTCGCCTCTTTTGAGCCTTGTGAAGCTGCGTCTTCAAAGCTGCGTACGCGCCTAAGTACCTTGCCTGCAAAAGAAAAAGTAGGGTACATGAATACAAACGCCTGCTCTTGTCGAGATAAACACTCTGCAACCAAGCAGGTTTGGTGACCAGTTCCGCTGAGTATTGAGCACAACGAAGCAGCGCAAAGGCACCTTGAGCCGTAGACAACCTTAACTGCAGTGCACAGGCACTGCTGGTCCTGGGGGACCCTGTGGAAGACGTAGACAGTGAGAATCGCAAAACCAGAGCTAGTTGTTCGTTGAGTAAATAGTACACTTTGGTGTAAGCTGTTCCACGCGACGAAAAAACAGATACACACGAAACAACATGGGCTACCGGGTAGAGTGTAAGTATACCTTCAGACGAATTCGCGCGCGATTGTCGTGTTCCATCCTTTGCTGAATTCGTTCCCACGTCTGCGACCGCAATAGCAGCAAGAGGTACAACTTAGATATTTGACAGAGAGTACGAGGGTCTTCCAGCTTCAGGTCTGCAACTCTGTCCTCCGTACATCACCAGGACCTGCCAAGTAGTAGTTTAGATTGAATACCGCCCAGACATACCATAGTGTCAAGCGCCTCCAGGTACCTGCATTTCTGAGTTAGTCGCTTCACCTCTTCTTTCAACTGCCCAATTGTTTCCTTCTCAGTAGCAACAGACTCGACGTTCTCAAGCGCATCCTCGTCGACTACAGAGTATCTAGATCCTGTTGTCATTTCTTGTTCACGGTCTGTGACCGAGTACATCTCTTCAGCCAGTACGCTTGGTACATCTCTGGCACTACTGATGTCGCAAGATTCCAAATATTGAAATCGCATGGAACTCTCTTGATCCGACGTAGCTGTTTCCGCCTCCTTAAAAACTCCAACATCGCTGTTTCTTCCGCAGCTTGCGTCTAGACTTGCTGGAGGAACTGACGCTTCCTGAACAAATGTAAAGCTGCGGGGCTGGGCATAAACGGCCGAAGTACCTTGACGTTTGTCCGTGGGAAATTGGAGATAGCTATATCTGACCTGGGTTTCTGTAGGCGTTCGCGAGACGTTGTGTCCATTACGTAACATTCCTTTTTGCGCAGGTTGGGCGGCAATACTTGCTTCCCCTTCATTTAAACCAAACCGACATGCGACAGGAGTTACACCGGGCCCACTAATACTGATGAATTTGAGATCTTTTAAAGTAATGTGTTTCAGCAAGCTATCCAGATAGTGACCCTTCTGAGGTGCTTCTGAATTTAAGCTGCGTACAACCTTTCTTACACGATGGAAGATTCGTGCACTGCGTGCATCGAACAAGCACTAAGCGCACCTTCTGAAGGACGATGCATTTGATAGGGAGTTCTCCCAAACGACCTGTTCGGCATGGTACCAGACGGCACGATGAACAGATTTTTGTAAACAGCGCAAATGTTCAAAGTCTCTGCTACCTTTTCACTCCTACTTCTACGTGTAAGGCGCTAAACAGAGGACAACTTGTGTGCACCCTCCCTTTAGCAGGGTGTACAAGAAGTGAAATAGAGGAGCTAACCGATGTACCTTCTCAGGGACTCATTCTCCAGACGAAGGCTGCGGATTTCTTCGTGCATCTGCACCGTAGGCGAGCACACAACTTTTTCAAAGTAGCATTTGTCTCCGCAGCTGTCAACGTGATTCTGCCGTAAGGGTCGGTCCCGGGGCGAGGATAAATGTGTGGGAAGAATCGTGTATGCATGCAGGTGTGCACGCGCACGTGCCCCTATGTGTAATTCGCAGTTTCGTGTGTTCGCGTTTACGCGGCCATAAGTGAAGCTACAAGGACAAGTCAAGACTGCACGACCTCCACACGAAGAGTCGAAATGATGGGCAGCAGAAGCGAAGAAGTTCTATCAGCGCTTACCGTCTTCGTCTCGTTGTACGCTTCAAGCGTCTTTGCGAGCTGGTCAGGAACGTCCAAAACAGAACGCGCAGCCTCGTTCAGCATATTTTCGATACGAGCCTCCATCTGTTCCAGCAGAACTTGGAAAAACACCTCTGCGATTGTTTCCCCGTTCATAGCGCTGACAGTTTTCCACATACAGGGAGTGTGCTCCGGTGCACGGAGGCCTCCAATTCTTTGCTTGTCTTGCGCCTTCGGTGTCAAAATTTCGCTCCCTTTTCCAGGGAGTTTATCCTCACAGGAAGCAACGCACGCTTCACCACAATGCCCTACGTCCTCCTCCAGCTGCACGTGAAGGTCGTGTGTGCTGCGTGATTGTTGCCGCTCACGCAGAGCGCTCGGAAAGATCCACCCTGTTGGCCACATTCACCGCAACATGGGCGATGGAATTGAATAGGGAACCCATGAACCTGCGAGGCTACACACCTGCTAGTATCTTCCATTTGGACTGCCTCGTAAGTGGATTACGACAGCTGTGAAATTGAACAAAGGCTACAAGTATAGCGCTTATACTCCAAAAATCACTAGCGGCAAAATGGCACACAGTCACCTACCTTTTTTAAACCAGTGTGTGTACTTGGAGCCGCCACACTTACCGATGTTCTTGGCTCTTCCGAATTTCAGCTTGTGTCTCTGCAGCTAGGTGGTCGTCATTGTCGTGCCGTTGCCCTACCTTCTGCAGGCAGGTGAGTTGTGAAAAAAATTGCTTTTCCACGTGTTTTACTTTTGTGAGTGGCTAACGCGTCAAGCACATCACTCTGTACGGCGTTACCGTCGAGACACTCAGCCCCGTGGGTCTCCTTTGCTGCAGCTGGATTCGACGTTCTCGGACGTTGATCGAGCAACTATGCCGCAGTACCGCCGTCTGCTGTCTGCATCTCATTTATCATGGTTTCAGAGACGTCTGCCGCAACTCGCTCTACATACAAGTACTGTCCTCGTGGTGGTCGCATGGTGATTCTAGCCAACAGCAGCAATTAGTGTATAGACTACGTTAACCACTTGCCACGCAGCACAGCTGCTCCATATTAGGCCTGCTGCAAACCCTGCTCAGCACGGCTAAAACACCGGAGCTTCGGTTCGATTCGCACGTCGGCGTCATAAGACCATAGCAGGGCACACCTGAAGAGACGCCAGCCAGGCGTATTTTCCGGCTGTGATTAGTGTCTTTTCTAGCATAAGACTTACCTGGTGGTCTCAACAGCATATGCTGCGTGAAGACGTGAGCACGTGAGGACGCCGTAGACCTGTTTTCTTGCAGGTTGTTACCACACGACGATAATCCAGAGACGCGCAAATCTCCCACGTCGTCTCTTCCGGCTTTCGAAGGCTGCTGGACAGGCGTGTGACGTTTCGAAAGTGATTGGTGAGCTGTAGACGTCTGGGGGGCAGATGGCCTTCGCAAGGCCTTTTCGCTGCAGTCACGCCGTTCACTTTCTCCTGCGGCCTCCTGGTCCATCTGCAAAGCAGTTGTTTGGGATGCACCAACTTCTGCTGTTTCATTTGCATCTGGCGTCAGTGCTTCTTCCGTTGTCAGTCGAGGAATGCAAATGATATTTGTGTCTTTATGCCCTGCGTCAAGCGAGGCGATGCACGCCGCTGTCACCTGTAATTCTCGCTTGTTTCGCTCTGGGTGGGCCGTGGATCGTGATGCTACATCAGCAAGTAATACCATTTCTTTTACGCGTCCTTTTTGCGGGTCTTCCCCTCCAGCTTCGGCTTTTTCATCCGCTGGTACATACTCTGTCTCCACCCAGTTCCAACAATTCACTTTATCGCCTCCTGAAGCGGAATTCCCTCGAGACTCTGACGCGATCTCTCCTCCGCCGATAAAGCTCAGCGTCTCCGAAGAGCTAGAAAAGTCAAGCCGCCGCTCACTGCAGTGTTTTGTGATTCGTATTGTAGCTCCAATTGCACACGGATGGGGTGCCTTATTTTCCGTTTGTGGGATGCCTGTGGAAGATCCACGGGACCCCGCATCAGCTGCCTTGCTAGACGCCGGTATAGAACAGATGCCTGCTGGAGCTGCTCCTGCTCTGTCCAGCGAGTCCCCTTCTTTTACTGTTGCAGGCTTCTTTGAGAAGGTGTCAAGGTCAAATTGATCCTGGTCTCCCTGGCGCTCTTTGCCCCTCCTGAAGAGACACTGCGTTTGTGTGCCCCTCTCGCTGTCAGTTTGTTCTTTCACGGGCAATGTTGTCGACGCAACCGGCGAGACTTGAACTGGCCCGCGAACGTCATGCACTCCTCTCCTAACTGGAGAGTGTACGCCTTTTTCGTCCGGGTGTGGACTGTCAGTCGGGAAGTCACTTCTGTGTGGTCGGGCTTCAGCCGCATGCTCTCCCTTTTCGTATGCAAAGCTGTCGCCAGAACCAAACGCGGTCCTGAGCTGCTCCGCGCAGTTGTCGGGGAATCGAGATGCAGGTGGCACAGCGCAGTCATTGGCCACCTCCAGGGCAGTGGGTCTTGAGCTGGAGGTGATTTGTTTATTGCGATAGAGCTTGCCCGAACCATTTACAGTTTGAACCTTCTCGCGTCCTTTGGCCAGGCAGTCTGCAACGTTGCGTGACAAGGAAAATTTTTCCTGGAGTACTTCAGCAAGTTCGACGTCTTTCGCGGACACGGCCTTCTGCAACACAGCAATAAGCTCTTCTCGCTTTTTGACTTCCTCTTGAAGACTCTTGAGCTGAACGAACGCATCACATTCAGAAGCTTGGCGTCACCTGCTGGAAACTGATTAGTCCGTAAAAGTATACGTATTCGTCTGCGGAGGATGTCCACGCAGATAGACGCACTTCCGCGTAACGTTTTGTAGACAGATCTGTGTACATGTGTGAATGCGTGGCCTCTGTGGGGAGTCTGTTTAGTGTTCCTTGTAGACCGCTTATAAAATGCAGTGACCTCTCGAACGGACAAAACGGCAGTTCCTGTCATTCTTCCGGCTTCCGAACTATCCTCTTTTGCAGACGCTAAATCAAACACGAGCAGAAACAAGGTATTACAAGTGTTTTTGGCACACGTTCCACCGTCAGGAGCGCCAGTACCCACCTCCTCTTCCTTTTCGGCAAAGAGATGATTCACAGCACCGTCAGCGTCTCGAGCTCTTGGAGAGTGCGACGGAGTAGGCCACGCTGAGCTCAGCCCGCCTTCCTGCCCTCTCGTACGGTTGTCGAACCCACGATGTCTAAAGGAACACAGACACCGGCGCATTTCACCTTGCAAAAAATCTAGGGTGGTCTAAACATTAAACGGTGAGCCATCTTTATGTGCAGACTGCGTTTTGTTGGCTTCTGCCAAACAATACGCTACACGGCGAGCAGTTCTCCGGAAAGTCGCGCCAGCGTCGTTGTGATTTTTTGGTACATTTCCGTACTTGCAGATAGTTTCGAAAAGCTCCAGTTTATCCTTTAAAGACAAGCATTCGTTTCCTTCAACCTCTTTTGTCCCGCATGGTGACCAATCAGTAACTGGTTCGCTTTCTGGCAAGTAACGGATTCACACTGTTCCTGTGAAAGCGGTGTAAGCTTTGAGTTGTCCGCATGCTAAATTCCCCCTAGATCAACGGGCCCAGCCCACCGCTTACCGTTGGATCTGAAACGGACACCTACACTTGTGTAGGGAACCTCTGGAACTCTATAAATAAACGAGTCGACGAAGTATCTCTGTGCTCGTGCCGCGTCACGCGACGCCGTTCGTGACAAAGGTCACCGTGGAAAGTCAGAGAGAACTCAGAGCTAGTATGGTATACACACGTGTAGAATCCTACCGTCGGCACTGCAGCTATCCTTTCTCAAAGGACTTTGAGAGCTCGGTAACGGGGGAAGCGTTTGCTCATTTGATCTGACAGCGCTGTTGCACACAAGGCCTTCTGAGTCTGCGAATAAAGAAGACGACCCTTGCACCCAGCAGCCATCAAAGAGCGGCACTGCGTCGTACTTTTTGAGTTTGACACAGACACATCCGTCTAACCGGGGCTGGCGGACACGTCTACCGTGCTTACTTGTTTCCATTGAACTTGAAACCCATTTCTGGTGTCCGGGCGTGTCTGTGGAGGTTAATGCTGCAGCAGTTGACAGTGTGGACTGATGTTCTTGCTCGGTCATTTTCGTGAGGAGTTCGTGGCACAGTTTTAGTTTTTCGTTGAGCAGGTAGCAAGCGTCTTCCTCTTTCTTTGTCATTGTGTCTTGGAGTTCGCGAACAATCTCATCTCGGTGTTTCAGAACACACTTGAGCTTCTTTATCTGAATAGAAACGCAAGCATCCAGGAAAGCAAATTATTCTTGAGTTTTCTTACCCGAAAACTTCCACGTGGTCTTAAAGCCTAAAGATGCACACGGCCCGCAAACATCGGTCGGTCGGTCACGCGTTAGCAACTTGCCTTGCGTTGTTTCCGCCGTGTGTTTTCTAAACCACTGCAAGAGCTAACCTGCTCTTCCTTGTCGAGGAGTGCAGCTTGCAAACGCCTTTGGGGCTCCTGCCGTGATCTCGCTGTTGTACTTCTAAAACGGCTGAGAACTCGTCGGACGCCTTCTGCCCGCGTAGAGCAAGAGCCCGAGATGGATACTGAACGGAGAGGTCGTGAACTAGGACGACTTGATCTGTCAGGCAGGAACACTGCGTGACATATGTTGAGCATATAGAGATAATTGTCGCACACGTAAGCGAACGGGCGCCCACGTTGGTGGGGATAAGCCGAGACATGCATAAAGCGATACGGTTTATGGTTTCTCACTTACACTGTGCTGCTTGTGGCGCAGTCAGCCATCTGACATTGGTCTTCCATGTATCTTTTAATAAGTCAGGTTAAAGTATAAGACTAGAATGACCAAATCTAAACAACTGGACGTACCTAGAAATGTTCTCGAAAATCCTTAGTTTTTCTTTCAGGTGAGGAGAGCGATTCTGCGGTAACATCGTCGAAGAACGAGCTGATGCTTTGCTGCGCTCACTCTTTGATGCAGGTGTTTCGTTACGCAGCAAGTTTGTCCTCAGCTGACCGTCTGTATGCGTCGCTTCTTCAGGACTCTCATTCGCCTGGGGGTGATTTAATTGAGCTACAGTGTGGTCTGTACTCTCAGCAATCGAGGAGAGCTGGCACATTCGGACTGGGACCTGTTGGGCTTCTACTTTTGTGAGTTCAGGCGGAAGACAATCCGGCTGTTTACTTAATGCCGACCTTATGCTCCCTCGTCCGCTTTCGCGTCCACGACGGCGTGTACCTGCGTCACGAAAAGTGCACAGCAGTGGCGGTATCAGTCTGCTGCACGAGCGTCAGTCAGATTTTCTTTTGCGAACATCTGCTGTGCTGGGGAGAGTAGATCCAGTATCGGTCACTCCCGACGTAAGACGCAACGTAAAAATCTCTTTCAAGTGCCTGGCAAGCAGAAATCGCCCTCAGCAGTAATCTGCCGCGGGGGCGGTTCTGTACCAGCCGGTGCATTAACACCACTTTGGCCACCAGCTAATCTACGATATAACGCCTTCCCTTTACTGAAAGCCTCTGATATTTTAAGTGGAGATTAGAGGCTTGCTTTAAGCTGTAATATTGGATTTCTGCCAGTGTGGAGTGATGGTTTCTCAGTTAACCGCAAGCTCTGAGCCGCACTTGCCTATTGTCGCTGGTCCTGCGTCGTCAATCGGATACCCGTAGAATGACTCTCCGTCGGACTCTTGAATAGCCGAGCCACCCTTTGGCACAGAAATTGTTCTTTCAGCTTGTGTTATACTCTTGTGCCCCGCGGCCAGCACTTCGTCGTCTATAGTCCCTACAGAGTTCAGCACGGGCTTTACCTTTTGTCGAACATAGTCGGTGATGGTTGAAGCTTGATGATATTCTAAATCGAGCTCGGAAGAACTGACAGCTTCTCCTGCGATCTGAAGTACTCTATGGCTTTTGTCACCAGCTTTATTGTCTGGCTGCGCATCCACCGCTTCGTCAGGGCCGTTTTTCCCGGACTGACTCTCTCCGCCTGAGTCAATCGCATTCTCACTCTGATGCGTCTCTACATCGAACGGACAGCTTGTTTCCGTTTTTTTCCCACATGCAGGTTTTAAATCGGTCTCGAACTCAGGTGCAAGACAGTTTATCGCCTCACGTCCACATGGAGTCCATTCGGTTTTAGTTTTGTGCCCCGCAACCAGCACTTCGTGGTCTATACTCCCTGCAGAGTTCAGCAGGGGCTTTACGTTTTGTTGAACGTACTCGTTGATGGTTGAAGCTTGTCGGCGTTCTAAATTGATGTCGGAGGAACTCACAGCTTCTCCAGCGATCTGAAGGACTTTAGGGCTTGTATCACCGGATTTATTCTTTTCAGGCTGCGGGTCCACCGCTTCGTCAGGGGTGTCCTTCCCGGATTCACCATCTCCGACTGTGCTACTCGCATTCCCATTCTGATGCTTCTCTATGATACATGAACAGCTTGCTTCCGTTCTCTTCCCACGCGGAGGCTGTAGCCCGATCTCGAACTCAGATGCAAGACAGTATGCATTCTCACTTCCACATGGGGACCTTTCGGTTTCGACCCCAGACGGAAAGGGGAGGGCTTTAACCGTTCGAGCAGAACTATCTGAGGGTATATGCCGAGTGCTTTCTACTGAATTGCTTTTACCCGCGCACTCCCGATGGCCAACTTGCTCCTCCGGCGTAGCCGTTGCATTATCCATCTGTCGTGCCCCAAGTTGCTCCACATCCAGAGAGCTACTCGCATGTGCAAAACATACATTCCATTCGTTCACCGCAGCTACTTGGGCTGCAACAACGTACACGGCCGTGTCTTCGGAGCAAAGAGATTTTCGAGCCCAGTCTGATATTTCTTTGCGCAGCGTAGGGCGCCCCTCTTTCCTTCGTTCTTGAACTGCAACAGGAAATATAAAGGCCGGCAAAAACAGCATTCTCCGTATGCTGTGCGCAGGTTTGCTGTCGTGGACGAACGGGGGGCGGCTCTGGCCGCAGCTGCCGAGACTGCCCCGCTGCTGCTAGCTTCAGCAGCACAGGTGGAGCGGCCACCACCTCAAAAGGCAATTGTTTGATGCATATCCGTTCACTTACAAGACACGCTTGCGAAAAATTTCCAGTTTCAAGCACACTCCGTACGACGGACAATCGAATGCAGATGCGAATTCGTTAACACGAAAGAACAGACTAGAACCTAGCAAGACAGTAGGTCTTGCTCGACGGACGACGTGCTCGTGCACTGCAGTTTATCACCGTCGATTGTCTCTCGGTAGGGCTGGCGCTCACGTGACCACAACATACCTCCATCACTTTTTTTCCTCAAATTATAAATTCACCGAAAATTATCAACTCTGGGAGGATAGCCAGCTCCCGTGTCAAAAATTAGCTGGGGTACGCCCAGCTAAAGAAAGTTGCACGATGCGGAGACCTGTGACATCACATGACCGTGTTGACGGAAGAGACCTCTCACGTCCGGTGTGAAAACGGGGCAAATCGCCCGTACGCGATCATTAGCCTAGCACTAACTCTACCGATGCGTATTGTCACGTGCTAACAGGCGCCTAAATGAGGGACGCGTGTGGTTGCGCGCCAACGACGGTCAAATATTAAGCGATGCCCCACCAGAGACTCATTACTGCCTGAAGCTACACACGTGACGATTGAACCTAAATCACGCGCTCTCGCGCATGTGTGTGAAGGCACTACGAAATCACCTGTAAAGAGCGTTCGCGCCTTCATTATGCATGGGGACTCTGGTCACTGCGTAGAGGAAAGCGTTTTACAATATGTCGAGACGCATAATTCTTCAAACACGTAGCGTGAACTTGCACCTTGTAGCTTCCAACAGATTCGTTTCCGGCTGCACGCGACCAAAATTGCCAGCTGCTCATGTGTGCAGTTTGTAGTTGCCAGTACCGGAAAAGTTCAGAGTTCTCCTCAGCTGGTTTCTTGAATGACAATGAACATGGGCGACACCCAACTAAGAGGGGCTGCGGCTGTGCTAAATACATCTGCAAAGTGAAGTGGTATACAAGGAGCCCTATCACGTCAGTGATGACATAGACTACTGCGCACAGTAAGCCTGTACAAGCACTGCTTTCTTGTTTAAGTATGCACACGAAGCCGTCCCAGGAGCTAGAAAGCTGTAGTCTGATCTCGTGCATCTAGTGTCGTTGGCCCGCACGATATTTTGTACGTCCCCAGTAGGCGCTTCAGGGCTCGGCGCTTGTTCTATGCTGGACCCCTGTTTTTGTTGCGTAATAAGTATATAGAACGGTGTACTTATCGGACCACGCGTTGCAGGGAATTCGTTGTCTTCTGAACCACGGTGGGGTGGGAGGCGGCAATATTCATCTATGTCTTGCAGGAAGGTGGGCAGCCTGGAGCTAACCAAACAATTGCTCCACACATCTTTACCCACCAAGTTATTGTGCGCCGTACTAAGTGTGTACAATGGTGTACTTCCCGGGTGCGCGTTGCAAAAGAACTTTCTGTCTTCTGGACCAGCGGAGGGTGGGAGGGGGCGATATTCGTATATTGCTTACAGGAAGGTGGGCAGCGTGGAGTTCACCAGGCCATTGTTTCACGCTTTTTTCCCCCCTCATGTTGTTGTGCAGAAGTAGGCGCTAGAAAGCTTACATGTGGATGCGAACAGGACAACTGTATTCGTAAGTTTGTTGGAAGGCTCTAGGTGGACAACAGTGTTGCGGAAAAAATCATCCTTCATAGCTCTACGCCATTTCCGTAGAGTGAGGGAACGGAGCTTTTCACCAAAAAGCATTGATAGAGTAACACTAAATCCTGCGTAGGATGAGAACGCAGGAAAGGCGAATGTCATCCGCACTTGGTATCCGGGCACAGCGGGAACAAGCGGCTACACGGAAGGGATGGCTTGCCCGTAGGAGCCTTAGTCAGCTTCAAGAGTTAGGTTGATCAAGCCAGCTAGGTCTTGACTTGCTGATGAAGGGAAACTCGAGGATGAACCTTAGGGCTGTCGACTGTGTCAAGCGAACGTCAACAGTTTTTTTTCTCTGCCTTTTCTAATGCAGCCTCACTATCTGCTGCGTTTGTCGACACGCAACACACAGCATTCCACACATTTGTTCTCTAGCATCTAATAAAACGTATACCACTGAAAATGTAATATTTTGTAGAGCGCAGACATCGGCTCAAGTAGATCGATCGTCCGCTGAATTCGTCAGCACGCTTAGCCAATCTTGTTGGAGTAGGTCGACTCGTGTTTTATTAGATAACGCTGAACAATGTTGCTGGTCGGCGGCTCCCCGCCACACCTATAGGCAGGCAGACTGAATCATTTCCCTGTCCTTTCTGACTTCCCTTCCTTACAGTTGTTTCAGCTCGTTTCCAGTCTACAGCATTTTCTCTTTTTTCCCCTCTTGAACGAAACAGCTCAGTCAAAGTCTCAATCACATGTGCCATGCGAACAATAAGTATTCATTTCTGTTTTACTTCGCTTGTCATCCTAGACTCAAAGTTTCAGTTCGCTCTGTCATATTGTAGATGACCACTCATTCAGTTTTGCATCGTTCGCTGTCCTCATATGTGTTGCATTCAAACCGTGGATCTGGTGCAATCTCAGCATTCCCGCGCTTCGACAGTTTCCAACCTCAGAAGCTTTCAGTTTGGAGAGGTGGGGACACAAAAAAGTTTCTGCGGCTTGCCCTGCTTCGACTAGATTCAAACGAGTGTGAACTTGTCTCTGAGCAAGACGACATCTCCAGGGTGAAAAGCTCTCACCATGGTTACTCCCGTGTTTTGTGCACTTTTTTTCGTCGTGCCATCGGCGCGTGCTTGGCTCCTTTTCGGGTGCCACTTTTTGTTTGGTTCCCCGGTCCTCGCAGAAACTAATGGAGGTTTTGATGGTATAGAACTGATGTCTTCGAGGGATGACGCAGCTTACCACCGCGAGAAAGTGCTAGACAGGCATAACTACCTGAGGTCACGGGAGGCTGAAAATGGTTTTGGAGGCGGCGCCGTGTTCATGAACAGGCTGCTCTACGACGTGGAGCTGGAAGCTTATGCGAGGAACTACGCACGATACCTTTGTGCCACGGGCAAGTGGGAACACTCTCAAAGACAAGCGTAAGTGAATATCCAACTATCGTAGCCTTGTTGTCGAGAGTGACTTCAGCGGGCAAAACTCATTCGCATTGTCCCCGAAATGCGTCTTGCCTCAGGCCTCTGCGGGTTGCTCGGGGTGAAAATTTGTACACCACCAGCGCCGATTATTCAGCTGTTCCTTCGCAGAATTTCGATTCGGCTAAAATTGTGCAGAAGTGGTGGGAGGAGCGCGAATATTTCGACTGGCATTCGAGTCATCCATCTCAAGCTGCACAACGACAAGGCAAGCTGGTGGGACACTGGACACAGGTTGTGAGGGCCGAAGCTTCAACAGTGGGCTGCTGGATCGTAACCGGGTGCCACTGCAAAGGCGGTTACTGCGGCAAGCAGAACGGTGGAAGATGGTCAACGTACATGGCTTGCCACTACGACTACGGAAACGTTGGTTACTATCCCTACTGGCCGCTTAATCCCAACATACAATATCGAATTCCATCTTCAGTTCCCTCTAGTATGTTACACGACAAAACTGGGTTGATCGGGACTTTCCGAACAAAAAACTACCGATGTGCTGAATGTGTCTGTATTTTGGTAGGCGTTTGAGCGTAGCGCTGAGTGTAACCTGGGATGGAACTCTATGGATGCCTGCATATGTATATATATATATACATATATTCATGTATCAATGTCTATGTTCTGGAAATATAGTGATCGCTGAACACGACTTCCCTCTGCGCTTTTTTTCTTGGCAGGTCGCCGCCAGCGCTGTGGTAACTGCCCGAAAGGTTTCAGCGCCTGCGGTACTACAGTTGGAGGCGGTCAGAAGCGGGATGCTTACCTTTGTGTAGGCCACTGGCATATTCGAGGTGCATCTCCTCCAGCGGACCTCCTGCAGCGGTCTATACAAGTGCGACGCAGTGCCACTGGCGTGCCTTCCTGGTATTACATGGTGCGAAACTGTGTGACAAAGTGAGCGATACACCGAGGGAAGCAACACAGTGATTGTTGATGGCTCTAATGTCGTAGCAGTGAACAGGCACCGTCCGGCACTGTCACTGGAGCTGTGCCAACTCTGAATCTTCTATTGAGCGTGCTGCTGCTTTTCCTACCACTGGTTCACTTGTTACTGCAAGTGGTGCTGCCACTCTAGCTCCGGACTCAACTGGTTAGCTTGTGGCGCGCAGAGTCACTGCTTGAGGTTCAGCAGCCCAGGCGTTCCCTCCTGTTGCTGATCTCTTCCCGCCTACTTTTTCTTTCCTGTCTCTCAGCAATGGGTCTTGTCCATCCAATTCCAGTTGTTGGAAGTACGAGGGCGGCAGGGTATTAACACGTGAGCCCCCCATTCTTGTCAACCAGTGTCAATGCAATGGATTCAGTACTCGCGCAGGAATTTATTTTGAAAGGGACTTCTGCGGTAGGTACAGTATGGTACAGCCGTACTATGACGCGGACGCCTTTTTAGGGTTCTCCGAACTGAAGGTGGAACGCGGTGCGCCTGATGCTGCGACAGCTTCTTCGCCAGCCCCACCGACGGTACTCACATACAATCGCGAACTTTCCGCGAAATTTCGCCCTCGCTATCGCCGTCGCGTGCCCTCGGAGATTGAAATCCCGAATACCTACAACTATGCGGCTTCATCATATACCCCTCCCCTAATGGAAGAGGCGGATGAGGCTGCAGACCTTCTTATTGAATCAAGAGACACCGCGCCGTCCTCACAAACATCGCTTCAGCACAGAATGATGCCTGAACGTAGCCATTCTTTCAAGCAGGACACTTCAAACGAGTTAACAACTCCTAAACTTAAAGACTTGAGTGAGAATATACTTCTTGAGAACGACGTGAATGTGGTACAGCCGCCATCGGACGACCTCATGTTCGAATGGAGAGGCGTTTTAAATCCGTTGAGCATCGCACAAAAGCCAGCTGCTGACGCGGAAAACGGGGGCAGCCAGCATGTGGGCAACGCAGGAGGACGACTCCAGAATATCAACACACACAACCCGGAACAATATTTTGTACAAGTTAACGACAGGAACTCTGCTAAATCTTTGCAAGCCGAGGTCCCGGCCGACGAGGACCCGGCCGACGAGGTCCCGGCTGACAAGGTCCCGGCCGACGAACCTGATACTGTGGGGCGAGGAGAGACCTCCGCAGCAGAATACCCTACACAGCAAGCAGAAGAAACTGATGCACAGCAATACCAGCAGTCACAAGAACCGGACAAGCATGACGTAGCGCAAGAAAACCTCATCATTATTCCTGAAGGCGAACTAGAGGATCAACCCTCAGGCCCTGCAGGAGCGCCCGTTGACATCCCAGCTGTTCAACTGGATGCCAGAAACAGGCAAATGGCTCCTCTCGACCCTTCAACAGTGGCGGCGAGTCCTGCTGCAGAGGCGGATGCGAGCGAGCCTTCAGAAGACTCTGACGAAGCGGAAACCCCTCCGACACTGGCTGGAGCAGAAAGCACAAGTACTGGACCAGCCGACGTCTCCCCTCAACAGAACCCCGGAGTGGAGGCGCCCTACCCAGAGACGTAGGCACTAAAGGCCCACAGCGAATCTGTTGATAAGGTTTCGCTCAAGTCACAAGGAATACCAGCCAGGGCAAGCTACGTAGCTTGGATCAAGGTGCACTTCTGCAGGAAGTAGAACCCAAAAACGGCCCACGCCTCCAGACTACCCAGCGTCTTCTGAGAGGATGAAACTGTTGCAAGAAGCCTCCACATTAATTGAAAAGGGGCAAATTTTCTGCACGACACAGTTGAGTACTGGAAGAGCACCTGAACATTCCCCCTTACACAAAACGGAGTTGAGCCGTTGTAGCGCTCAGTGCGGGCCGCACACAACACGGGCCGACAAAGCAGAACAACTTTTCAGATTGTTAAGCATTCGCGATTAACAAGACAGAGAGTCGGCTGACGACGCATGATTCCATTTTTCTGAATAGGAAGAAGCTTTTGCATTTGAAAGACGCTATCGTATTGCGAAGAGACCAGTTCCCTCTTTCTCCTGTTTGCTTTCGTTACAGAGACCGAAGCCATGAGATAATTGCCAGAACGGATGCAAACCGTACACCGTCAAGTTCCAGTTACCAAAGTCTTGCTAAACCCCAACGGATGAATCTGTTCCAAATATATGACTCAATTCCCTCCCTGTCAGATTAGCACAAACGACTCCAAGAGAGGCCTTTAACCAGAGCAGGCTTTGCTGGCATCTCTTACTCCCTCATTTGACACTACAGTTCGTAGCTGTTTATTTGCATATTACAGCAGCACCGCGCCTGCTTTCCCAGCAGCCCCCTGTCTGCTTTCACAGCAGCACCCCGCACTGCACACTATTCAGTACGCTTTCGAGTGAACAGGTTCTACGACTGCCTTCTAACTACCACAGTTTGTACAACGTTTCACTACCCAAACATAGTCTTCCACTGTTCTGACGAGACTAGGCAGTATCCGCAGTGCGCATCACTTTTTCGTATGTCCTTTTTTGGTGACCTCGGCGCGTTGTACTAGCCCACTCTTGACGATCGTCACGAAACGCGGGTTGAAAAGAATCCGAGTCTGAATTTTGTGGAAGCTCAGAGTAAATCCGGATAGTAGTACGGGGACACAGAAGACGAAAAAGCCCGCCAAATAATGGAATGCCCTGCACGCAGCGCAACCATATCTGAAAAATTTACGGTTCTCAAGTTCCACGAGCCGCACAGCTGCCGCTGTTCTTCATGTGCGAGCGTACGAGCGTAGTATTACCGCGCAGCTTCGGCGAGAACGTCGTTTCGAACAGCCCATCTCCCGAGAATCACAAAACTAATTTCCAGAAGTCCATAAGAGAAGATTAGAAAGGCCGTCGACGACGTGACAAGGACGGACAGAGTAATACGTTCCGTTGCAAGGAGCCAGCCAATAACGAATGCGCCGGATAAACATATAGTCACCGAAAGTGCCCTATTCCAGTTCGGACTTGCAAGCTTCAAGTCGTCGAGAAAAATTATTAAAAATAGAAGACAACCAGCTGTTCCGAAAAGATACACGACACAGTCCATGTCCGACGTTTTTATTGTCCTGATAGCAGAACACAACGCACCAC
Source organism: Sarcocystis neurona (assembly GCA_000727475.1). Taxonomy (NCBI): domain Eukaryota; phylum Apicomplexa; class Conoidasida; order Eucoccidiorida; family Sarcocystidae; genus Sarcocystis; species Sarcocystis neurona. The sequence continues at coordinate 695,755 of KL647290.1, read as the reverse complement.
TGTGCATATCACTGAAGAAAAGATCCGCACACCAGTGCGTGATCACTCTTACGATCGTCGGTTATACACTGTTCTACCGGCGAATCTGAGCTTACATTGCCACACAGGAAACCATGCCAACAGATATTATCAAGAACCGCATTAGTCGCACGGTCAAGATCAGTTGGTGATGCCACGCAATATTACATCTTCCTTCCATTTCTGCTCGCCACCACGCGTACCAAGAATTCTTCTCGTCGCGCAGGTCCTGCAGCGCATACCACACTTCTATAGCGACACCTGAGCGAAGAATCGTTTTTCAGACGTGCAACACAACTAAAATAAGACGGTACGCATTCAAATTCTGTAACTGTCACGCGTTCAGCTGCGGTGGACTTCTTACTCGGGAAGACATCCACTGACGCCAGCCTGTAACGTCCTCAAGCAATCGTGGATAGTACATTCCCAAAGGATTATAGAGGAACGGAACGTACAAGAGGGAGAAGGCCATTAGAAATAGAGGCCACGTGTCCAGGAAATACACTCCGGCGTTGAAACCGCAAAACTGCAAGGAAAGTTGCACATCACCTTCACGAGCATTTCCAAGAACGACGATGTGTCTAGCCTAGAATTGTGCACATGTTTTACCGTGCCTCAAAATTGCCGTCCCGGAAATTCGTCTTTTTCTAGAACGTACCCGGGCGTAGACTGTCAGCAGAAACGTCATCTCGAGTCCCACGGAAAAGTGCGTGAAATAGTACAGTTGCCAGAGTTCTCTCATTGACATATGGGTAACGACGAAACCTCTTCCCGTCTCCTGATATCTGGCGCCTCCGTACAAAAGCACGTGATCAATGATCATTGCTTTCGTCCCAACTGAAGAGACAACGAGAAAGCACGATGGTAGGACGCATACGGACACACGTGTAGAAGTGAAGAAGAGCAAAGCCAGACGTGCACTCGTGGGCATGAACTGTTTCTGTCTTATCTGGAATTCTTCCGTCAAAGGGCAGAAAAGAAAAACAACAAGCCGCGGCACACGATTTCTCTGAGGATATCTTCACGGCGACCCGGTTCTCTTACTCATAAAGTTGTAGTATGCGACAGCAAATTTCAAGATAAGGTCCACCATTCTGGAGATAGCTGTCCAAATGCCTTTTTCCGCGAGGAGCCAAACAATTAATGGAAGCAGTAGGAGAAATCCAAGTTGAAACTGGACATAAGTAGTAGGCGCCACGACGTATCGGAGTGCGGATTCTGTCACTCCTTTGTACCTATATTCTGTCAAATAGAATCAACACCCGACTGCACACGCACACAATGGTGAACTACCGGGTATTTGCGTCTATTGTGCGTCCTTGCGCGCATGTACTGCAGAAGGGTGTGCTACCTCTGCTGCAACACGAATTGCACAGCTGCATACTCAGTGCTCAACTTACGTGAGAATGAGAAAAAACATTTGACGTAAAGTGTAACGTAGGCGGCCAGAAAGAGAATTACAGCACCAAAGAAGAATCCCGGCCCAGAGAAGTACAGGGAAAGGAGGCGGAAAAAGTCCATGTTTTTGGCCATTCGGCAGACATCCCGGCTAAGCATTTGTTCAGCATTCCCTCCGGCAACTTTTCGCTCGAACATGACAACTTGGTGTAGGCCTACATCGCGGCCTTTGCCACACTACAAGAAACCGCATGTTAATTGCACAACCACTCGGGTGCCAATGGCAACTGAGAAGGCAACTTCAGTACGTCAAGGTCTTCCACGCTGACCGGCTAGTTCACGTGCACGCGCCCTTACCTGAATGTAGTCAACGTGTCTAACAGAATAGCCTCTGGCTGTGCAGTTGAAACCGGCAAAAACGTCTTCCGATAAGTGAAGTTGTTTCGACGATTTCGAGCAGGACCCGCATGTTTGAACAAAGAAGCGGTCGAACACGTCTGGATGACCGTAGTGCATACGTACCTGCGCAAACAAAGTAGAGGTCTTAGCCTCACTGCTTTATAAAGGCCTATCGAGATGATGACGCACGTCACGTGAATTTCATGTATCAGTCCCAATTCGAGTCCTTGGCTTACTTGCAGAGGCTCGTGGTATAGACGCTGGTTGGTTGTGGTAAAGACATTTTCTTGTAAAGCCATAAAACTGGCCAAGCTGGAGACGTTCTCAGTGAAAATATGTTCTCTGAAACCTAAAAGGCAACACGCGGTCAGTCGTACGCCGTGAGTTTCTTGCCACATGAGTTGTTGGGAATGGCTTTCGTTGGCGATGTATACAGAGTCTGCTTTGTCCACACATACATGAATGTGGCCCGAGCTGCTGGCTACGTCGTTCTTGGCCTTACCCAGTATCCGCACTCTCGGATGAGCGACGAATTCCTGCAGCAGATTTCGCAGCTTCAGCGCTTCTTCCAAGTAGCCTTCCATATTCATATCGACCACCTGCAAGGTCTCCATTCTGGTAAAGGCCATCGCGTGGTTCTGATTTTCGGGCTTCCCTGGTCCAATGAAGGGGTACTTATCCCACGGCTGTTTGTCCTCGTCGACAATCAAAGGTAAACGTAGCGTATAGATGGCTTGCAGTCCCATCGGCCCTCTATTGGAAAGCCATATGAGAGGCTTGTTTCGTCGTAGTAGTCGCCGCCCTCGCTGCGCTGTTCTCTTATACAGACGGGCATACACCTCATTGTTCTTTTTCTTTTTAAAATACTCTTCAAACATGGCCACTCGACGTGCAAACGCGAGCGGACTACCAGGTCTGGTGCTCTCATCAACACTGCTTCTACGGCAAGTCCGCGCACTGCTGGTCGTGTTCGTGTGTTGCTCCGGTAAATCCACACTGTCTGAACGATACCGCGTAGACTCTTCTGCTCTTGCCCCGCAGGAGACTGAATAACTGTGCAAAGGTTCAATGGCGTGAACTCCGTCCATGTAGAAACGCCTACTGCGTCGTGGTCCCACGAGATGGTCTCTGTCCCACTTGGAAGCGTACTCCCTTGTAGCGTGTTCCCCGCCTGGTTGCTCCACCTGCCCCTGGCGCAGCATTTTCCTAGGCCTCATGAATCGAGGAACGTTACGTATTTTCCCTACATCTGTAACGTTCCGCCCCACTGGTGGGTTCTTGTATGCAGAGCATGGTGGTGCCTGTTTGAGGGGGTAGAGCGAAATGATACTGTGGCGTCTCCTCTGTTTGCTAGTTGGCGGTTGTGTCGAGGAGACATACCGATCACAGGCGTGAGCCCCCCTTTTAATTCCAGTATACGTCACACCACTTGCACGGACACGCTGGATTTCAGGTGCAGGCGTGCTTTGCAACAGTCCGCATGCACCAATCGAGGAGGCCAACTTCCACGTGACTACTGAGTTTCGGTCTCGTGCAAGCTCACGTGTATGCTGATAGGCGAGCAGCGTCAGCTGTGCGTCCTCTGCGTGCCCGCTGAATTCCGTGATGTCCTCTCCGCTGCTGCAGTCAGCCGTGCTCCCATCGTCATCAAAGTATGGATTCTCTGTCGGTGACAGGCCAAGACTTTCAGAGCAGCTGATTCCGTCGTGATTCCACCAAACAGTCGCGTTGTCTACATCAGTAGCTGCGCTGGAGTATAAGCTTGTCACGCGCGCAACGCGGCCCAAGCTCGAACACCCCGTGAGGGAACCAGATCCTCGTACGGCAGAATGCGTTGCTGAATTTCGTGTTGCGACAAGACGTCGATCCACACCGTAGGTCTCTGACTCTCTCAAAGTGCCAAAACGCAGTGTGTGATCGGAGCATATCTCAGAAGAGAGACGCAGGTCTTTCCCTGTCATTTTCCGAACGAGACGGTGCATGCTAGCAGCCGCCTGCTGGTCCTTCGCCCGGTGTGCGTGAGTTTTTTGAATTAAGTTGGCAACGTCTGCCTGGAAGTTTCCACCGCAGCTGCTTGTTGTGAAGAAGGGGGCGTGCTTGTGCTTTCTACCCGACTGCCTCACTCGCTTAGAGTTGTCATCGCCGGAGTCGTCCGGTTGGACATCATCGAAACTTAAAGTACTGCGGTCTTCGGCGGATCGGGGACGCACACGCTGCTGCCTAGTGACCACCATATGTTCATTGTTATTTTGAGTTTGTCGCGGAAACCCTGAGTCAAGGGGCCTCCTTTCCTTTACCTTACAGGTAAAATCGGCAGCATCTATGCGCGAATGACTCTCAACTCCTGCCGGTCCATCCTTCTCGCGCTGTTGCTTCTTCACGTTGCCAGTGGTGTCTCCGGCATCTTTTTCCGAGGCAGAACCGGAGCTTTTGCCTCCGCTTCGCGTGTTAATGGTGAAGTTTCCCGAAAGGTTAGAACCGTCCTCTGGGTCAAACTGCATGTGAAGGTGCTTGGCGTGTGGTTTTGGCATCTCAGCCGCGTCGAGCGGGTCAAGATCTACTTGTCTTTGGTAAGTGGGTGCATGCATTGGTGCTCGAGGCACGTACGGCTTTGGTGCACAAACGTATTGGCGTAGGCAGTCAGGCGTTGTAGATAAACGGTACAGTTTCCCCACTTTGTAGCCGGTGGGGACCCCGCGGTTGTCCCGCTCCGCTTCCACTGTCGCTACGCGTAGGCTAGGGTAACGGAAGAGGATTTTGTGCATCCAGAGCTTCCGAAGAAGTCGCGATCTCAGCTCCCCGGTCATCGCTTTCTCACGGGACGGCTGGGTTATGATGTCCGTTCCAAATTCTTGAGCGGCCACGATGTACTGGTACTTAAGCCTTGCCATAGCCTGTCAGAAGATTAACTTGTTTAGAAATCGCTATTCAAAACCACTGCGGAGGACAATGGTGTCTGCCAAGTTGTGGTTTCTCGACTCTACCTTGGATTGAAAAAATTGTACTTACCGTGACAACAGGACACAGCTCGTAGGCAGGTGGAACGGTAAGGACTTCTTCCCACAACCCGCTCTCCGGAGAGTTCAACACTTTCAGTTGTTCAAAATCCAAGCGGTTCAGGTCGTGGGACAGGTGTAGTTTTGCGTAGCTCATTTGCTCTAAGTAGGCCTACTCATAAAAGTGTAGCAAAATTGCAACCACGTGTGAAGGACCACCTTTACACGCGAGAAGATCACTTACTCTCACACTGCTTTTTGGTGGAGGAAACACCAAAACCGAGAGGAGTTTATTCAAGTCACAACGGTTGTAGGGAGGGTGGGAATGGTGTGAGTGCGTAAACCCGACCTACCTGCATTTTGATGGCGTGCTCGTGGTACATCATTCCCCTCACTGTGCGCATCAGCACTTGACCCCTGTACGAGGCCCACTCCTGCAGTGCTTCGGAAAATCGGTCGTATCTGTTCGTTTCAAACACCGGATGGGCTGGAGAAAAGAAGATGACTTCAGCGACATCAGGATGTGGGTTAAAGGCGGCGGCAGGTCACCGCTTATGCCACAGATTAATATTTTTTGCGAGAATTACCTTTCCAACAGTCCACTTTGCTGCATTTGCCTCCTGACTTCTCTGATCGCTTGTTTTCTCTCGAAAGGAGAGTCAGCAACTCTATTTTCCAGCTCCTGGTGAATCGTGAACATATCCTTGTCGCGGTCGACACGCTCGAGAAAGTGATCCATTTCCTGAGGATGTAAACTGCGGAGCAGCTCCATCTTGCTGACTCCCTCTTCTGTGGGTTTCTCGAGATCCTGAAGTAAGACATCAGGAGCACCACTGACTGCAGACGAACAAGTTTAAGGTGCCCACACAGAGTGCGCAGAGACGCTTGAACTCACATATAGGGCTGCATATCCTGCGCACGTACTTGTACGTCAAGAACGGTGTCCTCCCTGTAATAGGGAGTGAGAGTAACCATGGAGATCATCTTGTGCACTTCAGGCGAGCCGGGCATCTTCATCAGCAACGAGTTGGCAAATTGTTTCAGCCTGTTTTGCAAAAGCATCATATCGACCAGCATGAGTCCGAGTAGCCTTGTTACTCGTGAACACAAGAAGAATATTTTTACCAGTCATCTCGTTTCAAAAAACACTAGTGTGTGGACATATCTACTTGCCGTTGTCTCAAGTGGTAATAGTGACTTTCCAGGCTGCACGAGAAGCACCTTGGTTGACTCGTTGCCCTCGGTCACACGAGCAGCGATGTGGGGTGTATAGTAGGCACAGCGGCAGCGTCAAAATGTTTGTGCATGCTGACCGTCTGTCGGCCTCGGGAGTGGCGAGGAAGGGATTGCTCGCTCGTAGAATACGTGCGGCCCTACGAAAGTAGAGCTTCACCGCATGTTCAACACGCCCAAGTTGTTTCCTCGCGTCAGCATTTGCCACGGATTCACCCAACTCAAGACGTCCGCCACCAACGACAACGTCTCCATCTGCCTTGCTAAGAAGATTGTGTAGGCACCGTGCTTCCGCCATCTGCTCTGTAGTCATTGGAAGCAACTCTGTTGCGACACAAGACAAAATAAAACCGCATCCGAGGCAAACAATTATGTGCAGCCAAATCTGAAACTGTATAGTCTTCATTCCGGAGGTTGAAAGCGGGCGTCACCAGTGCGAGCTGTGTTTGACATACATAGGCTGGAAATACTACGACAGCGTTTCCCTACTTCTTCCTTCCTCAATGTTGCCATGTTCCACAAGATGCAATTGGCGGGTGTGACTCATTACAATTTGTAGGTAGCGAATCATTGCGTTGACCTCCTCTACGTCGACAGGTTGCGGATAGATCGAGGGAAAAGAGCCAGTCCGCATGGAGTTAAAACACTTCTTGATGCTTGATAGATACTCCTTGATCTCTTCGGGTAACGTTTCATTCTCTGCAGCTACTGGATCATCTGTCGGCAGCTCTATCAACATCGACAAGCGCTGCCCGTAATGTAGTTTAACAGCAGAAAACACACATACACACAAATTGTGAAATACATTGGTATCCAGCAGCCTGCTGAACGAAACTGCTTGGCTTTAGTGCAACGCAGGCCCCCCCTTACGACGTTGTCGTCCGACCGGGCTTTAGTCTGTTGCAAGGCTCCTAACTGTCGTTACCATAATCTTACGGAGCTCTTACCTGTTCAAGGATCACGTTGATCCTTTCAAGACGGCCGTGCTCCTTGTCTCCCCATGTGCCGCAGCTCTGCAAAGTGCTGAAAAGCTGCTCGAGGACGGCGGCTAGTTCTTTCAATGAAATCATGCTGATCCAAAGCAGCCTAGACCCGTCTTCCTTGATCTGCAGCGCCACAGAAGAAACGGTGGAGGACGTTTCACCCACTTGTGAACGGGGGCACATATTATTAGCGTGGGGGCACCAGAAACCTTCTAATTTTCCCACCGTCTCACTACCGGAAGGCCACACATAGAAAAGTTCACCGACGTGCTCGACACAAGACGCTGACTGTGGCGATCTAAAGCGCGTCTTCTACAGCTGCCACCCGTTAATTTTTGTGCTTGAACATAGTGGATTTACACCAGGCAAGGCTTGAAGGAGAGTTGAGAGTATGCAAAAAAGCATCTTGTACCAGCTGAGATTGCCTGGGACTAGGCCACGTGTGGTTACTCAACTGCAAGGAGAACCGGAGGCACTATAGAACGTACAGTCATTTGGAAAGGATATTGTACCAGTGTGCCGCAAGAGAAAGAAGAAGACCAACAGACTGTCACGTTCCAGGTCGCCCGAGTCATCTAGCAGTCTCTCAAGGAGGTACCAGCCTTACCCAGTTCCATAGATCTACGATCGTATCCACAAGGTCCACGCCTTTTTCGAAATAGCGAGACAGGTACAAAAAAAGCGCCTCAGCAATTTCAGCTCCTGCCTCAATGTGCAGGCTGTCCTTAAACCTGATACACAAAAATGAGCATCCGGGCTACACTCAAGTAAAATTACACTGACGTTTCTCTTCCTGCTGTACTGTGTGAAGAAAAAATTGTGACGCCTCGTGTGACCCCGGCTTCAACTGTTGACGAGGAGGGCCTCGCTTCGTCAGGGATGGGAAGATTGTTGACTTGCCTGGGGTCCTGATGATGGGGGTCATCGGAAACGTGCTCACGGAAGAAGTGTGCCGCAGCCGCTTTCTTCGAGGTAAACCGCGCTATTTCGTCTTTCATTTGGTGGTGGAATAGTTCGCATTTCTTCAAAAAGCCGAGGACGACGTCACAATAGCAGTACACCGGCAGGCGAAAGGTGGATTTTTCCCATTGGACGAAGCTTTGCTTCCTGTCCAAGCGCTGCAAACTCAACAGAACGACAAGCCTTGCATGACGACTCCTGCGTCTTTTATGCACCACCATACAGTGTCTTATGAAGACTGCTGGCTACTGTTGCTGGCGGCCACTGCGCACAGAGAGGAAGGCCCTGCCGTAAAGCCGCGATCTCTGGCAGACGACAGAGAATGTTTCTGAGTAGGCTCTGTGACTTCCCACACTCTTCTCACCGTTACAGACCAGTCGTCATTTGGAATATCAATTAGGGGCAACTCATTGAAAAGCAACAGTCCCAGTTCCGCGTTGGATATGATATCTTCTTGTCTCCAGCTGTACACAACCTCGTTCCAGAGAAAGCCAAATCTTTTTCTCGCCATTGCTGTCTCATCGACAGATTGCCCCGGCAGCAGCCGACTGCGAAAGCACAGAGCAAGAAAACAGACTCTTCAACTGTGCCAGTGCACGGTGAGACAATCAAGTATACCCGTTCTCTCGAACTGTTTCCTTTTGCAGATGGCAGCTGGGGAAAAGAGTTGTGCACTCTGGCCGAATCCCTACTTAGCGAGCGACTTTGTTCTAAGAAGGGGGACCTGCAGTCGCACAGAAGAAACAAGGGGTCAGGGACACGGGATGCGTATAGAGCTCGAACATCGTGGATCAAGCACCTCGCGCTAAAGGCGTCTGCATTCAGTGAAATGCAGCTTTCGATTGTAGCCTATTTACCGGCAAAAAAGCGGTCTTACCATGTTTTTGTAAGGGTCGGAACAATTCTGATATTGAATCTTAGTTGTACTTTTTTGGGGAGGTGGAGAGACTCCTAATGGATTGCTGTTATCAATGTGATTCGATTCCGCCCTGGAAAAGGCGCGTGTCACTATAGGTCCGTTCACGTTCGTTTCACGATTCACGTGTGAAAACGCGAAAGCGTTGCATTTCGAATCTTTGCAGTTAACAAAACCACAAGCAGCAGCGCAGGAGTGTCACGAATCTTTTGAAAAGTGAAGTAGTAGCGTGTGAATAAGCCAGTCACAGTTGGCTCCGTGCTTAAAAGTGTATGCCCGCGGATGCGTACCCAGGAGAACCTCTTGGTAAACGTGCTCTCCGAATGTGATTAATAGGCTGCGATGAAAATTCTTGCGAGCCAATCACGAACAGGCTGTGCTGAAGACTTCGTCGCAATGAGGTCGTTCATGTTATTCCACAAACGTACCCTCTGGTTCATCTCCTGCCGTGTACATCGGGGATGGCTTGAATATGGGGACAGAGGAGAGGACGGGAAGAAGCCTCTTCTGAATTTTCCGTGTACTTTTGAAAAATCCTACCCGTCTCCAGCATCCCTCAAGACTCCCATACACTGCCCCGCTCAAGATAAAGAAAATCTGTATTGCGCGAAGCAGAAAACGAAGACTCGTAGTCCCTGTAGGTGATAGTGCATGACGCTGCTTCCTTCTCTTGCAGACACGTCACATTTTAGGTACAACTTCGGTACTTACTTGTAAATCAAACACCCATAACAGCAGTGCTGGAGTCCACAGTACAAGCCGTAAAACAATAGGATTCTCTTCGAATGACATGGCCATCGGGCCGACCAGAAATGGTCGGGCGACGGCCGCTTCGATATGCTTGGCCGCTTCTAGCAATTCTGGCACAACGAGAAACATCCAGTAAGCCACTTTGACGGCTACAATGGGGAGCCAAAACAGGACGTATTTTACCTGAAAAGTCGAGAGTGCAACAAGTGATTTTTCCGAACGAAGACGGTGAGAGTCGAAGGACTTGGACGTCGCGTCAGGTAAGGAAAACTGGATGTGGTTCGGAGTTTGCGCCTCCGAGCAGACACCTTCTACCACGTTTGAGAGCAGCGCAGAGGACTGCGGGTGTCAGTTTGTGTAGAGCCAGAACAAACGATGCTTCAGACGGCGACGCAGCTATTATCCGTGCATCATATCGGTACTCGAGATAAGGTGAGCAAAACCTGCTACTCACGCCGAGGTTGGAGTGACGTGTCCCAATGACGAAGTAGATCCTACCACATGCGTCAAATCTTCAGCCAGAAGTGGCGTGTTTCCTGTAAACGTAGCAGGCTTCGCAATGCTGCTGATGAGAGGCAGTCTCCAGAGGAAGTGGAAAAACGGCATTGCTCCCGAGATGCGTACGTACAAAAAGTAGTGAAGGCCGTGGACCAAATAGAAGATAGAGTACGCGGCCCCCACCATTCCTGAGAAGCGTTGTGACAGAGCAGTGCACAGACATCAGTCCATATCTTTTCAGGCCATTCTATACTATCCACGTGATTCCTCTGTAGTTGCTGCTTCTGCGCTCACGGCATATGTTCTCCCTGGGACTTAGCTTGTTCACCTCGTAGCTCACCTTTCCATGAAAAGAGAGAACTTTGCAGACCTTCAAGAAATACGATTGCTACAGCTGTAGAAAAGAAGCCAAGACGCAGTACGTTGACTACGTTTTCTTGAAGGAAGAACCGCCAAAAATGTTTCTTCCTCAGTGCCCTCCAGTTTGCAAGCAGCAGGTCGAGAAGCGGCTCGACCGCGTGAACGGTTATGCAAGTGAAGAGGGCTCGATTCCAACAGGTCGAGACCACATCTGCTGCTTCTGAAAACAGGTCGACCAGGTCCACAATATAAATACGTATGTTAACCTTTCTCGTGATAAGAGCAAGAAATGCGACCGCCACTACCGCACAAACTTGAGGTTTCGCTAGTAGGGCGCAGCAGTGGAAGAGAGACGATCTAGGGGCGTGCTCTGTCATCTTTGTTTCGCGCGTGCGAGTTGCTTCAAACTTGTAGGCCTACCGTCATCTATAAGGGCCCTCAGATAGAATAGGAAGGCAAACGAGACGCACTGCCATGCAAGCACTCGCCAGAAACTGCGGAGTACCTGTAAGTACACGGGCACATGCTGCACACACGCACACAACAAAAATACAGGTACACACTTTAACATCGTAGCTGTGGGACGCGCGGGGAGGAAGGGGACGCACGGGAAGAGTGTCTGTACGGCACTCACACGGAGCGAACTGCTCAACCCAACGGAGACATGCAGGCTGAAGGCGATTCACGTAGTGCCTACGATGCTCAGCGGATGCACATCATCATGTGTGCATGATGATGCACATCATCGTGCACGATGAAGTACATTGAAGGGGAAACGTGGCACGTGTCAAAAAGTATTAAAAAAAATAAGTGGCAGTGCAGACCACGCGTTCGCCTTGCAGTATCAAGGGGAGGCCAGAGGGTCACCTACAGTTAACTGTTCGTCTTAGGAAGTCATTACCCCCTGAAACTTGCGTGGTGATACACACGGTACTACCCTGTCAATATAGTGTCACGTGCAGCAAAAGTTTGCTCTCTGCGGTACATCAGCTAAGAACTGGCTTAGTCTTGCATGTTGAGATATACGGTAAAAGTAGACTACCTGTTAATATAGTGTCACGTGCAGCACAGTGTTGCGTTCTGCGATACATCTGCTAACAAAGTTGTCCGCCAAGTAAGCGATCAGTCCTCACGAACTTCATGGCTCTCGACTTCCCACTGAACGCGTACTTGAAGATACGTCCGTCTTTCCAAAAATGTCTTAATCCCTTTTCCCGGCTCTGTAGCGTACAACAGACGCTCAACGATCAAGTTCAGGTTCTCTCTCGTGGCCTCCAGTCGTAGACAATCTTCTTTTTTGCATCTCGCGGAGGCAGCGGAGTACGCATTTTCGTCTGACCCAGCACCGGGAGCGTGGCTGGACTGTGCGTCTTGTTGCCCTGAAGGACGTTGCAAGCTGTAGAGCTTCTCTGTGTTTTCTTTTGCCTTTTTCAACAGGCGAATTGCCTCTCGCTCCCAGAATACTTCATTTATGTCGTCATACAAAAGACGGCTGCAGTGGTCCGGGCTTCGAAGCGCACTGGCCAAGTACCTGAAGACGAGAAAACCAAGATGGCGCGCGTATTCATGCCTGAATAGGGAGTACCTACTAGTTTCCATGCAGCTGAAGGCGACATCTGTCATGAAGGTGGACGGGCGAACCATGGAAATTGCCGACCTCTAAATAAACGTGCACGTGCGAATAAGGTACTGGTGAAAGAGAAAGAGGGTTGACGTTTGCCAAGAAGCACAACCACGTGTGTAATTTCACTTCAATTATGTAAAAGTAGCGACTTAGAAGGACAAAGTCCAAATCACAGCGCTGATTCAAGACTCGAGACCGCATCTCTCTACACCGTCTCTCAATTTCCCAGCTCAGGCATGTCGGTAGTCCTTTTTCATTGATTTCGTCTCACGTACTCTTCCACGGAAGAATGAATTTCTCTGTAACTTCCGGCACAACAACGCAGGCGACCTGCAGATTGACAAGAGAGTGAGGCTCGGTTGAACTGACAGTACCTCGACACTGCTACGTCCCTAACAGTTTTGATCAACTACATGCTTTATTCTTAAGACCTCCGTCTTTTGCAGCCTTGGGGGCTAACTCAGCCGCAGAGTTCTGAGAGGGGGGGGGGACAACCTGTTTTCCTGTCTAACGAGTCATTGTCCTCACCACTGCTCGTCTCGCGCACGTTGTAGAACATCCCTGATGAGATCCACGAAGTTTTCTTCCGCCACGAAAGTAGGGTTCCAAGCAAGGCACAGCCAATGGAAAATCCAACACAGAAACTCTGGCGTGTGTCGCAGATTGAAAGCCTCTCCCCATAAAAGTTTGAAAAGAGCGATTTCGTATGTCATTTTTTGCATATCACGTCTCGTGGCTGCAGGAAATATTTCAGTGCATCCTGAAGCGCAAACACTTTGCGGAGAAAGCACGCGTGAGTGCCGTCTTGCATCAACCTGATCGGAAGGCGAATGTAATTAGTGTTCCCCTACCACTTGAACGCAGCAAGAAGGCGGTACGCTTTACCCACATGGTACAACAAGTGCACAGAAGCGTATGGTTTGTCTTACCTGACTTGCGCTCCTCTGTTTCGATGACCGTTACTGAAGTCAACGGAGTATCTCCAACCGCATCTTCAGAGCAGAAACTGTTCTCTAACCATGGAGGATGCTCCCAGGGGAACGGATTTTCACCGAGGTAGTCACACCATTTGAAGTAGTTGGCGAAGAGCCTATTGTGGTACTCGCGAACTGCAAGGTAGAGGATATGCGGGCCGATAACGAAGGATTCTCTTCGAACTTCCCTCATGCAAATGTTGAGGATATGCACACATACGTCTTCCATTTGATTGTACATGTTGTCGAGCTGAAAACGATACTGGGCCTTGACAACAAACCAGATGGTTTGTTCGATAACGTACGTCGTGTGCCTCCGTTTGACGAAACTGGAAGGATTCTGCACGAGTAACAACAACCCGTCCGTCGCAGAATCGTTGGAAATCACATGCAGACGTTTTCACACTTTATCAATGTAACAGGAGAGGAGACACTTGCTGTGCGGAGAAAAATGCATGGAAGTTATCTGAACAAGCTTAATATTTGTAAAACGATCTCTATCTTGAGTGCACTGCTGCGTACGGTCTTGTCCAAGAAACACAGGTACCGGATTAGTGCTTGTTTTCAACAACGGAAAAAAATTTGCAGAGCTACCCAAGACAAAATCGTTTTGCACAAATGGTCTCCAGACAGGCTGGCGGACTATTTTCGCCGTCCGTGAAAGACAGGATGTAAAAGCAATGCAGCGTGGAGGTCATATATACGTTGATTTTAAGCGTTTCGTCACAATCTGGTTGACAAGATACAGCGGGGCAGCTCACCCTGTTGTACACCATTACATACCTATGTAGATGTAACATGTGTATATGTAATCGTGTTAATATACATTTGCATACCGTAACTACAGTCGGTGTCCGCCCAGAACGTGTACGTATCCTTCTATAAGAAGCTACGCATACCGTTGAGTGTGTACACGCAGGTCTGCCTGGCGTAGCACTCATGTGTTATACTCGATTCTCGCCAAAGTCGCAGGCACCCTTTTCACCGAAACGCTTACCTGATACAGTCGAAGTTGTTCTCTGTAGTCTTCAGTAGGCACATTATGTCTCCTCCCATAAAACCGGGAATCCGACCTACACATAAAATCGATCACTTCCCTCAACATCCAAGAGTGCCGTTCTCCCCACGTCAAGTCATCATCTGCATAAACAGCAGGACGTCCAGGAGGAAGTGGCTGCCACTCTAGTACTTTGCTGTTGTGGAGATTTGAACCGTCTAAAACGACTACGTTCACTTTCAAGCGCCGGTACATGCCAGGATGCGCAGACTGCGACGGCAGGGTATGGCTGGCGATAGAGCTTGCCATTTTTCCATGAATGCAGAAGAAATTCAACCTGTAAGTTGTGTGTAGAGTTTCAGAGTTGTACGCCCTGTCGGCGTCACGCCCCTACATGGAACATGTTACTCGGATGAAGGCTCTGGCCTTCGGGCCAACGGCGCAGCGAGAGAAAGGAGTAGCAGGTGTTTCAACAAACGTGTACCCTCTGCATCTCAGCTTCCCGGATAAAACGCCTTTTTGGCCGTAAGGCTCCAAGGTAGCTGTGAAGGAGCTATTAGGTTTATGCTTCCACACACATGTTATTGAGAAGGACTGACGTTTCAATAGCAGTAGATGCGAGAGAAAGGACGCAGAGAGACTGAACCAGTGGACCCCCGCGGCACTCCATTCAGCCCTTTTCACGTGCCGCTTGAAATTCGTCACACACCAGGCAAGACCGATGTGGCAACAGCAGTAGTTGCCGGAGAAAGTACGCAGAGAGGCTGAACCAGTGGACCCCCACGGCACTCCATTCAGCCCTTTTCATGTGCCGCTTAAAATTCCTCACACACCAGGCAAAAAAGACCGAAGAGGGCGGATAACACATGAGGTGAAGGCTTGGAAGCGCCATATTGCCGTGTGGACATGCATAGCAGGGGAACAGGCAAGCTGTCCCTTGCTTGCCCTGCAGCCGTCTCCGTTTTTGGCTACAGAACTCATGAGAGGCTCTCCTCACTATTCCTTATTGCTTTCTTTTGAGCAGTACGAAAATGGAATCGCAAAGTCAGGGGGACAAGAGGGTATCAGGCGACCGGTTATAGGACAGGCCTTCCCCCAGTGAGGCGTGCGAACTGCTTCTTGGCGGGTAAACATTTGTGACACGGTGTCTTCTTTGCTTCTGACTGAGTACACACATTGTTCGTGTTGCTGAGCTTGAGACCGTGATCAATTTCAGCCGACGATGGGTAAAACGGGCGAACAGAGGACGGGCAGTGGTAAAACGACTCACGGTTGCCAGCGGACATCTCCGTTGTTGACGCTCCCAGTGGACAACGCTGTCTTTCACTGCTTCACGCGCAAAATGAAACACATACAGATCGGCACGCTGTAACAGTCGCGCACCGTCATCACTGGAGGCGCAACCGGTACCGTGTCCCCAACTCAATCCTTCAATTTTCGTGATCAACCAATAGGTCTACCGCAACAGGAGACGTAGACTCTTCCAGCGTCACACGTGCACAGATGACGAGCTGTATACGTATAAACAAGTAGCTAGCAAACCGTTATTCACGGGCACACCGCCAGCTTACCCCCCTTTGCAGGGATACTAATGAAGTTATCGGTACGAAGCTATGTGCACAAGGCAGATTATAGACGACATGTATAGAGACAGGGGCCGACGACTCACACGCAAAAGTTAGATCGTCAGGAGTAGGCACGTACATTAGCGGCTCAAGCAGACTGTTCCTGTGTAAATCTAGCACAAAGTCTCCAGATTTAGGTCTACACTCGCATGCCAGTCCTGCAGAAAGCGGACAGGCGCCGTCTTCGAATCAAAAGATCAGTAGTTTCCTCTTTTTCCTTTTTTCAAAAACGAGAAAGTGTGCTCACTATGACCGATGATGCGTCTCCGGTTTGAGAATATTCTTGACACGGAACCGGCGTAGTCGCGTCCTGTCAAATTTACTCATATTACTGATGTCGACAAATTTATCTGCTAAATATCTTCTGTTACAGAGAGCGGTCGACCACCTGAACGTCGTGTTACTGCTACGAAACGCCAAACAGATGACTGATGATAGTGGACTACCCTGTGAGGCTGGCGTCCCGTTACACATTTTCGACAACCAGAGGTCAGGAAGCATTTCTTCGTTATACTGAAATTTCCGATGTGATATATGATGGAAGAGTACGCATTTTGGAAGTAACAAGTCGTGGATCCGTTCTCGCTTTCGCGCACAATTTGGCAATATAGTTAAATTTTTCCTAAGTACGGAACCGTGCTTTTTCGCTGCACAAGCGAGTCTTGGTTGCCCTCAAAGGAGGCGATGATTCATAGATTTCTGCACGAAAAGGAGCGTCTCTTCAGCACTGATCGCCGACACTTTCAGGTCCCATGATGTAACAGCGCAGTTGCAGCTCTTTGATGTAGGAAATCACAAGAGTTTCAAAAAGAGGCTTGCCTCGAAGGTCGGCTGTGCGCGCTCCCTCCACATATCACATTATGTGTGCAAATGGCCTCCTCGTCATTCCTAGTTACTCAAAGGCGTTTCACCGCCCACAAGACGCCCTTAGGAATTCTAGCTGCCTCTCGGACTGACCATGTTCCGCTTTCCACCGTTTGTTATTACTGATAATGGAGACTCGTGTCAGCATGTACGAGCAAATGCTACACAAACACAGGAACTACAAAAAGTGACAAAATACTGCTTGCCACGTTGGGACATCGTCGTCCCCGTGCTTCAGTGTGTCGTACTGTCCGCTTGACTTCATCAAACTACGCGAGCGCAGTAAAGAAAACCTATTCCTCCACTGCTGGGCATATGAAATGCGGCTTTGACGCGCCTTCGACATTTCAGTGCAGATAACAGCACACGATGGCTCGACAGATATAGAACTGTTGACTGCGGCGAAGGACGTCGGAAAAAGGCTTGTCAACACATATACGATTATCAGGCTTAGTCGAACGTACGCTTGCCAACGAGGCCGTATGTAGGACCCTGCACACGAAGCAGCAAGCACATACGCTCTATGTACACCAACCGTTAGCAGTTCGTTTCTTTTCGTTGGAGACTGCTGCCGTTAGTAAGTAACGTTTCAGCCTAGGACTCCTCTTGCCCAAAGCAGCACACTGGGTTTCTTCCTGCCCTGGTAGCCACCCAAAAAGTGCGTTAAGTGGAGGACAACGGCCAGTGTCACCCACCAACCAAGCAGCTGCTACATCGCTTGAGGCCACAGAAAGGACGGCCGTCCTCCAGCTGACGAAACCAACGGCAAATTACGACTGCGCCAACAAATCGACCTCAAGGAAGACACTCAAGTGACTACGTGTCCTAGCCTTCCTGGCTTGAACTTACAGCAGCTCTGCCAAGTGACGCGAGAAACAAATCCTCTTCTTCGTTGTCGTCAACTTCGTCATTAGCCAAGTCGTCGATGCTTTCTACAGCCTCCGGTGGTGGGACGTGACTCTTCAACACTTGCTGTGTCTCTGTAAGCAGGCTGCTTCCTCTTCTCGATATTCGGTCAACGGGAAGACAGACGGCTCTCCCGCGACGCGGGGGGATTGTAGACCTTTCTGGCACTCGGAATGGTACATTTGTACGTTTGCCATGTTCGTTTCCTAGGTGGACCTCTCGCGATTCTGTTGAAATACGAGAGACGTTTGTTCTCGTCAATGTTGGTGGCGCTAGTAAGCTACCGTCAGTACTAGCGGGCGCTGCAGATACTTCTCTTCTGTTGCGGCAGCTTGCCTGCAGAACACCGTGCGCCGACGAAGACGACTCATATTATACAAGTGAGGCAGCACAGCTGCTCAGCGGCCCTTCAATACAAAATATCCAACAGAAAAGCCGGCGCGAGACAACATATAAGTTACCGCTCCGCTGCGTTGATCGCGTAGAACGAACGAGCGTTTATCCATGAATTTCATCCCCAAGCAGCAGTGCCTTCCTTGCAGCATACGGTAAGCACCTGCTTGTCGGTACGTCTGTAAGCATATATATATGCGTATGTGTTTATATACATACACTCACGACACTTGTATACAGATGCTTCTGTACTACAGCGTGAACACTTGCGAACAAAGTGAGGGACTCACTTGCATATCTACGCACGGATGACTTCTGGTTCTCGGGCGGAAGCGTGACAGGAAAAAAAAGCGTTCTTTCTTCTCGTTTTCTCCCCCGGCCAAGAACTCGTTTCGTAGAACTTCCTACTGTAAGAGTAAAAGAAATGGCTTTAAGGCCCAGACTTCTCCCGCAGGACAGCGACGTGTCAACCCAAAACAGAAACAGCCTTTCAAGAAGGAAAACGCCGCTCTTCTTTGAAGAAGACAGCAAGCTTTCTCTTCTTCTTTCTCCTGTTCCTCGTCCCTTTGCCTCCGTCGCCTGCTATCACTGCACTCCACCGTGCTACTGTATGTGCATATGCCTCCGCGAAGATGAACAGATACGTCTATGTAATATCTGCGCAGGGGAGTGATCTTCCTCTTCAACGTTTGACGAAGTGCTGCAGGAGGCAGCTGGACGGCCTGTGGGCCGCTCAAGAGCGGGACACAAAAGAGAGGAAATGCGGTGTGAACACGCGGCGCTTGTTGCTCTTCCACAGGAGCAAGTCGCTGTCCAGCCTTCAGTCGGTTTCGGTGATGACAGTGTCTCGGCCTTTTCTCTTTTTTCGTCCATTTTCTATTTTTTCTTATTTATTCTTCCTCCTTCTCGCTGCCGCAGTGTCTAAAACGAGTCCTGCCGTTACCGATCCCAGGAACAGAGAATCACCAGCGCCATTTTCGTACGTGTGTATGCCTGCCTCTCCCTTTTTCTCTCGTTTCTCCTTCGTCTCCACTTTTTCCACGCCGCCTCTGCCTACATCTTCAACGTGTTTTTTCCGCCTTCTGACCAGCGTGGAGACCACCATAAAAATTACTCGTCCCGCGTGCTCTTCCGCCGTTTATCTACGCGCGCTGCGGCTGCTAAGACACTAAAAATAGAAGAGAAGTGTATCTTTCTCGACGACTCCCCTGCTGGACGACAACACCCGCTGCACAGATGCGCGTGTCTTCCTTTCTTCTTTCTCGAGAGAAAATGCTCACCTCTTTTCGAACAAAGAAACTTCTCAAGTCCGCCTGCGTGTTCTTTTTTCCTCTGTCTCCTTCTCCCGCGCTGCGCGTCGCGTGACAGCCGGGTCCCTGGCCGTTGCCATTTCCATGCTGCTGCGTCGGGGCGCTACTCCTTACTTTTCCGCGAGGCTTTTCTGAGAAACTTGAGCACACGCCAGCAACATCCAGCAGTGCCCCTGCCTGCTGTTGCTGCTGACTTTCTCTCCGGCCGTCGCTGCTGCTCTCTCTTGCGCCGTTTGCCCAGTATGAAGCAGCAAGGCGGCGACGTGTCTCTTCTTCTTCTTTTTCTGGGTGACAGGGGCTCTGTCGCCTCTTCCCGCACAACATGTCGACCTCCACGTCCTCGTCAAAATCGTCGTCAGAGCTATTTTCTACCTCGCCATCACCGTCCTTCACGACAGAAGGAAGAGAAGCAACAAAAGCAGCAACATTTTGCATATCTGCGCTTCTAACGGCGGCGCTACTTCGCCTTAGTTTTGCAGCAAAGCCACTTCCCCCCTCCCCGCAGCCATTCAACGCGTCGCCCATCCGTCGCTCTGCAGCTGCTGTCTGCTGTTGCCCACGGCAAAAACTCCGACGTGTTGCATTCAGAAAATCTTCACCGTCTACTGCTGCGCGTGGTGCTGCTGCTGCTGCGAGTCCTTGCTGTTCCCTTGCTGCGCTCTGTCCGGTTGCTGCCCCTGCTCGTCCAGCTGCCGCTGCAGCCCGTCCCCCTGTTGCTGCTACTCCTGCTGCCGCACGGTCTCTGTGTCGTGATCCGTGGGCCGTGCCGCGGGGAAGCGCAGCAACAGCAGCAGCCGTGTCGGCAAATAAGTCGCTGTCTAGGGAGCTGCTTCCTCTCCTTTTTGAGAAGGTACTGCGCTGGTGCTGTGGCAGGTAAGCCTCTGCGGCAGGGAACGAAGGACGGCAGCTGCTCTCTGCAAGGACGAAGTCTGTGCAAAAGGAAAAAACAGCGGCAGATTTACAGCAGAACGACGTGTACACCAGTTGCCCAAAGTCACTGCGGTGCGCCGGGCGTGCAGAAGACTGTACACTGCTGTTTCAAATAACAGAGGAAGAGACAAAAGAAAAGGGCCTCTCGACTCTTCTTCTCTCTCGTCGAAAAAGTGACGTATTTCCCGCAGACAAAGAAGAGGACGACACTTTGTAAGAAAGGAGAACAAAAACGCTAGCTAGACAGCTAGCTACCAGGCAAAGAAACACACGCGCACCCGGACATATACACGCCAAGATATTAACAAGGGAGCGCGAGACAGACGCTGACGACAGACAAAGAGAAAGAGAGAAAAGAACACGAAGACAGCAGAACAGAGAAAAGGAGAGAGAAAACAGAGAAATGTATGTGTGTCACAACGTGGAGCGGGAAAGAGGGAGAAAAAAGGAAAGGAGAGACAAGAGAGAAAGAACACAACGAGGAGACGCTTCCCGTCTAAAATGTCGTAGAAACGTTACGTATGTTCATGCAAGGACAGCAACAAGAAGAGAAAAGTACTCCCCTCCATACACACACACACATATACACGCTGCCTTCACAGGCGAGGAGAGACAAGAAAAAGTGTCTCTTCTCCTTTGTGTCCAGCGAGGCAGATGAGGAGAAGCCGTCTCCACTTCTTCTTCTGCGCGTGGGAGGCGGGAGGCGTCGTTTTATGGAAGTCCTCTGCAACCGGCTCCGCGTGTGGCGCAGCTCTGTTTAGCGGGAAGGAAGAGACTGCCTGTTGCTGCTCTTGCGAGGAGGGAAACAAAAAGGCGGCCAACGAAGAAATAAGAAGGTCGTTCAAACGATTATATATGCGGACACACGGGGAGGGGAGCGGGGGGACGACGTATTGAGGAGGAAATCAAAAACAGAGGAAAGAAAAAAGCGTCAGCAAAAAGTAGGGGGAGCGACGCCACGAAAAAACACCCTTCACATTTCAGACGGAGAGTCGCTGGGTAGGTCTGTTGCAACTAACGCCGGACGACTCTTCTTCGTTTCTTGCCCTCTGCTCATAAGAAGCGCCGAAGAGATAAAGAGGAAAAGACTGCCAGGTAGAAGAGAGAAAGGGAGGGCAGAAGAAGGTGCTGCTTAGGGAGAGTTGAAAGGACGAAGAGAGGGGAGAAAAGGAAGCTCTACAAGTGAAAAGAGCCGCGCAGGCAGGAGTGGAGGGGAAGCAACAGAAAAGACCTCCAGGAAGTAACAGCAAGGCGAGCGGGCAGTCAAAAATGAGAGAAGAAGGGAGGAAAAGCGGAAGATCGGCAGGAAGAGTACTACACTACCGCCGAAATGACACAAAAGAAAGTTTGAAGCAGACGTGCTCGTGCTTCAACAGGCCAGCGATTCACGAGCGAGGAAGCGACTTCCACAACTTCTTCTCTTCTTCCCTTTCTTTATCCTCTTCTTTGTCTAGGAGACAGAAGAAGCAAAAAAAACTTGCTGCCCACAACACACCCGCACATACACACACGGAGGTCTGCTACTTCGGCGTAGAAAAAGCGACATAGAAAGATTCCGCCAGAACAGCGCATACGCAGACCTGCCGGTCAATACGTTGGACACCCAGTCACGAAGAAAACCTTTTTGCCTCCTTCTCTGGCGTCTACGAGCCAGTGTCCCCTGGCACTTCTTGAGCAGCTGCGTCTGCTGCTGCTGTTGCTGCCGCCGGCGGAAACTGTCTACTCTCCTGTAGACAGGCCCACCTACCTGCTTCCCCATCCTGGTCCTGAGGAGCCGCTGCTGCGGCTCTTCTCCTTCTCTTTGCTTCTCCTCTTTTCCTTCCCTGCGTCTGTTCTTCGGCTCCGGCGGGCAAGAAGGCTCCGTCGTTCACTGTCCACTACAACGCACATGGGCCACCCATACAAATCCATCACAGGGAGAGCCGGAGGGCGGGGGGATGCAGCAGCAGGTCTAAGACATACATATATGTGCATGAGTTTAGTACGTGTGTTTCCAAGAAGAGAAGGCGCAGAGACTCGCGTCGGTCTTCCGCACGTATGTTGGTGACGTTCTTGCAGCAGAGACAGGGTGAAGAAAAAGCAGAAGTCCGACGGAAAAGAGAAAGGGAACAAGAAAGAGAGAAAGCGAACCCATATTCATGCAGACCCACACATATACATATACGTGTGGAATGTGAAGTGAACATAGAGACGAAGAAGAGGAAAGTATACCTATACGCAGACAGACTTACATACACATACATTTATAGAGGGTGGAGAATTAAAAAAATTATATATACAGAGAAAGAGAGGACAGTTAACCTACACGCATACACCCTGACATATACATATATACATATATATGTAGGAGGTGGAGAAAGATGAAATGATATAGAGAGAGACAGGAAAGTTAACCTATACGCATACAGACTCACATACATATATATACACATACATATATATATGTATGCATACATATACACATACATCTATACACATATACAAGGTGGATAAAATATACATATATATATATAGAGAGAGAGAGAGAAAATTTAGTCTATATGCCAACACAATTATATACATATATATACACGTATGTATAGATGTGATGTGGAGAAAAGAAATCACCCTTCCTCTTTGTGTCTACACGGTTACATCGATGTATGTGGACACACATAGAACAGGGACATATACCTATAGAGAAGAGAGAAAGAGAAAGGATGTAGAGAAATACTACTCTTCCTTTCTTTGTCTACTACAGAGGCACGCTCACACTTATATATAGAATATGAATACAGCTATTATTTATGAAGTGACTTATGCGACTTCTCCTTTCTCTGCGTGTACACGCATACACGCACATACATATATATGTAGAGAGAGAGCACTGACCACATAGATGTGTATACGCACATATATGTAGGAAGAAAGGAAATGTAGGGAAGTTCACCGTTCGTGTTTGATTTCCTTCTCCGCGTGTCTAGACTCAAATATATTGACGAGGAGCGCGGGGGTGAAAGAAACACACAAATATACTCGCACAGATATAGACTCGTCCACGCAGGCATCCGCAGACGTCCTTACGAGGAAGGGAAGGCTAAAGCAGAGAAGAACTCCGCTATCTCTTCCTCGCCCTTCTCTTCTTCCCTTCTCTCTTCTCTCTTTTTTTTCTTTCTGTACTACAAATACGAGTCCCCCCCTCGTCCTCTTCACGCATTCGCTTGTAGAGAGGAGATACAACGCGCAAGGAGGTTTGGCCTTCTGGACGTCCTTTTCTGCTGCTCGCTTTCAACGAATACGTGTAGATGCGTGCAGCACGCGGAAGCAGTGCGCAACTTCCTGGAAATGTCTCTGAATTCCTCTCTCTGCTCCACCCCGAGCCGCGCAGCAGGCAAACCACCCGCAGCCAACATAAATCTCCGTCAAACGTGAAAACGACGATTTCTCTCCGCAGACAACTTCTACAACACACACCCGCACCCACGACTGTCTACCTCTCTTCACCGATTTACACATGGAAATCCCTTCCAGCAGGAAACTACTATTCCACAACCACACACGTATACATATACACACATATACATACGTGTTTATTTCTCTTCTCATATGTACCTACACACACGCATATATGTCTTTCAGGATAACTACCACTACACATGTACGTCTACCTCTCTTCACGACTCACACACAGAGACGCATATATGTCTCCGCCTCTCTTCACACATAAATATATATTTTTCAGCACAACTACTATTACCCATACTCGCCCATCTCTCTTCTCTCTTCATATATATATATATATATGTTCTGAACAACTAGACACATACTGTCTCTCTTCACATATGGACACATATAGACATATGCATATATAAATAAATACACAAACGCCTATCTCTCTCCACATATGCACACACATATATATAAATACATACATGTCTATCTCTCTCCACATACGTACACACACATATATATGTTCTATATGTATGTATATGTAAACATATATATGGGGTCTTATTTTTGCTGTTTTGAAGACTCTATTTCTCCCCTATAAGTGCATGTGTGTCTGTTTCTCTCTCTTGTTATCTCGCTCGAGCTCTCTGCCCGGGTCTGTCTCTCTCTCTCTACGTGTCCCTCCCTCATCTCTCCACACATTTCCCTCTTCGTCTACCTCGCCATCTCTTTTTCTTCCTCCGTCTGTTCCTCCAGCTGTTTCTCTCCATTTCCGTCTTTCTTTGCGACTCAACCCACTTCGCTGTTTACGTTTCTCTCCTTCTCTCTACCGCTGTCTCATTCGATCTCTTTCTATCTGCTGCTCGGTTTTCGTTTCTCTCTCTGTGTCTCTCTCTATATCTGTCTTTCTCTGCCTTTCTCTATACTACATCTTAATCTATCTCTCTACCCGAATCACCACTGTTCACTTCTCCCTCTCTTTATATATATATATACGCATATACATACATATACATATTTGCCAGTCCTTGTCTCTGTCCCCTCTCTTCCTCTCTTTCCTGTTTTCCTCTGTATTTCCTTCTCTCTTTCTCTTTCTCTATATCTTTGTCTATCCGCGTGTGTCATTCTCCATCTATCTTTGTCTACTTTTATCTTATCTGTGTCTCTCTTCTTCGTTTCTTTATAAATTCACTTCTCTCTTTCTCGCTGTCTCCCTCTCTCCGTGTCTCTGTCTCCGTCTCCGTCTTCCTCTCTCTGTCTCTCTCCCTGTATATATTTGTCTCCGTTTATCCCTCTCCACCTATCTCTCTCTTTTCTTTTTCTCCCTAATTATTGTCTTCTCGTTATATCTTCTTCACTTCGGATTTTCTTCTCTCCGTCTGTCTCTCTGCCTCTCTCTGTATAGGCGTCTTACTTTCTATCCACTTCTGTGTTTATTTTTCTCTCCGTCTCTCTCTCTACATACATATATATATATATATATATGTATGTATGTCTACTTTTGTCTGTGTCTATCTGTCTCTCTCTTTCTTTTATCTATCTTCATATTTCGTCTCTCTTTATCTCTTCCTTTGTCTGTCAGAAGACACAGTGCCCCTGCTGCTGCTGCTGGCTTTAGCGTAACGCGTCACCATCTCGTCAATTTTACTCTGCTGCTGCAGCGGTCTGTTGAGCTCCTTCTTCTTTTTCTTGCTGCTGCTGCTCCTCCTCCTACTCTGGCTTACGTCCTCCTCTTGCTCTGCTTCTTCATTTCCTCCCTGCTGCTGCCGTTGCTTCTTCCGAGCGACGTTGCTGCTTGAATTTGCCTCAGCACTTCGACTCATGCTGCGAGCCCCACTGCCCGTCGCTGCTGCAGCAGATGCAGGACCAAATATATCCTGCTGCTGCTGTTGCGGCTGCTGTTGCGGCTGCTGCAGCTGCTCCCCTTCGATCTCCATCGCCCCCTCCGCCAGTCGTTCCTCTCGTACTTCCCGCGTTGTTTCCTGCAGCTCGAAGAATGGGAAAACAGAAGCGACAGCAGCAGCTGCAGCAACTGCCGCAGCAGATCCAGCAGCAACCTGATGGCACTACCAACAGCAGGAGCAGCACGAGCAGCAGAAGCAGCAGCAGCAGAAGCAGCAGCGCCAGCCGCAAAGGCTTTACTACAAGGATCGAAGCACCACAGGAAAACCGCGGCGGGAGCACAGAGAGCAGTAACGGAGAAGTGCGTGAGAGCAGCAGAGGCCGTACGGATGAGAAGGAGGACGGGGAGCAGCAGCAGCAGTATCAGCTGCAGCAGCAGCCATGTCAGCAGCAGTGATGAGATGATGCCCCAACAGCAGCAGTCGCAGGGGGAGGAGCAGCGCCGCGGTGGCTCGCCTCTGAAGAAGAATTAAAGACTGAGGAGACACGGCTGTCGCATGCAGCTAGCATGGGCAGCAGCAGCTGCAGGTGCAGGTGTTCTATCCACTTTTGTTTGCTGCTGCTGCTGCGGTTGCTGCTGTTGCTGCTGCTGTTGTTGTTGTTGCTGCTGCAGTAGTGAGAGGGAAGGGAGGGAGGGGGCAGACACTTACGACAACAGCAGCGCGGACGTCTGCTGGTTGAATTTCCCGCTGCTGCTGCGGGGGAAACAGAATTTTCAACTTCTGCTTCGCGACCCGCTTCGCCGCTTCACTGCTGCGCGAGACAAACGCGGCGATCGCTGTGGAGTCCTGCACGCGAAACAGCAGCAGCAACAGCAGCAGCAGCGGCCGCGGCGGGAAGAAGACCACCGCAGAGGCACGGGCTAACACTGCAGCGACAGGGCGGAGAGACACCCAGCAGCAGCAAGAACAAAAGAGCTGGCGCGCAGCAGTAGCAGCAGGACGCATACAGCGGGAGGCGGCACCGCAGGAAGAGGAGGAGGCGCAGACGCGGGCGCCAAAAAAAGCAGCAGAGCAGGAGGGGGAAACAGCAGGATAGCAGGAGAAGAAATGAGACGCGTGGAGAAGAGCAGAGAACGTCGCAGGCATCAAGAGTCAGCAGGAGCAGAACGGAGCAGAAAGACCGAAGGAGAAGAGAAGAGGAAGAGCGGCAGCCGGGGAAGACAAAGACAGCGACGCATGCGCAGGGAAGACAACAAGAAGGGACACAGCCGCAAGAAAGTCTCAGCAGCAGCAGCAGAGAAAAGGCGCATGAGGACACGAAGAGAAAACGAAGAGATATTCGCCCCAGCCGCGAGCCCAGCGACCACCGGGGACGAACAGGTGACGTCCTCGCAACAGGAAACGCGTCTTTTTCTCGCAGCCATTCTCTCTTCTGTGCGGCAGTATTCATCTGCCCAGCAGGAGAGACACATCTCCTTTCGCAGACACTTCTCTCTCTCTTTTCTCCAGCAATTTGTATCTACGCAGCAGGAGAGACACACGTACTTCTGTTCCCCTTTCGCACACGTTTTCCTCCTCTATGGCATTCTCCATCTACGCAGCACAGACAGGCCCTTCTCCTCTCCGTCTCCCTGTCTCCGTCTCCCCGTCTCCCTGTCTCCCCGTCTCCCTGTCTCCTTCCTCTTCGCTGAGACAACTTCGCCGTTCTTCTCCGCGTTCCCCCTCCTTTCGCAGTGTTCGCTGCGGAGACGAACTTCCCTGCGAAAAGTGCGGACTTTCGAATCAAATTCTCCTCCTGCGCTTCTGTCTTTTCTACAAATTTAGTTCCAAGGAATGCCGAAGAAGAGGATTCACTTGTATATACTTCAATCTCTATATGTGCACGTCTCTGGCATCTATTTATATTTCTCGTCTGCCGCTGTCTGAAACATATATATTACTCACCTGGACGCATATACACATATGCCCACACATATACAAACATTCATACATTGCCACATATATATATACGAACATAGATCAGATATACGTATATCTCTACCTGTCTATCTATATACATACATATATGCGTATATATACGTATATTTATATAAATCTATATATCTATCTATACACGTATATATATAATATCCATACATGTCTAAATATCTACATATATGTATATCTATATCTATTTCTCTCTATATATCTACACATATACATACATATTGACAAACACGAATGTCTCCATCAATCTATGTATCTACATACAAATATATATATGAATAGGAATATCTGTATCTATCTATATATCTACCTATACGTATATCTATATCTCTCAATATACACACATATATACGTGTGCCCATGCTGAGTATGTTCCAGGAGAGATGTGTATATATGTGTAGTCCTTTTGGTGATACCTCTTTTATGATAAAGGTCCGGCTGAGGACGATGTGTACATATGTATATATGTGTGGACTTTCCTCTTTATTTGCTTTACCCGTGCATATATATATAGAGAGACATTCTCTTGCTGGAACAACTCTTCTTGTGTTTGCCTGTCTCTTGAGGAAGATGTATATATATATTCACATTCTCGTATTGCTAGCCTCCTCTCACACTACCCCTTCTTCTACAAAATATATACACATACATACACACATAGAAAATTTCCTTCTTTCTTAGCTTCCTCAGCGTCTTCTTCTGAAACATATATATATATATATATATGAATTTCTTTCTTTATTAGCTTCCTCTGTCTGTGTCTTTCTCTGAAGAGAACATATATACACACACATATGTATATAG
Organism: Sarcocystis neurona; assembly: GCA_000727475.1. Taxonomy (NCBI): domain Eukaryota; phylum Apicomplexa; class Conoidasida; order Eucoccidiorida; family Sarcocystidae; genus Sarcocystis; species Sarcocystis neurona. The sequence continues at coordinate 667,558 of KL647290.1, read as the reverse complement.
AGAGCTCTTTTTGTTAGCTTTCTCTTAGTGGGTCTTTCTTTGATAAATACATATATGTATATAAACTTTCACCATAAGCCTTTTATGACCACGTATATACACACATATACAAATAGACATATATATATATGAACTCTCTTTGTCGTCTTTCTCTGAGTGGGTCCTCCTTTGAAAAATACCACTTTTTCCCCTTTCTCGACTTCTTCCTAAGTGCGTCTCTCTATCTTAAAGGAGTGTATATGTATATATATATATATATACGTCTGTATATATATATATATATATGTATTCATCCACCTGAGACGCCCGTGGCCGAGATCAGCATCAGCAGCAGCCAGAAATCTGTGCTGCTTCTTCTCCTGTCAGCTGCTCGATACTCATGTGGCTACGTAGTAGAATCAGGTCAAATCTGGAACTGCTGCTGCTGCCCCTGTTGCTGTTCCTCCTGGTGCTAGTAATCCTCCTACTGCTCCTGCTGCTCCTGCTGATGGTGCTGCTGCTGTCCTGCTCCTGCTCACACTGCCACGGTTGTTCCTGCTGCTGCTGCTGTCCCTTCCCCTGGTCCTGCTGCCCCCGCTGATGGTGCTCCTGCGGTCCGTGCTGCTGTCCCCTGCTGCTGCTCCTGCTGCTGCTGTGGGGGTGTCGACTTGCGCGGCGGTTTGTTGGAAATCATCGCAGGGGAGCGGAAACGTCGCGATGGGCGTTTTCTCTGCAGCATCTGTGTCTCTCCTTTCTTCCTTTTGTAGACTCATCTTGCGGCAGAGGGCAGCAACGCCGCGTGTGAGCAGCTACTGCCACCTTCCTCACTCAGCAGCAGGAAGTGCAGCACGGGCAGCAGCACCTTTTCATCCCCTCTTCTTCTCCCCATGTTTTCTGTTTTCCCTTCTCTTCTTCTCTTCCCTTCTTCTATCTAGTTGCACGTCCTTTTCGACTCGACCGCATGCCCTGGGCGTCCAGCGCATGCAACCTTGCCCTCCACACTTCCACGACGAGGAAGAAGAAGAAGGGGCAAAACGAACAGGAAGGAGAGGGGGACACGAAGAGGACAACATGCAGAAGAAGATGAGAGACCAGAAAGAAGACGAAGGAGGACAAATAAAAAGAAAGGGGACGATGAAGAAGAAGAAATACCATTTTGATAACAAACTCCTGCACGGCGATGTTGAAGTCGGGTTCCGGAAGAACGTCGAGGGCGCTGCCGTCTTCGAAGAAGTGAAAAACCTACGAACACCACTCAAGACAAAATGACACAAATTTTCTTCCTCGCTCGCACAAACATCTCTCTCTCTCTCTATATATATATATATTGCATACACATGCATGCACCACCTTTTTCCTGATACGGGCAATACCGTCATATACACATATATGTATATATATTTATCTACAGGCCCGTCTTTGTATATGTGGAGCCCCTATTTCTTTTCTGTTTTTCCTCGTTTCTTCTCCTTCCCTTTCCTTCTCTTCTTCCCATTCTCTGTGTGCTGCTTCCCTTCCAAGAGACACAACTGCACCCTCCTGGTGGTGGTGGTGGTCGATATACATATATGTGTATACTTACATATTCGTCTACATATCAACTAACTCTCTGGCCTTCTCTCTTTTCCTCTCCACCTCTCTGTCCGTCTCTTCCTTCCATCCCTTTCCACTCTCTTCTTCTGTCCCATCCTCTTCTTCTCCCCGTCTTTCTCTCGTCTTCTGTCTGCTTCTCCTTGAAGCTACCTGCTGACCGCTATATATATATATATATATGTATATGTATGTATGTGTGTGTGTGTACATATATATGCTGACAACATCTGGGCGGCTTGCGTTCCCCTTTCTTCTCTGGTAGACGTGTTGTGCGTCCTGCCTTCTCTCTCTGTCTGGAGGCTCTTTGCTCTCTTTCTGCGCATGCAAGTGTATCTGAGGAAGAAGAAATAACACCCTACTGGCGAAGGCTCATGTTCTTCTAAGTTGATTAACGTAGCAGGGGACACGTTTCTTGAGTCGTTGCGACAAAGAAAGTTGTCGTCTCCCCATTTCTTCATCTTCCCCTTTCTCCAAAATATCTATCCATCAGTCCATGTATAGCTACACATATATATATATATATATGTATCTACCGTTCTACATTTATCTACCTATACCTGTCTATCTACACCTACATATATATATATATATACATTTGTATCTCTCTATCTACATATGTCTTTCTGTATCTATCTATTTATATCTATCTGTCTGTCTACGCATGTATGTATCTATCTCTATATCTATCTATACCTGATTTCGTATCCACCTATATCTATCTATCCACATCTATACATATATATATATATATATGTATCTATCTATTTATATCTATCTACTACATATATCTATCTGTGCGTGTCTACCTATCTCTGTCTCTGTCTCTATCTATATCTACCTATATATATATATGTATCTCTATTTCTTTGTCTGCCTATATCTGTCTATCTCTCTGTCTGCGTATACCTATGTGTCTACATCTATATATATACATATATATATATCTAGCTACCTAAATGTATCTATCTATATCTATCTATATCCATCTATATCTATCTATCTATCTCTCGCTCCCTCTCTCTCTCTCTCTATATATATATATATGACCGATGCGTTCACCAAAGTAGATACATATGATATTATCGATTCATGCAATATATATGTATATTCATATCTATATACATATATATCTATCTACCCATATCTGTCTGTATCTATTTATATCTATCTATCTATATCTTTCTACTTATACCCATCTGTATCTACCTGTCTATATCTATCTATCTGTCTATGTATCTATCTATATATCTATTTATATATATATGATCGATACTTTCACAGAAAGAGATATAAGATTGTCGATTCATGCAGCATATATGTGATCCACGCATGCAAACAAGAATCCATATATTATCGATATTCATGTGCACATATATATATGTACATATCTACGCACGTGTGCAAATTTATATACACACGTATGTGTGTAGGAACAGGCAGCAACGGGCTATAAAGTAGGCACCTATGTAAGGGGAAGGGCTACATGTCTATTACGACTGATAAACATATATATATATATATCTACGCGGCCGTCTGCTCGTCCTTCGTCTTCTTCCTGGGCTCTTTCTCTATTTCTTTGCCTGTCCACGAAGTTACAGACATACAAATATTTGTTCATGCGTATACACACACGTGTGTCTAGAGAGAGGAAGGCAGCCGAAAGAGAAGAAAAGAGAAGACTGAGGGGGGGGGGGAGAGTGTCCAATTCCTTGACTTTCTCTTATTTTGTTTTCCCCTCTTTTTCTTCTCTCTGTGGTGGGGTTGCAGAAGTTCTTTGTCCACGCGTTTGCAGCCTCGGCAGGGAGTAGAAATGCGTTTGGCGAGAGAGCAGCGAGAAAAGAGCGCGCGGGAGACGGAGACAGAGACAGGAAAGGTGGAAGTGACGGAGAAAAAGGGGAAGAACAGGGGGAGACGAGGAGGGCAGGGAGACGAAGAGGAGCAACGAGAAGAAAAAGGAGACGGAGACGGAAAGGAAGAAATGCAGCTGATGCAAGTGGAGAAGAAGGCAGAGAGGAAAAGGACAGAGACGGAGGACCGCATGCAACCGGAGAAAAAGAGAGACGCAGAAAGAGACGGACAGAGAGAGACAAAAAGGGAGACGTTAGCGAGACAGAGACGGGGGAAGAAATGATGAAAAAGGGTGGAGACGGGCCCCCCCATCGGGAGGAGGAGACGCACGGAGGACACACTGCTCTACGCACACGCACAGACACACACAGGAGCTGCATGAAGAAGAAGAAAAGAAAAAACAACAGTAAAGAGAGAAAAGGGAGAAGACCAGGAAAGGCTGCTTTTCTTGAGTCAAAAAAGGGAGAGACGAGACGAAGATGAAGACGAGCATGCGTTATACACAACTGGATATATACTTATACGGAGACAGCGAGACAGAGAGACACGAAGACGACGAAGAAAAGAGGAAGAAAAAACGTGTGGATGCATTTAGAAAAGCACCGCCCTACAAGAGATGACCAACAGATATTCACGAAGAAAAAAAAAAAGAAAAAATGCATGTGTGTGTTCCCATTTGTATGTACTTATCTACGTAAGTATAATATGTGTATGTATACATGTATGTATATATGTACGCACGCATGTAGGTATGTATACGTGTCTGTACATATATATAGATATATATATGTGTGTACATAAAACATATATATATATATGTGGAGGGGCGTACAATATCTCGGACTTCGGAGAGGCCAAGGCCGTGCGCTTCTTCGATCTCGAGAGTCGGACATGCTGTTGCTGCTGTGCCGGTCCCTTTTGGGTCTCCCACACTCCTGCAGCAGTAGCAGCAGCAGCAGGAAAAGAAAGCGGCAGCGCCGACGAACGGGACAGCAGTAGACAGAAATATCCGCAGGGAGTGAAGCAGAGAGGAGAAGCAGCTGCAGCGGGTAGGAGCACCACCGCAGCAGCAGAGCCTCGAGCAACCGCAGCAGTCGCATAGAGACAGCAACAGCAGCAGCGGGTAGGAGCAGCAGGAGCGATCACAGCAGCAGCAGAGAGGAGGGGCAGCAGAAGGCGCGGGAACAGACAGCAGCGGCGCGGGCTGGCGCTCGCGTCTGCACCAGAAGCAGCAGCAGCAGAAGCGGCAGCAGCAGAAGCGGCAGCAGCAGAAGCAGCAACAGCAGAAGCAGCAGCAACAGCAGAAGCAGCAGCAGCAGCAGAGCAGCAGCAGCAGCAGAAGCAGCAGCAGCAGGTAGTCCTTTTTTTCGTTCC